>CM033732.1:19530518-19870857 GCA_019671005.1 Hibiscus mutabilis
CATACCAGGGTGTTGTCATGGCAACTAACAACTGCTCATCCGGGAATGCATCTTGGATCTCCAAGGAGTCATTGTCTATATCGCCCCCGTCCAACCTTGGCAAGTGATCAGCAACCTGGTTCTCTGTTCCTTTCATGTCCTTAATTTTGATGTCAAATTCTTGTAAAAGCAATATCCAATGAATTAAACGAGATTTGGCATCTTTTTTAGCAATTAAATACTTAATTGTCGAATCGTCAATGTGGACAATTACCTTTGTACCAATCAAGTAGGTACGAAACTTGTCAAATGCGAAAACTATAGCTAGTAGTTACTTTTTCATCATGGTGTAATTCAATTAAGCACCATTAAGGGTTTTACTAGAGTAATATATCACATGGAAAATCTTACCTTTTCACTATCCTAAAACAGCCCCTACCGCGTAATCGCTCGCATCACACATGAGCTCGAAAGGTAAGGACCAATCAGGGGGAATCACAATAGGTGTCGTGGCAAGTTGATTCTTAAGGGTGTCAAATACCTTGGCGCAATATTCATCAAAATTAAAAGCCTTGTCCTGTTCAAGCAAGTTTCACAAGGGTTTGGAAATCAAAGAAAAATTATGAATAAACCTTCTGTAAAAACATGCATGTCCGAGAAAGCGTCGAATCCCTTTGGCTAAATTTGGTGACGATAGTTGATAAGTGTTCAAAAGTACTATTTTTATTACCCTTTTTACTCATATTATTGTTAGACTTAAGCTCATATTAGTTGCATAATTAGTCATTCATGCATTAATTCATGTTTCTTTCCACCATTGAGCTTGATTACATAACTTGGTGATTTTTGTGGAAAAAGATGCTGCTTTGGTGTGTTTTTATGTGTATGCAGAATCACTTGCCTAAACAAGGCTAGAACCAGTTGCCAGGGCAGTGCATGAAGGAGATGCCGAGCTAGTTGCCAGGGTAATGCATGAAGGAGACACCGAGCCAGTTGCCAGGGCAATTGTCGACAAAGAATAAGGTGATATGGTAGTCGAAATTGATGACTAGACAAGCCCAAGATGACGTGGAGCAAAGCTAAATCCCAAAGGATTTTGATTTCCATGAAGAGGTTAAAGAAGAATTAAATTCCAAGAAGATAGGAGAAGTTCTAGTAGGAATATAATTATAATAAAGAATTATATTCTTTAAAGATAATTTAATTCCAACTTAACTTCCTCCTCAAAGAAGGACTTTGACCTAGCCCTATAAATAAGAGGCCATATCGTCAACTTGAAGAGGGGAAAGAAGAGGGAAAATTTCGACAACTCCAAAGGGCAAGAAGGAAGAGATTTCGACAAGAGAGCAAGGGGGAGAGAGTTTGATTTCTTCTTCATCTTCTTTGCTTCCATTAGATTCATGGTTTGGGGATTATTCTTTGTATATCTTTTGAACCCAACCATGAACTAACTTGATTGGTTGGGGTTATTGTGTTTTGTTGTTGTGAGAAACAATTGGATTTTGTTTAGGTAATAAGAGTTTGCACTTTCAATTCAAGGTTTACTCATTCTTGGCTTTTATTCTTGTTTGCGAGTGAATTGGGAGAGGATCTCGTAACTTCATCTATTTATCTAATATCGGGAGAGTTAGATTCAAGAAACGAATGAGTATGGTCTTTATTCAATCTATTGATGGTGAAGATTAATCCGACTTAGGAATAAGTTAAGGATTTCAACGGCTAAGAGGAGCGCAAGATTGGTTGTTGTTCACCCTTGATTTACGCAGGGATGTATTATCAAGGCATGCACAAGTAGCTAGTGTTTTGACTTAGGGATAAGAAGAAACCATTGAAGAACGCTCCGCCGAACCTTGAAGTTACTGCCCAGCCGCCCAAGTAGTTGCCCAGCTAGTCGCCTAGGCAACCATCGATTAGTTGCCAAGGCAACCCCGCTGTGCAAGTTGCCACGGCAACTGAGTTGCCCTTGCACTCTTTTACCAAGACGATCCAATCGGCTATCACGCCTCAACTCACGATAACCTGGCCTATTTACTCTCTTTTGATTTCATCTATTCTTTTAGTTTATTGCTCTTAGTTTACTCGTTAATTAGAACTCCTATTATCAGTTGTGTTTTTACTTTTCACAGTGCAGTAACTTAAGCAAAGTGGCCCAAACCAATCCCTGTGGAGATGATACTCGATACTCATATCACTTTATTACTTGTGACGTGTATACTTGCACAATTGCGTAGCACTTATTACACGCAACAATAGTCTCTCAATCACGTCCACCTTGGCTTTGTCTACCTCAATTCCCTTCGATGAGATCTTGTGCCCGAGCACTATAACTTTATCCACCATAAAGTGGCACTTCTCCCAGTTAAACACTAGGTTAGGTTTTTCACAGCGTGCCAACATCTTCTCCAAATTGCCAAGGAAAATGTCAAAGCTGTCTTCGAAAACTAAGAAGTCGTCCATGAAGATTTTGAGGAAATCTTCCACCATCTCAAAGAAAATTGCCATCATACATCGTTGGAAAGTGGTCTTTTCCTTTGAAATGCATATATACCATAAAGGCACGTGAAAGTGGTCTTTTCCTGATCCTCTGATGCTATGGCAATTTGGTTATACCTTGAGTATCCATCAAGAAAACAATAAAAAGATTTACCTGCAAGACGGTCAAGCATTTGGTCAATAAATAGTAAAGAAAAATGATATTTCCTAGTAGCTTTATTTAACTTGCGGTAATCTATACAAACTCTCCAACTAGTGACGGTTCTGGTTGGAATGAGTTTACTGTTTTCATTACTTACCACCGTTATACCTCTCTTTTTCCGTACACATTGTACCGGACTTACCCATGCACTATCGAAAATAGGATATATGATATCGGCATCAAGCCACTTGATGATCTCTTTCATCACAGCTTCCTTCATGGCGGGGTTAAGCCTTATTTGTGCCTCAATGGAGTTTTTATGGTCATCCTCTAACAAGATCTTGTGCATACACACTGCCAGACTGATTCCCTTCAGGTATGCAATTGACCAACCTATTGCCTTTTTATGCAGTGCCAACATGGCAATCAACTTCTTTTCCTGTTCAAGCTGTAACTTAGAAGAAATGATCACGGGCAAAGTTTGATTGGTTCCCAAGTAAACATATGTCAATTGCCCTGGCAATAGTTTTAACTCTAAAATAGGGGTTGTTCAATGGAAGGTTTCTCAGGTTTACATTCCTTACTTGAATAATCAAGAGATTCAAAACTTTTACCTGGTTGACTTATCATCTATTTCGCCTCTTGTTGTGCCTCAGTGTCTGACTCTTCAGGCTCTTTCGACTCGGCAAGAGAATTACCATGGTAATACTCTTCTATGTCGAAATTAAATTTTGTGGTGGCCTGAATGACTTGGCATTCTTCTGGATCATCAGCATGCTTTTAAGGTTTTGAAAGCATTGAGCGTGACTTGTTGATCATTGACTCTCATGGTGAGATCTCCTATCTCGACATCAATCAAGGTCCTTCCTGTTGCTAAGAACGGTCTCCTAAGAATAATAGGTGCGAACTCAACTGCTTCACAATCCAAAACAATAAAGTCAGCGGGAAAAATAAACCTATCCACTCTTACCAAGATGTCTTCGTTCTTTTCCGTTGGATGCACATAAATTATGTCCGAAAGATGTAGCATGACTGTAGTGGGTTTCGCCTTCCATATGCTCAATCTTTGAAAAATAGATTTTGGTATAAGGTTTATGCTTGCTCCAAGATCGCATAACGCCTTTCCGACACAGTGATTGTCGATTGCACAAGGTATTGTAAAACTGCTGAGATCTTTTAATTTGGGTGGGAAATGGTTGTGCAACATTGTAAAACTGTCTCGAACTCTCTGAGCCTAGTTCGCTTAGAGACAATGTCTTTAAGGAACTTAGCGTAGTTCAACATTTGTTCTATTGTTTCAACAAATGGCAAGTTGATGTGGAATTGCTTCAAGATGTCAAGAAATTTTTTAAACTGGTATTCTTGTTTCTGCCTCTTCAGCCTCTGTGGGAATGGTGGTGGAATTCTGATCTTTTCATATTTTTCCTTTTTATCCGGTTTGGAACTCTTGGATGGACTTGCCGTGGCAAGTCTAAAGGCTCATCATCAATGATTGTCGTGGTATTGTTGCTAGATACATCTTTCTGAATAGGATTACTATCCTCAAATTGGATAGGTCCATCATTTGCTTTTGATCCACTTTGGGTGGTTATCACCTTACATTGTTCATGGCCCGTTCCTCGTACAACCTCAGTGTCACTGGGCAAACCTCCTTTTGACCTTATATTCAGACTCTGAGCAAATTACCTGACTTGCGTCTCCAATGCTTTTAAGGCTGCTCCTTGATTATGCATTGTCATATCGACCCTGTTAATAAATGCGCCAGTCTTTTTCATGAAATTACTACTTTCAGCCATATAAGAATCATTTTCATCATAAAAGCATTTATAGAGTTTTCTAAAGAACATGATGTTGCTTTCTGTTGTTGCGGCATCTGTTGCCATGGCATGTTCTGCTGGAATCCTGATGCTTCTGCATTCTAGCGTTGCTGATTATTGGAGTTGTTCTGGTTACTCCATGAAAAATTAGGATACTTTTTCCAGGCCAGATTATACGTGTTGAAATATGCATTATTGTTTCGGTTGTAGTTTCCAACATAAAAACTGGACTCTGGGTTCTGCGAACACTTAGAAGAATCATGGCCAGCATTACATAAATTACAAAGTGGACCTATTACCTTGACCTCCTGTGTGTTGCTGGGTCTCTGCATATTCTTAACCAAATTGGTTAATGTTGATAATTGTGCTATAATAGTATCTGACGATTCTAGCTCAATTGTTGAGGCATTTCGCCTAACAAGTCCCCTTCTAGTTGTTAGGAACTAATAATCATTTTTGGCAAGTCTATCCAAAATCTCAATAGCTTTCTCTGGTAACTTGTCTAGAAGCGTGCCATCTGCCGAGGCATCTAGCATCAACCTCGTCGGTGTGTTGACTGAATTGTAGAACATCGTTACTTGCGTCCAATCTCTGAATCCGTGCATGAGACATTTGCGTAGAAGTTCTTTGTACCGCTCCCAAGCCTCGTACATGGACTCATCATCTTCCTATCGAAAAGAAGTAATGTCATTACACAGTTTATCCGTCATATTTGTAAAACTAAATCTAGAAAGGAAACTTCGGCATAGATCTATCCAAGATTCTAAAGATTCAGATGTGATACTATTTAACCATGTTTTCGCCCTATTCCTCCAGTGAATAGGGGAATAATTTCAGCCTTAGGACGTCCTCAGGGACTCCTTGTTGCTTGAATGAATCACAATTTTTAAGAACGATTTGAGATGCTATCTGGCATCCTCAGTCGCTGATCCGCCAAACTGACCAACTGTATTGATCATATTAAACATCACAAGCTTCAACTCGAAGTGGGTAGCTTGATTCTCAAGTGTGACAACTCCTGGAGTGAGACCGTCAAGATCTTGCCCTAGTAGTCCCGGATGGGTCTATTTCGTATGATAATAGGTTGATCCGGTAGAGCTACTACGCCTCCTGCTGCGGCATTCTGATTACCTTTGGCATTCAGATTGCCAACTGGATCATTAGGTGGATCGGCCATTTATGCTCTCAACTCTCTTCTTCGTCTATGGAAAACATGTTCGATCTCTGGTTCAAATGAATAATCTGGTGTTGTTGGTCTTGCCCTGGTCATACACCAATGCAAAACCAAAGCTATTAGCCTCTTGAAACTGAACACAAAAATAAATAAAATAAACAAAGGTGCAAGAAAATAAAAACAAAGTCGCTATTGCCAATCCCCAACAACGACGCCAAAAACTTGTTGCGTGTTTTGAGTGCTTCGCAATTGGTGCAAGTATACACGTCGCAAGTAATAGTGTAGTAAAGATATTGTCTCCACAGGGATTGGTAAAACTCTGATTTCTAGCTTCTTGTACTGAAAAGTGAAATGAATAGTGATGGTAGGTGTTTGGAAATACAAGTAAAATAAACTAAGCAAAGTAAAATTAAGGAAAGAGTAATCGATTATGAGAGTAGGTCAGGTTATGAGTAGTGGTGCAATTGCCGAATGAATTGTCGTGGCAATTGATTGCTGAGACAACTGGCAATTGCTGTGGCAACTAAGACCGACTGAATTGAAGTGGCAACTGGGTTCCTTCCTTCAAAGCTCGGCAAAGTGTTCTTCACTGCCTTCGAGTTATCCCTAACTGAAGAACTGGTTAATTGTGCATGCCTTGGTGATACATCCTTGTGTTAACCTTGAGTGAACAACAACCGATCACGCATTCCTTTTAGCCGTTGAAATCCGATCCTTATCCCTACGGCTGATTAGTTCCCAACAACGATGGTTTGAATGAGAACCATGTTCATTCGTTTCGTGAATCTAACTCTTCCAATTATAGATAAATAGATAACTATTGAGATTCTCTCCCAATTCACTCGAAATCAAAAATAAGAATCAAGAATGAACAAACCTTGAATTTACATTGCAATCAACAACCTAAATCATCCAATCGTTTATCACACCACAAACCCAAATAACCCTATCTAGTTTAATTTAGTTCATAGCTGGGTAAAAAGAAATTACAATCAAAATAATCCCAGGCATGGATCGTATAAAGAAAAATGAAGAAGAAGATGTGTTGGAATTGTGCGATCGACCTTTTTCTCTCTAGAATCCCCTTCCAAAAGCTGCGATTTGATCTTCTATTTGTAGGAGAGTTTGTGATCAGATTTGTTGTTGATGAGGATAGGAATAAGCTTGAATTAATTTGAATAAGAGATAATTAATCTCTTTTATCTTTATCTCCAAGAAACTCTTCAAAATTTGAGCATTTATCCATATCCAATTCTGCGTGTAAATCCAAATCTGGAGAATTATACTTGCTTTTCGTATTTATCCTGAAAATGAGCGGAATTATCCAGTTTTATCTAGACGGCAATCAGCTTCGGTAACTCCTTCAGTATTCTCCTTAATTGCCACGAAAATCTCTTCAATATTCTCTTTAATTGCCACGACAATCCCTACTTGCCACGACAATCTCTACTTGCCACGGTAAAATTTCCATGGAATCGATATGCATGGTAACGTATTGGTACGCTTAGCTGAAAAATAAGCCTGGTTTCGAAACATGGGTAGCCGTATCGGTACGACCTTTATCTACTGGAATTCCATAGTTTCGAGAACACATACCTGTACC
Source organism: Hibiscus mutabilis (assembly GCA_019671005.1). NCBI lineage: Eukaryota > Viridiplantae > Streptophyta > Magnoliopsida > Malvales > Malvaceae > Hibiscus > Hibiscus mutabilis. The sequence continues at coordinate 19,537,727 of CM033732.1, forward strand.
GATACGCTTGAGGACCATATCGGTACTCCTTTGTAATTTGACCCCGTTGCGATACAGACGGGCCCTGTACTGGTATGCCAGTCATTAAATCAGTTAGGATGCTTTCTGAAGTTTGTATTCTTTGCAATTCAGTCCTTGTTTCTTGTTTATGCAATTAAATGAGTTTGGATGGTTATTTTAAGTTGAGATTTAACTTGATAGTATGAAATATGACTAATTAAGGATTGGTAATCTTAATTTCACAAGTATCCTCTTATTTTTCTAAAATTGCATTTCAGTCCCTAAAATGCGAATTTGAACAATTGGATGTCAATTCGACGCTCGATTGAGTTGTAACCTTCACCATAACCAGTATGATCACCTTAGTAGTTAAAAATGCATTTAGATAAGATAAAAGAAGAAAAATGGACCGTTTCAATGTAAATCTTTCAGGTTTGTCTCGGTAAACCCTAATGTGGCTCGTTTGGTTCGGTCTTGCGACTAGACCTGGTCAAGGGGGCTACACTCTACAAAAACCAAAAACAACATCAAACGTCTTCTAAACTTAACCCAGCCAAAACCTAATGGTTTGATTAATCAATTAACATCCAAAAACATGTTTACCACATCCTTATACCTCCAACATTCATTAAACATCCATAACTCCCCAAAAACTCATAACTAACAACCTAGAAAATTAGAGATTCTGTAATATCCTAAATTTTTGGTTAGTGACCAAAATGTAAATTTTGAAAGTTTAGGGACCAAAGTATAATTTTCAAAAGTTGTGTATTTTAACCCCGTAAATGAATAGTTTACCCCCAAGAGTGACATTTTTGTGTTACCCGGATTTTTCTTACGGAGTTTGTATTAATGGCTATAAAGCGATAAAGTTCAGAAAAATATTCGGATAATCGGATCGAATAGAATATCCAGGATATTTTGAAGGATGATAAGCCAAGGTTGATTATGTTATTTTACATGTCTAAGATATTTTCTTTGTGTTGAAAGAATATGAACCCTTGGATTTAAGTTGATTTTCCATGTTAAATATGAGTCGTTGGATGAAAAATGGCAAGATCATAATTTTTGGAAAATTATAAGGGCAAGGTTGGTAACTAATAGCTTAAGATTAAATCTAGGTCATTGGATGAAGGATGATGAAATGAGGTACATTATGGAAATATAGAGTTTTCGGAATAGATCCGGTAGCTTGGTAAAGGTAAAATTGTAGTGGAAGTAATTTGTGAATATCAGGAAATCAGATTGAATTAAAATTTTAGAGGTTGTTCCGTAATCCTTGGAAAATCATAAAATGATATTTATGGAATGGTGGCCGGTTGAGAATGAACTAATTTAGTTAGATTATAATGGAATGGCAATTTTGAAACAAACTAGTAAATAAAGACTAGTTAAAGGGCAAATTAGTCATTTGGCAGGGATGGCAATTTTGAAATATTTTTAAAATGTTGAGGACGTTTTTGGAAGATGAAATATATATGGATTTCATCTTGGCCCTTTATTTTGGATGAGATTAAATTAGCCATTGGATTTAAAGGCTAAATTGGTAATTTCACTATTTAAATGAATTTAAAATTCATTTAATAGTTACAAGTGTAAATTAATAGTGAAAAGATGAAGAAAATGTTCATCTTTTCTAGCCATAAACCATGGAGAAAGAGGAGAAAGAAGAGGGAAATTTCCAAGCTCGATTTAAGCCTCGAATCTCGGTTTTAAGGTAATCTTTCGAACAACAAAGTTGTTCTACTCTTCGAGCTCTATTTTTGATGTAAATAATTTATAGAATACTTTCTTGGTTGGTGAGATTTGATATGTGGAAGAAATTAGGGTTTATGCACAAATTGGGGCTTTTATGATTTTATGAATCCATGGTTGATTTTAAGTTAGAATCATGCTTGTATGATATTGGAATCATGTTATTGAGTTGGGATTTAAACCCTACATATTTCAGTTTGTATAGAGAAGATTAGGGTTTATGGATTCAAGTTTAACTTAGGGTTTGTGATGTTTGATTAATGATGTTGGAGATGTGAAATTGATGTTAGAATGCTAAACCGATGTTGAATCCTTACCTTTGCATTTTAGTTACTATTTTGGCAAAGAAAGAAAATTAGAGGGAATTATTTTTGAATAATTATTTGATGAAGAAGATGATGAATTGGTGGTTTGAAGTAAGTGATGGGACTAAACTGATGAGTAGAAAAATAAGTAGAAGTTAGTAGAAATTAGAAGTTTATTATGGAAAGCTATGAAGAAGATTGAATTTTGGCAGTGACTTCGAAAATTCACCATAAATTCTAAAAAAATGGTTAAATGATAAATTTTATACCGTTGTAAAGATGTGTTTGTCTAGTTTCATTTCCAACAAACGGGAATTGATTTCGAGTTCTGAGTTAAACATATGAATTTTTAATCGAATGAAGGTCAGAAAATTTATAGAGCATATTCTGTAAGGACAATATTGTGAAGGGAGTTTGAAGCATTTTCATATTTTTTGTAGATTTTATTAATTTATGCGTCTTATACCATTATATCCGTTATGGAATCTAGTTTTTCTAGTATAAAGGAAATTAAAATCATGTATGTATTCTGCCCGGTATAAGCAAATCTTTGAAGATAGCGCAAGCTGTCAGAAAATGGAATTTGAAACATTTTGTATTTAAATGTGAGTTAGCAAGCTCGGAAGAATTATTGGAAGTTCAAATTGGTCACTAGGGACCATAATGAGTTTTTGAACAATACAAGAAAGGAAAAATGTTTGAAAATTTTATATTCGAATGATTAGATTAGATAGCATGTTTAAGGTATTGTTAGATTTGAATCTAACAAATATTTTATCTTATTCATGTGATTAATGAAGTCAAGGCCGAATCAAAGAAGATTCGAGGTTCTATAAAGGAAATGATCAAGTAGAATTTAGTGAGGCATGCTAATAAATGGCCCAGGTTAGTGCAATGCATACATAACATGATACATTGATCACTAGTTATTGACAATATTGGTAGGACTTGCGACGAGTCTACCTAATTTATATATTGGCATGATATTTATGTCATTGATCATATATTTGACATATTTTAAATATGTCAAAGGTTGAAAACAAATGCATTGATCACTAGTTATTGATGATGGTATGCTATGAATGTTATTTTGGGTATGAACTGCCCAATGTTAAATTATATTGATATACATTGCCATGGATGGAATAAATATGAAACTTATGCCCAAATAAGTCAATTGAGGGACATGATATAGTTGGCATGCCATAGAGTCCTGCAGCACGCTGTATAATCGGGAATTCGGGATAGCACTATAGTGTACCTAAAGGTCACTTAGTGTATCGTTAGCACGACCTTATAAATGTGCGGGAATTAGCACTTCAGTGCATATTTGACTCGTGTATCCAGGGTCCTCATATGTTTATATTTGGGCTATAAAACCAGGCTACAAAATCGGGTTATGAAATCGGTAAATATTTGATAAACGGGTTAAAGAATTTATACGCTTTTAAAATTATGACAAGTATATCGGTAAGAAATTTATATCCGGTTTATATTATGTTGATATATGATTAATATGATGATAATACATATCTAGTGATTATGATGCATTTATGCTTATATGGCATATTATGACAAATGAACAAGCATGAAAGTTTTATGACATTAGCATGTAGTAAATCATTACTAATGGAATGTGGAAGTTGATGCATTGGCATATATATATCATGTTTTATAAACGTAGCCATGAAGTCGAATAAAGTTTAAATTATTGTTATTAACTTCCTTTATTGCCTCACTAAGTCCGTACTTAGCGTGTGATTGATTGTACACACGTAGGTAAATCAAGATGAGAGGGAGAAAAGCATTGCATCAATATTGGAAAGCTCAACAGGTAATCACAGTAATGACATCCTAATTAAAGTTTGATTATTATAGTGGCATGTATACTTGCTAAACCTATTTGAGTGTGACTGGCCTTTAAAGTTCGTTATGGTTTCAAGATAAGTGGCATTTCTGGAAAGATTCAAGTTTAAGAATAACCTTAAGTGATGGGTTGCATGCTAAGATAATTGATTTATGATTGGAACTCGAACAAAAAATTCAAGTCAATTTTAAATAAAGTTAAGCGTGCTTGGGCTAGAGAAATTATAGTATGGGTGACCATCGGGAAGTTTTTTGAAAATTTTAAATTACCCTGATTATTTTTGGATTAAAGAAGTCGTAACATTTCCGAATCGTAACCAGTGTACAGATACAAGAAAGGGGTGTTACAGATTCACCTAGTTTCGGGATTCCAATGTTAAAACCAACTTATTAACATCATAAAACATCAAAATCATGTTCTAATCAAATAAAAAACATAGCAAAACAGATCCAATACGAAAATCAATCAATCTCATCAATTTAACCTTGATTTAACCAATTTTCCATAATTAAATCATTAAATCTCATTAGAAATCATATATAAAGGATCAATAACTTGGGAATTCCAACAAATAACCATATATTAGAGGATAAGAACGAAGCTCACCTCTAATGGTTGGCTTTCCCCTTAATTGGATGAATTTACATGAGAGAACAAGATTTAAACAATAAGGTTTTGATAGAAACAATCAAGAACTCATTTGAAAACAAAATATTGAAGAAATCAAAAAGTTACGTGACAATTTTGAAGAAGAGAAGAGTGTTTGGCTAGAGAGAATTTGAGAGAAAATCTTGTATAGAAAAGTTAGTTACGTAAAGTTTGTTTTGAAAATTAATTATCAAATTAATCCTCCAAGCCTATTTATAACCTTTTAAAACCTTTTTAAAATATCCAATTAAGGAGAAAAATCTGATATTAGTCTTTGGTCAAATAACTCCTTAAAGATTCAAAGTTTTGATCCTTTTCCAAAACAGTCACTAGAAAACAGTTTTTCATTCTTTACATTTTGTCACTAGCCAAAATATCACTTTTCCAAAACTCATTTTCCAAAATTTATTCCACCAAAATCTTTTATATATCAGATAAATATTTTACCATATTTTAAACTATTTTAAAAAATATTTATTTCAAATTAATCCCGAAACTAACTTGAATCCTCTAATTCGGTCCCTCGGACCATCTAATCGACCTAGAAAACACCTAGGCCAAAAATTGGGGTATTACACTACAACCTATATTGTATCAGTACTGCATTTATCGAGTACCGATACGCTTTCTTGCGTACTGGTACGCATAGTCAGAAAGGGACATTTTTTTGTCTTTTTTGCCTTACTTTTGTGTGATTAATGATATATTTGTTTATATAGCATGTTAATTGAATTTCTTGCTTTGAGTTATTTAATTTTATAGAATTCAATATATTTCTCTTGAATGTTTGGACTAACATTCTTTTGTTGCTTGATTAAGAGGAGCCAATTTTTTAATTCTTTCATGTTTTAAATTTTTTAAGTCTACTCTCCATTGTTATCATGTCCCAACAATTGGTTTCGAACTTAGTTTTTGATTATTTTTGATATAACAAAAAACATGAGAGATATGTTTGAAAATTTTAGTTTCAAAAAGAAAAAAGGAAGCTTAAATATTTTCTCAAAATATTCTATTTTTCTAAAATTATTTTACTAAGTGAGAGCATTTTCAAAAACAATTTTTCAAAGGGTTTCGTTATATCAAAAAGGGGGAGATTGTTGAGATATTTATTTTGATATAACATTAATAAAAATTATTTTTATACTTGAAAAATATTACAAAAATAATTCTAAGTCCATCTAACTTAAAAAAATATGTTTGAAAGGCTTTTGAAACACTTTTGACTTGAACAAATGCTTTTAAAATTGTCTAAATGTCAAAAACATGCATTGAGTATCGATACCCTAACCCCGGTATCAATACCCAACAGCCCATACCGGTACGGCATGTCAAGTACCGATACGTAGTGTTTTCCAAAATTCTAGTATGGAGTTTTGGTACCGGTACACTCATTCGAGTACCGATACCCAAAGCCCCGTACAAATACTCAACCCTTGAGTATTGGTACGTAGAGCCTTCAACGACTAGTTTTTGTTTGAATTTATTGTAGGTACCGATACCCAAGGGCGGAGCTCCCTTGGGGCCCAAGGGGGCCCCAACCCTTATTTGAAAATTTAATTATTTGGTAATTTTGGTTTAATAACAATTTGACCCTTGTAAAAAAATAATTATTGAAATTAAAAAATATAAGAGTTTATCAACTATATAATCAAACAGGGGTTGAATTAGGGTGTAAATGAACCAAGCTTTAACGAATAAGGTTTTGTTCGTCTTTGTTTATTAATATTTGAAGGTGTTCATGTTCGGTTTGTTTAACTTTTTAATATCATGTTTGTGTTCGTTTATTTATTTTTGATGGTATTCATTTGCTTAACATTCACGAACATATCCGTGTGATGTTCGCGAACATGTTCATTTATATGTTTGCAAAAATGGTGGAATTACATCACTAATCTTTAAGCACATTAGGCTTCACAGTTTGAACTCAAAACTTCACCACATGTTCAATTTAGTCCATACATTCACCGATATTTAAAATGTAAAAAAAATAAAAGGGAAAGGGAAACCAAGTAAATGAACTTATAAATGAGCCAATAAACAAACATTATTAAACAAACATAAAAAATTATTCATACTCATTTATTTAGCTTAATAAACAAACATTATACGAACAGTTCACTAACAATTCGTCGAACGCTCTGTTATTTACACCTCTAGGTCGAAATAAAGAAGAATGAACTTGTATCCGTAAGTTTTTTGGTCCAATAACAATTTAGGTCCTTATAAATTTAAATATTAGACAAATTAGGCCTTGCCCCAAGAGTTTTGAGTTTAAATACGTAATAAGCCCTTGTATTTTGAAATTCATTATTTTGGCCCTTGGCATTATTCGATCCTGGCTCCGTCCCTGCCAATACCCACTTTTTTAGTACCGATACCCACTAGACAAAACTATTTTTTATGAAGGAAAAACAACCCCTAATGACTCCAAACCAACCCCAACGGTCAAAAACTCATTAGAGGGTTTAAAAGACACCTTCAAGCATCCATGGAAGAAGAAGAAACATCCTTGCCAACATTCAATGTTAGAGAAATCATTGTTGTGCTTGTGAAGTGTAATATCCCAAATTTTGGATAGTGACTAAAATGAAAGTTTGAAAGTTTGGTGGTCAAAGTACAAACTTTGGAAAAGTTTAGCGACTAAATTGTAATTTTCAAAAGTTATGTATTTTAGTCCCGTAAATGGATAGTTTACCCCCAAGAATGATTTTTTCGTGTTACTCAGATTTTTTGTACGGAGTTTGTATTTTTGGCTATTAAGCGATAAAGTTTAGAAAAATATTTGGATAATCGAATCGAATCGGAAATTTAAGATATTCTAAAGGATGATAAGGCAAGGTTAAAAATGTCATTTCCATGTCTTAAAATGGTAGGATTTAACATGGACCATTGGATTAAAGTAGGTTTTCCATGTTAAATATGAGCCATTGGATGAAAAATGGCAAGATGGTAAATTTGGGAAATTCTAAGGGCAAAGTTGGTAATCACTAACTACTTGGATTATTTTTGACCCTTGGATGAGTAGGTAGACATGTGGCAAGATATGAAGCATTGGATTATAAGGGCAAAATGGTCATTTTTCTATAAAAGAGATTTTTATTTGGATTTTTAAAATACATGACAAATGGCCAAATTGTAAACAAATGAAATTACAAGATTTTTTTCATCATCTTTCTCTCTTGTTTGAACACCCCTCCAAGGTAAGAAGAGAATTTTTCATTTGGATTTTCAATCTTATTTAGTTGGATTTTGGATGAAAGCATGAAACATGAAATTGATCTCCATGAAATTCTCTATCTTTTGGTACCATTTATTCATGTTTTCCTTGCTTGAAACCATAGTTTTGTGATTTTGATGGATGAAGGGGATGTTTAAATATGATGAAGTAAGGTTAGTTTTTGATGAGGTTGTTGTTGTAGAATTATATCAAAGCTTGTATGATGATTTAAACTACTTGAAAGTAGTTAAATCCTAATTTGGATTAAGTTAGGGTTTTGATAGGAAGTTGAATTTGGATTTATTTTTACATGGGAATAATTATAGAAGCTTGGAAATAAGGTTTAGAAGTTGAATTCATGCTTGAATCAAGTTGGAAATTTTGGTTAGTGCGACCTTTCATATTCGGCATAAGGGAGGATATTAGGGGAAAATTATGGAAAATTTCCCTAAGGCTAGAAATCACGTGAGAATGATTCTACAAGGCTTAGAATGTTGTTTGGATCAATTTGTAAGTTTTTAAAATATTGAGGACCAAATGGCATATTAAGGGAAAGTTGGGAATGATATGGAAAGTGATTAGAAATTAATGTGATAAGCTTGAATGTATTCTTGGAGTGTTTAAATATGTTGTTAAGTGTTTGAATTTGAAATTTAATGATAAGGGACCATTTTGAATAATTTGGAAAGTTGAGGTAAATTCTAAAAGAATTCATTTTATGGTTATTTTGTGAGATTTGAGATTGTTTTGTGAATTTGTGATGGATATGGATAATGAAGTATTTTTAGGAATTTTATTCCTAATACGTGCTTATGTTAGAATGATACTAACATACGCTTTGAAATGTATGTATTCGGTAAACGATGATTTGATAGATCATGATCAAGATCATAGTATGAGCAAATTTAAAGATAAGGAAAAGTTTCAAGAGTAAAGCTACAAGCTATAGTAAGGTTTACTAGTGAGGCATCAGGTGAGTGCAATGCATATATAACATGATACATGGATGTTTTGTACATCATTGGTAAGACTTGCGATAAGTCTACATGGTTTATATATTGTCATGATATTTATGTCATTTATCATATATTTGACATATTTTAAATATGTCAAAGGTTGAACACAAAAGCATGGATCACTAGTTATATATGATGGTATACTATGAATGTTATTTCGAGTATGAACTACCCAATGTTCAATTATATTGATATACATTGCCATGGATGGAATAAATATGGAAATTATGCCCAAATAAGTCATTGAGGGACAGGGTTAGTTGGCGTGCCATAGAGTCCAGCAGCACGCTGCATATTCCGTTATCCAGGTTAGCACTATAGTGTATGGTTAACATTGCCTTATAAATGTGCGGATGGTGGGCACGACCTTACGTGTATTAGCACTTCGGCGCATGTTTGACTCGAGTACCAGGGTCCTCATAGGTTTATATTTGGGCTACGAAATTGGTAAATAATTGATAATCGGGTTAAAGAGTTTATACACTCTTAAAATTATGGCAAGTATATTGGTAAAAAAATTTATATCCGGTTTATATCATATTGATGTACAATTAACATGATAGTAAACATATCTAGTGATTCAAAATGCATGAATACGGTTATATTTTATTAGTTATGGTTATGTTATATTGCACTGGATATTATTATTGCCTCACTAAGTATATACTTAGCGTGTGATGGTTTTCACACGTAGGTAAAAAACATAAATAGGAATAAGGAGCGGGCATCCTACTTATCCGGAGTATAATAACGATATCAGTAATAACATCCTTTGATGTGTTTTGATGTTTCTAGACCGAGTCAAAATTTATACAATAAAGGATTATTAAGAGAAATTTATACTATAAAGATTTCGGGTAAATTATCAGTATATTGGACCGAGTCAAAATTTCAAGATTTTGATTTTTAAAAAATTATGGAATATTTTGTATGTCAAAAATATTTACATATGGAGATTAAAATTATGAGAATTTCAGATTTTACCCGATAGTTTGGAAATAGGAAAAATCATAGAAAGTGAATATCGGGTAATCAGATCGAATTGAAATTTTAAAGAAAGTTCCAAGGATTATGGAAAATGCATAAAATATTATTTTATGAATATTTTATTACATTTGGTTGGATTCTAACTAGATTTAGTTAGATGGTGATGGAATGGTAATTTTCAAGTCTTGTTAGTAAATAAAGTCTAGTTGGTGGGCAAATTGGGCATTTGCCATGGATGGCATTTTTGAAATATTTTGAAATTTTGAGGGGATTTTTAGAAGATGAAAAACACATGGATTTAATCTTAGCCCTTGGTTTATGATAAGATTAAATTTAGCCATTGGATTTGAAGGCCAAATTAGTAATTTCACTAATTAAATGAATTTAAAATTCATTTAACTATCACATGTGGATTAAAAGGAAAAAGATGAACAAAATTAGCTCATCTTTCTTGGGAAATTTCAAAAAAACAAGAGAACAAGAGGGGAAATTTTTCTTTGGCAAATTGAAGGCTGCAAAATTAGAATCAAGGTATGTTGTTTTAGAAGAAAATGTTCTATGCTTCATGCTCTTTCTTTTTATAGTAATTTTACATGGTGATATGAAGAATAGTTCATGTTCTTGAAGAGAGAGAAATTGGAATTTCATGAACCATGTTAGAATTAAGGCTTGATTTAAGTAACTCAAGTATTGTAAACATGAAAACAATCTTGAATTTTGTTTAATTCTATGTTCAAGGTTATAAACCCTAACCCTAGAATTTGGGGATTTGGTTAAGGAATTGAATAAAGGATGGAAATGAATGATTTGTGATATTAAAAGCCTTAATTTGATGTTAGAATAAAAATTTTCCCTTAGGAAGAATAAATGGCCAATTCGGTCAGAATTGGAAATAAAGGGAAATTATTGTGAAAATTATTCTAGCATTAGACATGATGAGATTATGATCAAATTAGCTTGATTTGATAATTTAGGACCAAAATGGAAATATTGGAAAGTAAGAGACCATTTCGGTCAAAGAAGAGAAATTAGAAGAAATTATAGAAAAATTTCCATAAGATTGGATATGATGAAATTATGATTTTACAAGCTTTAAAATGTCATTTGGACCATTTTAGAAGTTTGTAAAAACATAAGGATCAATTCAAAATCTTGGAAAGATTGGGGGACCAATTCGACATTTTGGGGAAAATTAGGGACTAAAGTGAAAAATTGTTTTCATGAAAGCATTATGCTTAAATTGTTATTAGAATGAAGTTTTGATCATTCTTGGATAAAAAGTTGAAGAGAATTCAAGGTATTAAAAGTATAATGACTTATGTCATAGATCTAAGATTGGACAATTATAGGAATAATTGTAGGAAAATTATTCCTATTGTATTTATGTGTTAGTACGATACGAACATATAATTTGAAATGTAATTGTGGCATGTTGATGTACATATAGATCGTGATCAAAACCGAGATCGAACTAACAATCGAGGAAATGACATAGATCAAAGCTAAAGCTTAGTGAGGCTAAGTACATATTGGCAACTTATAAAGTGTCAAGGTGAGTGCATTACATGCATGGAAAATATTATGTTTGATTTGAAAGACTTGTGGATAGTCTATTATAAATATATGTTTGAAGATTATATTTATTTTGATATTTGACATAGCAGAAATTGTCAAAGGTAGAAGAATTACATGCATTGATCATAGGTAATTTGATTATAATATGTTTATGTGATATTTAGGGTAAAAACTGCCTAAGTATTCGATTATAATTGCCATGGATGAATTAATTACAAAAATTGAAAAGTATGCCCAATTAAGTTATTGAGGTTTGGAGTATAGTTGGCATGCCATAGAGTTCAGCGGTTTAACACTTCGGTGTAGTATATTAGCACTTAGGTGCGGTTATTTAACACATAGGTGCTGTTATTTAGCACTTAAGTACAGTCCTTTAGTACTTCAGTACAATTTTTGACTCCTATACTCAAGTCCTCAAGTTAATTTGGGCTATAATTTACTGTATAGTAAATGGTATTTTGGTTAGAGAGTAAATAAACTCTCAGGAAATGACAAGGAAGTTCACATGATTGTAAATCTGGATTATATTATGTTAATATGTGATTAACATAAGGGAGATAAATGATTAGTGATCAAATTGCATGGTCATCTTAGTACTTTTATAATTTAAGCATATTGACTTATATTGAATATATATATAGTGCCTCACTAAGTATATACATAGCGTGTGATGGTTTTTCACGCGTAGGTAGGAAATTCGGGTCGGAGTAAGGATCACTATCTGAGGGAATATATATACAGTATCGGTAATTACATCCTTGATGTATTTTGATATTTTCTAGTTGGCATGTATAGATGAATAGTATCTCTTTTAAACTATTCTAGATATGGATTGTAATATTATATCGAGATAAGTGGTTAGTAAACGATATTTAGTTTTGTTTAATTTGATGTTAGTTTAAAGAAATTACTAGTACAGAAATCGAGTAATGCTAATTAAATAAATTTTTAGAGTAATCAAAATGATTTTTATTTTATGCAGTTTTTAGTTAGTTTTGTTAATCGTAAATTATAGTTATAAATTGCCAAGTTGCTGCCTGAAATTGGGGTCTATCTAATGGATTAAAAATTGGAAAAAAATTACGCGATTAAAAGGAAAAATTTTAAAATCGTCATTTTTAACTTGTATAAATAGTATAAAATGCGGTTTAAACATCATGTGACACTCTATACTAGTATTGGGTAATAAATACTGGTAAGGGTGTTACATGATGAGTAGTTATATTAAAGTTAAAATCGGATAACGACTAGAAAAGAGTTAAATAGAGAAATCGGGTAGATTTTTGTTTTAGGCAGTTATATTCCTTATATGTTATAGAAAAGAATTATTAAGTTGCTGCCTGAAATCGAATTTAATTTGATAAGATAAAAATTCAAAATGTGATTCTACGCGATAAAAAAATATTTATGTGATACTCTAATTAGTATTTAATATAGAATGCTGGGTACGGTGTTACATTTATTGGTATAAGAGCCACAGGTTTAGCCGGTTCTAGACATAAATCAGGTATATAGATAGTTGAAATTATACATGCCACTAGGATGTCAAGATTACTGGTATTTGTATGAATGTAATTGGATGCCCAGTAATTAGTATTATTACTCCTTACTTATAAGGGATGATTGTGACATTAACAGATGTCAGATCATCGAGAATCTCGTCAGGCAATCGAGCAAGATATGCCTGCTCAGAGTAGAAGTAATGAGGTGAATCAAAATTCACCTCAGGGGCAGCAGAACGTAGAGCCATTAGCTCAGGAACAAAGAAATATTCCTTTGCAAGATCAAGGCTTATTTCTTCAGGCATTGGATGCTATTATAAATCGGTGAGTATCAGTATCAGTTTCAAAAGAATTAAGGAAAATGAAAGAACCATAATTTAAAGGTGACACTGATGTTGATCCTATGACTGCTGATTATTGGTCGAATGATATTAAGATCATGTTGAGTAGGATTCCTTGTGATGACCAAGGAAAGTTGGAAGGAGTAGTATCCCTTCTGATGGAGCAAGCGAGCTTGTGGTGGAATGTAGTCACTGCACGAGTTCCTTCAGAACAGATTACATAGGAATTCTTTCTGAAAGAATTCAAAGAAAAGTATATTGGGGACCTGTTCATTGAAAAAATGAGGCAGCAGTTCCTAGATTTGAAGCAATCAGGCATGACAGTCTATGAATATGAATGTGAATACAATAGACTGAGCCGATTTGCATAAGAGTTTCTTCCAACCAAAAAAATCCAGAATTAATAAATTTATAGACGGGTTGGATTCTCAATATAAAAGGGTAATGGTTTCCTGTAATTTCACCACTTTTAAGATGTGGTGAATCGAGCAAAAGCTATGGAGAAAGTGGACCTTGAGGAAAAAGCGGCAAAACAGGTCAAGTCAGGAAAAAAGACTTGGAAGTTCTTTTGCTGCATCATCATTTAAACATAGTAAAGGATTTCCACAACAACATCAAACAACATCAGCTTCTTCTGCTAAAAAAGGGATATTTCGAAGGAAAGTTAAAGCAGACTCAGACTATTACTGCGGGTACTTGGGGCTCTAGATTTTACCCTCTTCTGGAATATGAACAGTATGGAAAGAGGTATTATGGTCAATGCTGGTTTGCTGGTGGAGAATGTTATTATTGTGGTCAAGCTGGTCATTTCAAAAAGGAGTGTCCAGAGCTTCACTCTAATCGGTCAGTTGTAGTGCCTTACAAAGTAGAGGAAATAGAGGTGGCAAACCAGAAGTATCTATGTCTATACCTGGTCGAGAAGATAAGGGTACTGCTCGAGTATATAATATTAATACTGCTCACGACTGAGATGATTTAGAGATCGTAGCAGGTATGATCGAACTCTTTGACAAACCTATTTTTCCATTAATTGATCCAGGCTCTACCCATTCGTATATTAGTTCTAAAGTAGTATTTGAACGAAATATACCAATAGAACCAATTTCGAGTGAGGTAGTTGCTATTAATCCCCTAGGACAAAGTGCCAAAGTAGTTCGAATATGTAAAAAGTGCCCTATAAAGATCCAAGGAAGAAAATTTCCAGCCAATCTTATGGAATTGCTTTTCCAAGAGTTCGAAGTTATTCTTGGAATGGATTGGCTGTCGGCTTATGATGCTATGGTTGAATACCGATTAAAAAGGGTAGTTTTAAAAGAACCAGATGATTTGGAAATAATTTTTGAAGGAGAAAGGTAGAATTATTTGAGTAAGGAGATAACAGCTGTAACTGCTGGAAAGTTATTATCACATGAGTATGAAGCTTATTTAGCTCAAATGATAAATACTCCGGAGATCTGGAAAATATACCCACGGTGCGGGAATTTCCAGATGTTTTTCTGGATAAATTACCAGGATTACCTCCTGATCGAGAGGTGGAATTTGGTATTGATGTACTTCCTGGAACAACACCAATATCAATAGCACCTTATAGAATGGCTCCTACAGAACTCAAAGAGCTGAAGGCTCAATTACAAGAATTATTAGATCGAGGTTTTATTCGGCCAAGTATATCACCTTGGGGAGCTCCAGTTTTATTTGTGAAAAAGAAAGATGGATCAATGAGGTTATGTGTGGATTACCATCAACTTAATAAGTGACGGTGAAGAATAAATATCCTTTACCATGACCTCTTTGATCAACTTAAAGGAGCAACGGTGTTTTCTAAAATTGATCTTCGATCAGGGTATCATCAATTGAAGATCAAAGAAGCAGATATACCAAAGACAACTTTCAGAACTAGATATGGGCATTATGAATTTGTAGCAATGCCTTTTGGACTTACAAATGCACCGGCATCTTTTATGGATTTGATGAATCAGATATTTCAGCCATATTTGGATTAGTTTGTGGTGGTATTCATAGATGATATATTGGTTTATTCAAAAGCCAAAGAGGATCACGATACTCATCTGCGAGCAGTTATTCAGATCCTCTGAGAAAAGAAATTATATGCAAAGCTATCAAAGTGTGAATTCTGGCTATCTGAAGTAGCTTTTCTTGGACACATAGTAGCTGTAGAAGGGATTCGAGTTGATCCTAAGAAGGTTCAAGCAATACTCGAATGGAAAATTCCTCAAAATGTCTCTAAAGTAAGAAGTTTCTTGGGATTAGATGGTTATTATTGGCGGTTCGTGAAATACTTTTCAATGATTGCCTCTCTAATACTAAGTTATTAAGGAAAGATGTGCCATTTATTTGGACAGATAAATGTTAGGAAAGTTTCGACAAATTGAAGAAGATATTAACAGACGCTCCTATTTTGGTACAACTAGAATCCGGGAAGGATTTCACAATATATAGTGATGCATCCCATAATGGTTTGGGGTATGTATTGATGCAAGAAGGAAAGGTTATAGCTTATGCTTCTCAAGAACTCAAAACTCATGAGAGAAATTATCCTACTCATGACTTAGAATTGGCTGCAGTGGTGTTCACTTTGAAGATTTAGCGTCACTACTTATAGGTTGAAAGTGCTACATTTTCACAGATCATAAAAGTTTGAAATATTTGTTGTCTCAAAAGGAGGTTAATTTGAGACAAAGGAGGTAGATAGAACTGATTAAGGACTATGATGTAATCATAGATTACCATCCGGGGAAGGCTAATGTGGTAGCAGATACATTTAGCCAGAAGACATTTTTTGCCTTGAAAACATTGAATGCTCAGTTAAGGTTATAGGAAAAAGGTGCAATAATGGCTGAGTTACAAATCAAGCCTACTTTGATAGAAAGGATTAAAGAATTACAAGCAAAGGATAAAGAATGCTTGGAAAATAAGGAGCAAGTTGAGCATGGTGAATCTAAAGACTTTGAAATAAAATCAAATGGATGCCTATACTACAGGGAATGCGTATACATTCCGAAAGATGAGGATTTAAAGAGAGAAACACTTTTGGAAGCACATTTTAGTCCTTTAACTATGCATCTAGGAGGTAACAAAATGTATCAAGATGTAAATAGTCGATTTTGGTGGCCTGTCATGAAACGAGCTATCTTTGAGTTCGTTGCTAGATGCTTAACATGTCAACAAGTAAAGGCAGAACATCAAGTTCCATCAGGGTTGCTCCAACTGATCTCAATTCCACAGTGGAAATAGGAAAAAGTTACAATGGATTTTGTAACAGGTTTACCATTGACGCCAAGTAAGAAAGATTCGATTTGGGTGATTGTGGATTGTTTGACTAAAACGACACATTTCATACTAGTTCGAACAGACTACTCTTTGAACAAGTTGGCGGAGTTATATATTAAGGAAATTGTTAGACTGCATGGTGTTCCTATGTCTATTATATTTGATAGGGATCCAAGGTTCACTTCAAGGTTTTGGAGTGCATTGCATGAAGCATTGGGAACTCAGCTACACTTCAGTACTGCTTTACATCCTCAAACTGATGGACAATCAGAAAGAACTATTCAGATACTCGAAGATATTCTCAGAGCATGTATAATTAATTTTGCAGGTTCATGGGAAAAATATCTTCCATTAGCTGAGTTTGCCTACAACGACAGTTATCAATCAAGTATAAAGATGGCACCTTATAAGGCATTATATGGAAGAAAATGCCGAACACCGTTGAATTGGTTCGAGTTGGAGGATCAAAAAACCATCAGACCAGATCTTGTTCAAGAAATGGAGAATAAGGTAAAAATAATTCAAGATAATCTTAAGGATGCTTCTGACAGACAAAAATCATATTCAGATCTTAAAAGAAAAGATATTGAGTTCGAAGTTGGAGATAAAGTATTCTTGAAGGTTTCACCAAGGAAAAAGATATTACGTTTTGGAAGAAAAGGAAAGCTTAGTCCAAGATTCACTGGTCATTATAAATCATAAAAGGGGTTGGTCTAGTGGCGTATCGATTAGCTTTACCACCGGAGTTGAGTAAGGTCCATGATGTATTTCATGTGTCCATGCTTCAAAGATATCGATCCGATCCTTCGCACATTATTACGCCAGAAGAGATCGAAATTCAATCGAATTTGACATATGATGAAGAAACTATAAGAATTTTAGCTCAAGGAGAAAAACAATTAAGGAATAAAAAGATTCCTTTAGTTAAAGTTCTATGGAGAAATCTCAAAGTGGAAGAAGGTACTTGGGAAACAGAGGAATTAATGAAAAAGCAATATCCGTACCTTTTTGAACCAAGTAAGGAAAGTTCAAGGACGGGTTTTCTTAAGGGGGAGAATGTAATATCCCAAATTTTGGATAGTGACTAAAATGAAAGTTTTGAAAGTTTGGTGGTCAAAGTATAAACTTTGGAAAAGTTTAGGGACTAAATTGTAATTTTCAAAAGTTATGTATTTTAGTCCCATAAATGGATAGTTTACCTCCAAGAATGAAGTTTTCATGTTACTCGAATTTTTCGTACGGAGTTTGTATTTTTGGCTTTTAAGCGATAAAGTTTAGAAAAATATTCGAATAATCGGATTGAATCATAAATTTAAGATATTTTAAAGGATGATAAGGCAAGGTTAAAAATTTCATTTCCATGTCTTAAAATCGTAGGGTTTAACATGAACCATTGGATTAAAGTAGGTTTTCCATGTTAAATATGAGCCATTTGATGAAAAATGGCAAAATGGTAAATTTAGGAAATTCCAAGGGCAAAGTTGGTAATCACTAACTACTTGGATTATTTTTGACCCTTGGATGAGTAGGTAGACATGTGGCAAGATATGAAGCATTGGATTATAAGGGGAAAATGGTCATTTTTCTATAAAAGAGATTTTTTATTTGGATTTTTAAAATACATGACAAATGGCCAAATTGTAAACAAATGAAATTACAAGTTTTTTTTTTCATCATCTTTCTCTCTTGTTCGAACACCCCTCCAAGGTAAGAAGAGAATTTTTCATTTGGATTTTCAATCTTATTTAGTTGGATTTTGGATGAAAGCATGAAACATGAAATTGATCTCCATGAAATTCTCTATCTTTTGGTACCATTTATTCATGCTTTCCTTGCTTGAAACCCTAGTTTTGTGATTTTGATGGATGAAGGGGATGTTTAAATATGATGAATTAAGGTTAGTTTTTGATGAAGTTGTTGTAGAATTATATCAAAGCTTGTATGATGATTGAAACTACTTGAAAGTAGTTAAATCCTAATTTGGATTAAGTTAGGGTTTGGATAGAAGTTAAATTTGGATTTATTTTTACATGGGAATAATTATAGAAGCTTGGAAATAAGGTTTAGAAGTTGAATTCATGCTTGAATCAAGCTGGAAATTTTGGTTAATGTGACCTTTCATATTCGGCCTAAGGGAGGATATTAGGGAAAAATTATGGAAAATTTCCCTAAGGCTAGAAATCATGTGAGAATGATTCTACAAGGCTTAGAATGTTGTTTGGATCAATTTGTAAGTTTTTAAAGTATTGAGGACCAAATGGCATATTAAGGGAAAGTTGGGAATGATATGGAAAGTGATTAGAAATTAATGTGATAAGCTTGAATGTATTCTTGGAGTGTTTAAATATGTTGTTAAGTGTTTGAATTTGAAATTTAATGATAAGGGACCATTTTGAATAATTTGGAAAGTTGAGGGCTTAGAATGTATTTGTTGCGCTAAATAAGTGCTACGCAATTGTGCAAATATACATGTTGCAAGTTATAGTATAAAAGATATCGTCTCCACAGAGATTGATGCCACTTCAAGAATCTAGTCTCTTGCACTGTGAAAAGTAAAAACACAAATAAAGGATTATAGGAGTTTAAATAATAACTAAACTAGAAAGCAATAAAGTAAAAGAAAAGATGAGATCAAATGAGAGAGAGATAGGCCAGGTTATTGTGAGTTGAGGTGTGATAGCCGATTGGATCGTCTTGGTAAAAGAGTGCACGGGCAACTCAGTTGCCGTGGTAACTTGCACAACGGGGTTGCCTTGGCAACTAATCAATGGTTGCCTGGGCGACTAGTTGGGTAACTACTTGGGCGTCTGGGCAGCAATCTTCAAGGTTCGGTAGAGCGTTCTTCAATGGTTTCTTCTTATCCCTAAGTCGAAACTCTAGCTATTTGTGCATGCCTTGATAATACATCCCTGCGTGAATCAAGGGTGAACAACAACCAATCTTGCGCTCCTCTTAGCCGTTGAAATCCTTGACTTATTCCTAAGCCGAATTAATCTTCACCATCAATAGATTGAATAAAGATCATATTCATTCGTTTCTTGAATCTAACTCTCCCGATATTAGATAAATAGATGAAATCACGAGATCCTCTCCCAATTCACTCGCAAACAAGAATAAGAACCAATAATGAATAAACCTTGAATAGAAAAGTGCAAACTCTTATTACCTACACAAAAACTAATAGTTTCTCACAACCACAAAACACAATAACCATAGCCAAATAGATTTAGTTCATGGCTAGGTTCCAAAGAAATACAAGATAAATAATCCCTAGCATGAACCCAATCGAACAAGAAAGAAAAGGATGAAGAAGGAGGCTTGTCGAAATCCTCCTTGCCCTAGATACTTGTCGAAAATTCTCTCATCTTGCCTTCCTTGGAGTTGTCGAAATTCCCCTCTCTTCCTCTCTTTTAAGTTGACGATATGGCCTCTTATTTATAGGGCTAGGTCAAAGTCCTTCTTTGAGGAGGAAGTTAAGTTGGAATTAAATTATCTTTAAAGAATATAATTCTTTATTATAATTATATTCCTACTAGAACTTCTCATATCTTCTTGGAATTTAATTCTTCTTTAATCTCTTCATGGAAATCAAATTCCTTTGGGATTGGGCTTTGCTCCACATCATCTTGGGCTTGTCTAGTCATCAATTTCGACTACCATATCACCTTTTCTCTTGTCGACAATTGCCCTGGCAACTGGCTCGGTGTCTCCTTCATGCATTGCCCTGGCAACTAGCTCGGCATCTCCTGCATGCATTGCCCTGGCAACTAGCTCGACATCTCCTTCATGTATTGCCCTAGCAACTAGCTCTAGCCTTGCTTTGGCAAGTGATCCTGCACATACACACAAAACACACCAAAGCAGCATCTTTTCCCACAAAAACTACCAAGTTATGTAATCAAGCTCAACGATGGAAGGAAACATGGATT
The DNA here is from genome assembly GCA_019671005.1 of Hibiscus mutabilis. Lineage (NCBI taxonomy): Eukaryota > Viridiplantae > Streptophyta > Magnoliopsida > Malvales > Malvaceae > Hibiscus > Hibiscus mutabilis. Next base: position 19,558,160 of record CM033732.1, read on the forward strand.
AATGCATGAATGGCTAATTATGCAACTAATATGAGCCTAAGTCTAACAATAATATGAGTAAAAAGGGTAAGAAAAATAGTACTTTTGAACACTTATCACACCCTCAAACTCGAACTATTGCTTGTCCTCAATTAATGCAAACTCATAATTACCTGCCAAGACTTCAATTTTCACAAACTTAGCTTTGAACTTGATTTCAATTCTCTAAACCGAGGCACAAAGTATGATTTGCTTTTTATTTTTTGGAAAACTTAGGAGTTACTCGGAATCAAACTATAATGCTTGTTAGTGTGTGCGGAGTTGTGTACAAGTTGATTTTTTGGATTCTATGCAAATAAGAGGTTTTCAAATTACTTCATTGGGTTCTTTTTAACATGTTTTAACTAGAGCCAGTTTTGGGCACCTCTAGTGTTTTGTTTTTAGTTTTATTAAGTTAATTTATTCGACTAGAGCCGGTTTTGGGCACCTCTAGCGATCAATTTTTTTTAACACATACTAGAGCCAGTTTCTGGTACCTCTAGCGATCAATTTTTTAGCACATGCTAGAGCCAATTTCGGGCACCTCTAGCATTCATCCAATTTTTATTCTAATCCCCCAATTTGTTAATTATCAACCTAAGTTCACTATAATTCCTTAAATCAATCAAACCACAACAGTGTTTCATCAAATTTAGCGTCATAGTAAAATTCTAAGTTTTTCCATGGTTATCCTAGAATAAAGATTCTATCAATTAAGTGCATTGGCAAAGTCATCAACGGATATTCATCAAATCTAAGCAATTTATGTATCCTGAATGTAATACTTAAGATGAATGTAACTAAACATGGTAACTACTAATAACAACCCCCAAACTCGAGTGAGGCATTGTCCTCAATGCATGCATGAAAGAAAAATAAAAATAACGAAAAAATAAAATGCATACGAGGACTTACTCTGAGAGTTTGTCATCGTAGATGATTAGTTTCCTTTTGGTCAGTATCTTGATTCTCTTGCTTGAACGCGATGGTTGTTTTCTTGTTTCCGGTGGTGGAATCGATCCTCGTACGGGGTTGTCCTCATCGTCCTCTTGATCAATGTCATTGGCTTTTCGCTTGGAGGATTCAATTGGTGCGGTCTTTGTTGGTGCAATGGAGGACTCGTCTGAATTTGAAAAATCAAAAAATGATTCCGTAGGAGTTGATTCGGGCATAGGTACTTTACCTTTGGCTTTTGCAGTGGTTGCCGGGATGTCTTTAGCTTTGGTTGTCGTGGCGTCTTCAGGGTTGGTTGTCGTGGCGTCAGCTTGTGCAGGCACGATGTAGGTTGCTGTGGCATCATCTTTTGCGGTTGCCGTGGCGACTGCTTCATTGGTTGCCGGGGCAAGGATTTCGGCAGGAAAGATTGGGAACGGCACACGATTTTCTGAGTACTTTTCTAGGATAACTTGGGTGATGGCATTGTTGTGCTCCTTCATGTACCGCATGAACATTAGTTTCCGGTCTTCAATTTGCCTTAGGTGGCTTGCCAATGGTTGCAAGAGTTCTTCAAAGTGTCCCGGGGTTGATGGTCGAGTTGCCCGGGCGTTAGGTGCTGCCGGAGCGGCAGAAGTTGCTGTGGCAATTGGAGGCCTTGAAGAATTTCCCGGTTCCTCTCCCATTAGCTTTCGTATTAGTGCTTGATTCCAACCAGACTTTGGTAGGGCTTTTTCATCGGTGGACTCACTTGGGACATGCATCTCCTTGCAAAGATTAGAAATTAAGCAAGGGAAGAAAAGAGAACCCTTATCTTTTGAGCTGCATACAAAAATCTCATCACAAATAATTTTTCCAATGTTAATGATGCGATTATGCAAAATAGAATGTATGAGCAAAAGACGTGGTATATCAACGGTAGTATTGTGTGTGGTGGGCATTAAAGAAGTTTTGACAAACTTATTCCATAGTTTTACCTCGGGTTTAAGCCGAAGGCGATTTACCGTACCCTTGTATTTATCATCATTCCAATGAGTTCCTGGTTGAGTGAGTTCTTGAAGCACCTTGTCGAGTTGCTTTGGAGTGATTTGATCAACGAAGGCTTGATGCTCATCCTTCTCAATGTAAAGCCCATAAAAGGTGTTGTCATTTTCGGGACTTATGAGTATGGCCTTGTCACGAACAAAAACATAAGGATTATCCGGGTTAGGTGAGTGAGCATAGAATTCTCTTACCCATGAGATGTTTCCCGATTCCGGTTGATGGCAAAAGATTTGCCACTTTTGATGTGCAATCCTCTCGAAGATGAATGGTTCAAGGCCGAAATCTTGATGAGAGTTGGAGCATTCAAAGCCTTGTTCTTCATGAATCTTCCGGCTTTCAAACTTGGAGTGAAATCTTTCTTGAACCACCGGTGTAGCAAACTTCTTGTATCTTGGTTCTTTGGAGGAACTAAAAGTTTAATCTTGGATGCCATAGATGATCTTGGTTATGAGTTTTGTAAAAACAAATAAAAGAAAAGAAAAGAAACTAAAAAGTTGCAAGATAAAAAATAGGAATAGGTTAAGGGTGATGGGTTTTATAGAAAAGATAGGTGGTAAATATGGTGGGTGGGATTAGAGGAAAACGAAAAAAAGGGTTTTGGGTTAGGGAGAGGGTGACGGCAAGGGGGTTGTGATTAGGGTAAATTGGAGGCTTTATATAAGCCTTAGATTCAGCCCATTAGTTTCCTTGTTGAAGATGTTTTCCTTCTTGGATTAAAATTCCTCATTATCTTGAACTTTTTTTCCTACAATTCAAAGACAAATCAAATAAGGATTAACATTAAAGAATAACTAATAAAGAAAATAAATAAAGATGTATAAAGGGATTCTTAAACTAAAAAAAATAAAAAAAATAAAATCTATCCTAAAAAAATAATAATAATCGGAAATAATAAAAAAATAAAAATTCAAAAAAATAAAAAAAATTAATCGAAAATAAAAATAAAAAATAAAAATAAAAATATCAAAGGGAGAATATGCTCATGCATCTCCTAAGTTGACCACTTCTTTGTTACGTTCCACATGGGCACCATTGTAGTGTTTCAATCTTTGTCCATTAACTTTGAATTCATGGTTGTCAGAGATGGACTTAATTATCACGGCACCATGGGAGAATGGTTTGACAACTTCGAATGGTCCCGACCATCTTGATTTCAGCTTTCCCGGGAAAAGTTTTAGCCGAGAATTGAATAAGAGAACTAGTTGCCCTGGCATGAATTGTCGCGGCAATAGTTTCTTGTCATGCCATTGCTTTGTTTTCTCCTTGTAGATTCGTGCATTGTTATAGGCGAGTGCATGAAATTCTTCTATCTCATTGAGGTCCAATAAACGCTTTTGTCCGGCACTTTCCCAATCCATATTCACGGTCTTGATTGCCCAATATGCCTTGTGTTCGATTTCCACCGGTAGATGGCATGTTTTGCCATAGACAAGTTAGAAGGGGGACATACCTAAGGGTGTTTTGAATGCAGTGCGATATGCCCAAAGCGCGTCATCTAGTCTTAATGACCAATCCTTCCTAGAGGGATTTACAACTTTCTCGAGTATACCCTTCAATTCCCGGTTGGAAATTTCTACTTGCCCGTTGGTTTGTGGGTGATATGCCGTGGCGATCTTGTGTGATATGCCGAAGCATTGCAACATCTTGGCAATTAGTCTGTTGTCAAAATGCTTGCCTTCGTCAATGATAATTGCTCTCGGCATCCCAAACCGTGTAAATATGTTTTTCTGCAAGAATCGTTGCACGGTCTTGGAATCGTTGTTGGGAACTGCAGCTGCCTCAACCCATTTAGACATGTAGTCGACGGCAAGTAGAATGTAGAGGTTGCCGAATGAAGATGGGAAAGGTCCCATAAAATCGATCCCCCATACATCAAACAATTCCACCTCGATGATGTTCTGGAGCGGCATCTCATGTCGTCTAGAGATATTGCCCGTCCTCTGGCAACGATCACATTGCTTGTAAAAGTCTTGGGCATCTTTGTACAATGTTGGCCAATACAAACCGGATTGCAAAACTTTGGCCGCTGTACGAGTTCCTCCAAAATGTCCTTCATAGGGTGAAGAATGGCATTGTTAGAATACATTCTGTTGCTCTTCTTCAGGGACACATCGGCGTATGACATGATCTGTACATTGTTTAAACAAAAGAGGCTCATCCCAAAAGTAATGCTTAGCATCATGGCGGAACCGCTTCTTCCCTTGGTGAGTAATGCCATAAGGTAAAATACCACAAACAAGGAAATTAACAAAATATGTGTACCAGGGTATTGCCGAGGCATGTGCTACCGTGGCGACTGCTCCTAGAATTGCCGAGGCGTGCGGGTCAAAGGCTGCTGCAGCGTCGAGGGTTGCCGAGGCGTGTGCATCTATGGTTGCCGAGGCGTCGAGGGTTACTGAGGCATGCGCGTCCATGGTTGCCGAGGCAATTAAAATTTGTTCATCCGGGAATGCATCGCATATCTCTATATCCGCGTCCTCCTCCCTATTGTGTTCTAAACGTGATAAGTGATCGACCACTTGATTTTCTATTCCTTTCCTATCCTTAATTTCAATATCAAATTCTTGTAAAAGTAATATCCAACGAATCAAACGAGGTTTGGCATCCTTTTTAGCAAATAGGTATTTGATTGTCGAATGGTCCGTATGAACAATTACCTTTGTACCAATCAAATAGGATCAAAACTTGTCAAATGCGAAAACTATAGCTAGTAACTCTTTCTCCGTTGTTGCGTAATTCACTTGAGCACTATTAAGAGTTTTACTAGCGTAGTATATCACATGGAAGGTCTTACCTGTGCGTTGGCCTAGGACTGCTCCTACCGCGAAATCACTTGCATCACACATGAGCTCAAAAGGTAGCGTCCAATATGGTGGAACGACAATGGGTGCTGAGGTAAGCTTTTCCTTTAGGGTTTCGAATGCTTGGGTGCAAGAATCATCAAAATCGAAGACTTTATCCTGTTCAAGCAAATTGCACAAGGGTTTAGTGATTTTAGAAAAATTATGAATGAACCTCCTGTAAAAACCTGCATGTCCAAGAAAACTTCGAATTCTTTTAACCGAACTTGGTGGGGGTAATCTCTCGATCACGTCCACCTTGGCTTTGTCTACTTCAATTCCCTTGGATGAAATCTTGTGGCCGAGCACTATTCCTTCATCTACCATAAAATGGCATTTCTCCCAATTGAGGACTAAATCAGTTTCTTCACATCTTGCCAACACCCTCTCTAAATTGCTGAGACAGCTGTCGAAGTCATTACCGAAAACAAAAAAATCATCCATGAAGATCTCAAGGAAGTCTTCGACCATGTCTGAAAAGAGTGCCATCATACATCTTTGGAAGGTTGCCGGGGCGTTACACAATCCGAACGGCATCCTTAGGAAGGCATAAGTACCGTATGGGCATGTGAAGGTTATCTTTTCTTGATCTTCTGGTGCTATGGCAATTTGATTGTAACCTGAATAACCATCAAGAAAACAATAAAAGGGTTTACCTGCAAGACGGTCAAGCATTTGATCAATAAAGGGTAATGGGAAGTGATCTTTCTTGGTGGCTTTGTTTAGCTTTCGATAATCCATACAAACCCTCTAACCGGTCACAGTCCTGGTTGGAAAGAGTTCATTGTTTTCATTACTTACCACTATTATACCTCCCTTTTTCGGTATGCGTTGTATCGAACTTACCCATGTACTATCAGAGATAGGGTATATAATGTCGGCGTCAAGACACTTGATGATTTCTTTCATTACAACCCCTTTCATGGCATGATTCAGTCTCCTCTGGGCCTCAATTGAAGGTTTGTGATCATCTTCCAACAAAATCTTGTGCATGCACACTGCCGGACTAATTCTCTTCAAGTCGGCAATTGTCCACCCTATTGCCTTTTTGGGTAGCTTCAACATTTTGATCAGCTTCTTTTCCTGCTCAGGCTGTAACTTAGAAGAAATAATTACAGGCAATGTGTTATCAGTTCCTAAGTATGCATATTTTAGTTGCTCTGGCAATTGTTTCTACTCAAGAATCGGTGGTTGTTCAATAGAGGGTTTTTCGAGCTTACCTTCCTTACCTGAGTAATCCAGTGGTTCAAAGTATGTACCTGGTCGATTGACTAGCCAATTTGCCTCTTCTTGTTGTTCTTCATCGACCGGTTCTTCATACTCCTCAGGTTCCTCTTGATCGGCAATGTAGTTGCCGAGGCAACTAAATTCCTCGTCGAAGTTAAACTCTGCCGTGGCATGAAGAAGTTGGCATTCTTCTGGATCATCGGCATGCCTTAGTGCTTGGAACACATTTAATTTAACTTGCTGGTCATTCGCTCTCATTGTGAGTTCTCCCTTTTCAACATCGTTCAAGGTTCTCCCTGTTGCTAGGAATGGTCTTCCGAGAATGATGGGTGCATGCTCATCTGCTTCACAATCCAAAACAATAACGTCAGCGGGAAAAATAAATTTATCAACTTTTACCAGTATGCCCTCGATTTTTCCCTCTGGATGCACATAGGATCTGTCGGCTAGCTGTAGCATAATTGTTATAGGTCTTGCCTTCCCGATTCTTAGTTTCTGGAAAACTGATTTAGGCATCAAGTTTATGCTAGCCCCAAGTTCGCATAATGTTTTCCCGATATAGTGGTTTCCAATGGAACAGGGTATTGTGAAACTTCTGAGATCCTTCAACTTGGGTGGCATACGATTGTGCAACATTTCCATGCATCCCTCTGTTGCGGCAATTGTTTCAAACTCTCCTAGCCTTATTCTCTTGGACACAATGTCTTTAACAAACTTGGCATAGTTTGTATTTGTTCAATTGCTTCCACCAATGGCAAGTTGATGTGGACTTGCTTTAGGATATCAAGAAACTTCTTGAATTGATATTCTTGCTTTTGTCGCTTCAACCTTTGTGGGAATGGTGGTGGAAGTCGGATATCTTCGATCCTTTCATTGGTTTGGAACCTGATTGACGGCATTGCCGGGACAACTAGAGTTGTCGAGGCATTATCAATTGGGGTTGCTGAGGCATGCTTATCACAAGTTGCCGAAGCATCCTTATCATCGGTTGCCGAGGCATGCTTATTGCCGGTTGCCGAGGCAATTCCTGGTTCAACATCTGAGGCTTTGCCGCTAGGTTCGTCTTGTTCTTTTTGTGGAGTTTTGTTTGATGAGCGGGTTTGAGCCTCTCTAAGTTGTTGGCCACTTCTAGTGATGATTGCCTTACATTGCTCATGGCCAGTTCCTCTTGCGACTTCCGTATCGCTAGGTAAACCTCCTTGCGGTTTAGTATTTAGATTTTGAGCAAACTGTCCGACTTGATTTTCCAATGATTTGATTGCCGCCTCTTGGTTTTGCAATCTCATCTCGGTCCTGTTAATAAAAGCATCAGTTCTTTTTATGAAATTACTATTCTCAGCCATATAAGATTCAGTTTTCATCATAAAAGCATTTAGAGAATTTTCCAAAGAACTAGATGTTGTCGGTTGTTGCTGCGGTAACTGTTGCCGTGGCATATTCTGCTAGAATCTCGATGCTTGTGCATTCTGATTGTTCTGGTTTAGAGCATTGTTGGGATTAGTCCATGAAAAATTTGGGTGCTTCTTCCAAGCTGGATTGTATGTATTGGACATCACATTGTTGTTCCGATTGTAATTCCCCACATAGAAGCTGGATTCCGGATTCTGCATACATTCAGAAGAATTATGGTTATCACCACATAACTCATAAAAGAATCCATTACCTTGACTTCATTTGTGTTGTTTGGTTTTTGCATGTTCTGGACCATCTTGGTTAAAGTGGCCAATTGTGCTGAAATTGAATCTGATGATCCTAGTTCATGTATTGTGGCTTGGCGTCTAACTCCTCCTCTTCTAGTAGATGGGAATTGATAATCATTCTTGGCCAGCCTGTTTAAAATTTGCATTGCTTCCTCTGGTGACTTAACTAGGAGTATGCTGTTTGTCGAGGCATCTAGCATCATCCTTGTTGGTGTATTCACGGCATTGTAAAACATTGTTACTTGAGTCCACACCGGGAATCCGTGTAGGGGGCATTTGTGTAGAAGTTCTCTATATCGCTCCCAAGCCTCGTACATGGATTAATCATTTGCCTGCCGAAAAGAAGTAATGTCGTTACAAAGCTTATCAGTCAAATTTGTAGGATTAAACCGAGCAAGGAAATCACGACAAAGATTGGTCCAAGATGCTATTGATCCGACAGGAATGCTATTTAACCATGCTTTCGCCCTATCCCTCAGTGAATAGGGGAATAATCTTAATCGTAAGACATCGGGGGTGACTCCGTGTATTTTGAACGAGTTGCAAATCTCGAGGAAAGATTTCAGATGTTGTCGTGCATCTTCAGTTCCTGAGCCGCCAAATTGACCAATTGTGTTGATCATATTAAACATTACCAGTTTTAACTCAAAGTGGTCGGCTTCAATTTCAGGTGCGACAACTCTTGGATTAAGTCCATCAAGATCTTCTTCAAGATAGTCTCGAATAGTTCTGTTTCATGCAAGAATCACTCCTCCTCCTGCTGGAACATCTTGATTCATATTGCCGTCTTGATTAGCCATTGCTACTCTCATCCTTCGTCTAAGTCTTTGTAAGGTTCGTTCGATTTCTGGATCAAAGGAATATTCTGGTGTATTCGGTCTCGCGCTGGTCATATACCAATGCAAAACCAAAGTTTGTTAGCCCTTTGAATCTTAAACAAGAAAAGTAAAAAGAAAGTGCAAGAAAATAAAAACAAAGTCGCTATTGCCAATCCCCGGCAACGGCGCCAAAAACTTGTTGCGCGTAATAAGTGCTACGCAATTGTGCAAGTATAAACGTTGCAAGTTATAGTATAAAAGATATCGTCTCCACAGGGATTGGTGCAACTTCAAGAATCTAGTCTCTTGCACTGTGAAAAGTAAAAACACAAATAAAGGATTATACGAGTTTAACTAATAACTAAACTAGAAAGCAATAAAGTAAAAGAAAAGATGAGATCAAATGAGAGAGAGATAGGCCAGGTTATCGTGAGCTGAGGTGTGATAGCCGATTGGATCGTCTTGGTAAAAGAGTGCACGGGCAACTCAGTTGCCGTGGCAACTTGCACAACGGGGTTGCCTTGGCAACTAATCGATGGTTGCCTGGGTGACTAGTTGGGCAACTACTTGGGCGTCTGGGCAGCAATCTTCAAGGTTCTGCAGAGCGTTCTTCAATGGTTTCTTCTTATCCCTAAGTCGAAACTCTAGCTATTTGTGCATACCTTGATAATACATCCCTGCGTGAATCAAGGGTGAACAACAACCAATCTTGCGCTCCTCTTAGCCGTTGAAATCCTTGACTTATTCCTAAGCCGGATTAATCTTCACCATCAATAGATTGAATAAAGATCATATTGTTCGTTTCTTGAATCTAACTCTCCCGATATTAGATAAATAGATGAAATCACGAGATCCTCTCCCAATTCACTTGCAAACAAGAATAAGATCCAAGAATGAATAAACCTTGAATAGAAAAGTGCAAACTCTTATTACCTAAACAAAAACCAATAGTTTCTCACAACCACAAAACACAATAACAATAGCCAAATAGATTTAGTTCATGGCTAGGTTCCAAAGAAACACAAGATAAATAATCCCTAGCATGAACCCAATCGAACAAGAAAGAAAAGGATGAAGAATGAGGCTTGTCAAAATCCTCATTGCCCTAGATGCTTGTCGAAAATTCCCTCCTCTTGCCTTCCTTGGAGTTGTCGAAATTCCCCTCTCTTCCTCTCTTTTAAGTTGAAGATATGGCCTCTTATTTATAGGGCTAGGTCAAAGTCCTTCTTTGAGGAGGAAGTTAAGTTGGAATTAAATTATCTTTAAAGAATATAATTCTTTATTATAATTATATTCCTACTAGAACTTCTCCTATCTTCTTGGAATTTAATTCTTCTTTAATCTCTTCATGGAAATCAAATTCCTTTGGGATTGGGCTTTGCTCCACGTCATCTTGGGCTTGTCTAGTCATCAATTTCGACTACCATATCACCTTTGCTCTTGTCGACAATTGCCCTGGCAACTGGCTCGGCATCTCCTTCATGCATTGCCCTGGCAACTAGCTCGGCATCTCCTTCATGCATTGCCCTGGCAACTAGCTCGGCATCTTCTTCACGTATTACCCTGGCAACTAGCTCTAGCCTTGCTTTGGCAAGTGATCCTGCACATACACACAAAACACACCAAAGCAGCATCTTTTCCCACAAAAACTACCAAGTTATGTAATCAAGCTCAACGATGGAAGGAAACATGGATTAATGCATGAATGGCTAATTATGCAACTAATATGAGCCTAAGTCTAACAATAATATGAGTAAAAAGGGTAAGAAAAATAGTACTTTTGAACACTTATCAGTATTCTTGGAGTGTTTAAATATGTTGTTAAGTGTTTGAATTTGAAGTTTAATGATAAGGGACCATTTTGAATAATTTGGAAAGTTGAGGTGAATTCTAAAAGAATTCATTTTATGGTTATTTTGTGAGATTTGATATTGTTTTGTGAATTTGTGATGGATATGGATAATGAAGGATTTTTAGGAATTTTATTCTTAATATGTGCTTATGTTAGAATGATACTAATATACGCTTTAAAATGTATGTATTCGGTAAATGATGATTTGATAGACCGTGATCGTGATCAAGATCATAGTACGAGCAAATTTAAAGATAAGGAAAAGTTTTAAGAGTAAAGCTACAAGCTATAGTAAGGTTTACTAGTGAGCCATCAGGTGAGTGCAATGCATACATAACATGATACATGGATGTTTTATACATCATTGGTAAGACTTGCGATAAGTCTACCTGGTTTATATATTGGCGTGAGATTTATGTCATTTATCATATATTTGACATATTTTAAATATGTCAAAGGTTGAACACAAATGCATGGATCACTAGTTATATATGATGGTATACTATGAATGTTATTTTGGGTATGAACTGCCCAATGTTCAATTATATTGATATACATTGCCATGAATAAAATAAATATCGAAATTATGCCCAAATAAGTCATTGAGGGACAGGGTATAGTTGGCATGCTGGTAAGTGTCTAAAAGTACTATTTTATTCACCCTTTTTATTCATATTATTGCTAGGCTTAGGCTCATATTAGTTGCATTATTAGCAATTCATGCATGTTTGCATTGTTTCCTTGGTGGACAAGTTTGATTTCATATTTTGCTTAATTTTGTGGAAAAAGGGTGCTTCCGATAGTTGTTTTTGTGTGTGTGCAGAATCACTTGCCTAAACAAGGCTGGAACCAGTTGCCAAGGCAGTGCATGAAGGAGATGCCGACGCAGTTGCCAGGGCAATGCATGAAGGAGATGTCGAGCTAGTTGCCAGGGCAATTGTCGATAAGGGATAAGATGATATGGCAGTCGAAATTGATGACTAGATTACCCCAAGATGACGTGGAGAAAAGTTAAATCCCAAAGGAGTTTGATTTCCATGAAGAGGTCAAAGAGAAATTAAATCCCAAAAAGATAGGAGAAGATCTAGAAGGAATTTAAATATAATAAAGAATTATATTCTTTTAAAGTATTTAATTCCAACTTAACTCCTTCATCAAGAGAGACTTTGACCTAGCCATCTCCTATTTAAAGGAGACCAAGCCGTCAACTCCAAGAGAGAGCAAAGGGGAGAGATTTTGACAAAGGCTTCAACTATTCTTCACTTTTTCTTTCTTGTTCAATTAGGTTTATGTTAGGGATTCTTTGTTTTGCGTTTCTTTGAAACCTAGCCATGAACTAAATCTATTTGGATAAGGTTATTGTGTTTTGTGGTTGTGAGAAACAATTGGATTTTGTTTAGGTAATAAGAGTTTGCACTTTCAATTCAAGGTTTACTCATTCTTGGTTTTTATTATTGTTTGCGAGTGAATTGGAAGAGGATCTCGTAACTTCATCTATTTATCTAATATCGGGAGAGTTAGATTCAAGAAACGAATGAGTATGGTCTTTATTCAATCTATTGATGGTGAGGATTAATCTGGCTTAGGAATAAGTTAAGGATTTCAACGGCTAAGAGGAGCGCAAGATTGGTTGTTGTTCACCCTTGATTCACGCAGGGATGTATTATCAAGGCATGCACAATTAGCTAGGGTTTTGACTTAGAGATAAGAAGAAACCATTGAAGAATGCTCCGCCGAACCTTGAAGTTTCTGCCCAGCCACCCAAACAGTTGCCCAGCTAGTTGCCCAAGCAACCGTCGATTAGTTGCCAAGGCAACCCCGCTGCGCAAGTTGCCACGGCAACTGAGTTGCCCTTACACTCTTTTACCAAGACGATCCAATCAGCTATCACACCTCAACTCACGATAACCTGGCCTATTCTCTATCATTTGATTACATCTTCTTTTACTTTATTGCTTTCTAGTTTAGTTGTTAGTTAAAACTCCTACAATCACCTACTTGTGTTTTTACTTTTTACAGTGCAAGAGATTGAATTCTTGAAGTGGCACCAATCCCTGTATAGACGATATCTTCTATGCTATAACTTGCAACGTGTACACTTGCACAATTGCGGAGCACTCAATACGTGCAACAAGTTTTTAGCGCCGTTGCCAGGGATTGGCAATAACAACTTTGTTTTTATTTTCTTGCACTTTTTATTTTTCTTGTTTAAGATTCAAAGGGCTAACAAACTGTGGTTTTGCATTGGTATATGACCAGGGCGAGACCGATTACACCAGAGTACCCCTTTGATCCATAAATCGAACGAACCTTGCAAAGACTCAGACAAGGGTTAAGAGTAGTAATGGCTAATCAAGATGGCAATATGAATTAGGATGTTCCAGCAGAAGGAGGAGTGATTCTTGCAGGAAACAGAACTATTCGAGACTATCTTGAAGAAGATCTTGAAGGACTTAATCCAGGAGTTGTCACACCTGAAATTGAAGCCGACCACTTTGAGTTGAAACGGTGATGTTCAATATGATCAACACAATTGGTCAATTTGGCGGCTCAGCAACTGAAGATGCACGACAACATCTTAAATATTTCCTCGAGATTTGCAATTCATTTAAAATACAATGAGTAACCTGATAAGTGTTCAAAAGTACTATTTTTCTTACCCTTTTTACTCATATTATTGTTAGACTTAGGCTCATGTTAGTTGCATAATTAGCTATTCATGCATTAATCCATGTTTCCTTCAATCGTTGAGCTTGATTACATAACTTGGTAGTTTTTGTGGAAAAGATGCTGCTTTGGTGTGCTTTGTGTGTGTATGTGCAGGATCACTTGCCAAAGCAATGCCGAGCTAGTTGCCATGGCAATGCATGAAGGATATGCCGAGCTAGTTGCCAGGGCAATGCATGAAGGAGACGCCGAGCCAGTTGCCATGGCAATTGTCGACAAAGAGAAAATGCAATAGGGATGTCGAAATTAATGACTATACAAGCCCAAGATGACGTGGAGCAAAGCCCAAACCCAAAGGAATTTAATTTCCATGCAGAGATTAAAGAAAAATTAAATTCCAAGAAGATAGGAGAAGTTCTAGTAGGAATACAATTATAATAAAGAATTATATTCTTTAAAGATAATTTAATTCCAACTCAAACTTCTCCTCAAAGAAGGACTTTGGCCTAGCCCTATAAATAGCAAGGAGATTTCGACAAGAGGGATAGAGAGAGCAAGAGGGAATTTCGACAAGTCCAAGTAGGGCAAGAGGAGAGAATTTTCGACAACATCAAGGGCAAGGAGGATTTTGACAAGCCTCCTCCTTCATCCTTTTCTTTCTTGTTCGATTGGGTTCATGCTAGGGATTGTTTATCTTGTGTTTCTTTGGAACCTAGCCATGAACTAAATTTACTTGGCTATGGTTATTGTGTTTTGTGGTTGTGAGAAACTATTGGTTTTTGTTTAGGTAATAAGAGTTTGCACTTTTCTATTTCAAGGTTTATTCATTCTTGGTTGTTATTCTTGTTTGCGAGTGAATTGGGAGAGGATCTCGTGATTTCATCTATTTATCTAATATCGGGAGAGTTAGATTCAAGAAACGAATGAATATGATCTTTATTCAATCCATTGATGGTGAAGATTAATCCGGCTTAGGAATAAGTTAAGGATTTCAACGGCTAAGAGGAGCGCAAGATTGGTTGTTGTTCACCCTTGATTCACGCAGGGATGTATTATCAAGGCATGCACAAGTAGCTAGAGTTTCGACTTAGGGATAAGAAGAAACCATTGAAGAACGCTCTGCCGAACCTTGAAGGTTGCTGCCCAGAAGCCCAAGTAGTTGCCCAACTAGTCGCCCAGGCAGCCATCGATTAGTTGCCAAGGCAACCCCATTGTGCAAGTTGCCACGGCAACTGAGTTGCCCGTGCACTCTTTTACCAAGACGATCCAATCGGCTATCACACCTCAACTCACGATAACCTGGCCTATCTCTCTCTCAATTGAATTCATCTTTTCTTTTACTTTATTGCTTTCTAGATTAGTCATTAGTTAAGCTCCTATAATCCTTTACTTGAGTTTTTACTTTTTACAGTGCAAGAGACTAGATTCTTGAAGTAGCACCAATCCCTGTGGAGACGATATCTTTTATACTATAACTTACGACGTGTATGCTTGCACATTTGCGTAGCACTTATTACGTGCAACATAACCCCCGATGTTTTACGACTAAGATTATTCCCCTATTCACTGAGGGATAGGGCGAAAGAATGGTTGAATAGTATTCATGCCGGATCAATAGGATCTTGGACTGATCTTTGTCGTGATTTCCTTGCTCGATTTAATCCTACAAATTTGACTGATAAGCTTCATAATGAAATTACTTCTTTTCGACAGGCAAATGATGAATCCATGTACGAGGCTTGGGAGCAATATAGAGAACTTCTACAAAAATGCCCCATACACAAATGCCCCCTACGCTGTGAATACACCAACAAGGATGATGCTAAATACCTCGGCAAATGGCATACTCCTAGATAAGTCATCGGGGGAAGCACTGCAAATTCTAAACAGGCTTGCCAAGAATGATTATCAGTTCCCATCTGCTAGAAGAGGAGGAGTTAGACGCCAAGCCACAATACATGAACTTGGATCATCAGATTCAATTTTGGTACAATTGGCCACTCTAACCAAGATGGTCCAGAACATGCAAAAACCAAACAACACACAGGAGGTCAAGGTAATAGATTCCTTTTGTGAGTTATGTAGTGGTAATCATGATTCTTCTGAATGTATGCAGAATCCGAAATCCATCTTTTATGTGGGGAATTACAACCGGAACAACAATGTGATGTCCAATACGTAGAATCTAGCTTGGAAGAAGCAGCCAAATTTTTCATGGAGTAATCCCAACAATGCTCTAAACTAGAACAATCAGAATGCACAAGCATCAGGATTCCAACAGAATATGCCACGACAACAATTGCCGCAACAACAACCGACAACATCTAGTTCTTTGGAAAATTCTCTCAATGCTTTTATGTTGAAAATGAATCTTATATGGATGAGAATAGTAACTTCATAAAAAGAACTGATACTTTTATTAACATGAACGAGATGAGATTGCAAAACCAAGAGGCGGCAATCAAATCATTGGAAAATCAAGTCGGACAATTTGCTCAAAACCTGAATACTAGACCGCAAGGAGGTTTACCTAGCGATACTGAAGTCGCAAGAGGAACTGGCCATGAGCAATGTAAGGCGATCACCACTAGAAGTGGCCAACAACTTAAAGAGGCTCAAGCTCACTCATCAAACAAAAATCGATAAAAAGAACAAGACGAACTCATCGGCAAAGCCTTAGATGCTGATCCAAGAATTGCCGCGGCAACCGGTGATAAGCATGCCTCGGCAACCAGCGATAAGGATGCCCCGACAACCAACGATAGGCACACCACGGCAACCCCAGTTGATGATACCTCGGCAATGCCGTCAATCAGGTTCCAGACCAATGAAAGGATCGAAGATATGTGACTTCCACCACCATTTCCACAAAGGTTGAAGCAACAAAAGCAAGAATATCAATTCAAGAAGTTTCTTGATATCCTAAAGCAAGTCCATATCAACTTGCCATTGGTTGAGGCGATTGAAAAAATACCGAACTATGCCAAGTTTCTAAAAGACATTGTGTCCAAGAGAACAAGGCTAGGAGAGTTTGAAACAGTTGTCGCAATAGAGGGATGCATGGCCATGTTGCACAATCGCATCAACCCAAGTTGAAGGATCCCGAAAGTTTCACAATACCTTGTTCCATCGGAAACCACTATGTCGGGAAAGCATTATATGACCTTGGAGCAAGCATAAACTTGATGCCTAAATCAGTTTTCCAAAATTAGGAATCGGGAAGGCAAGGCCTACAACAGTTATGCTACAACTAGCCGACAGATCATATGCGCATCCAGAGGGAAAAATCGAGGACATACTGGTAAAAGTTGATAAATTTATTTTTCCCGCTGACTTTATTATTTTGGATTGTGAATCAGATGAACATGCACCTATCATTCTCGGGAGACCCTTCCTAGCAACAGGGAAAACTTTGATCGATGTTGAAAAGGGAGAACTCACAATGAGGGTAAATGACCAACAAGTTAAACTGAATGTGTTCCAAACACTAAGGCATGCCGATGATCCGGAAGAATGCCAACTTCTTCATGCCACGGTAGAGTTTGACTTCGACGAGGAATTTAGTTGCCTCGGCAACTACATTGCCGATTTAGAGAAACCTGAAGAGTATGAAGAACCGATCGATGAAGAACAACAAGAAGAGGCAAATTGGTTAGACAATCGACCAGGTACATACTTTGAACCACTGGATACTCAGTTAAGGAAGGTAAACTCGAAAAGCCCTCCATTGAACAACCACCGATTCTTGAGTTGAAATAGTTGCCAGGGCAACTAAAATATGCTTACTTTGGAACCAATAATACATTGCATGTAATTATTTCCTCTAAGTTACAGCCTGAGCAGGAAAAGAAGCTGATCGACATGTTGATGATACAAAAGAAGGCGATAGGATAGACAATTGCCAACTTGAAGGGAATTAGCCCGGCAGTGTGCATGTACAAAATTTTGTTGGAAGATGATCACAAACCTTTGATTGAGGCTCAGAGAAGACTGAATCATGCCATGAAAGGGGTTGTAATGAAAGAAATCATCAAGTGGCTTGACGCCGGCATCATATACCCTATCTCTAATAGTACATGGGTAAGTTCGGTACAATATGTACCGAAAAAGAGAGGTATAACGGTGGTAAGTAATGAAAACAATGAACTCATTCTAGCCAGGACTGTGACCGGTTGGAGGGTTTGTATGGATTATTGAAAGCTAAACAAAGCCACTAGGAAAGATCACTTTCCATTACCCTTTATTGATCAAATGCTTGACCGTCTTGCAAGTAAACCTTTTTATTGTTTTCTTGATGGTTATTCAGGTTACAATCAAATTGCCATAGCACCAGAAGATCATGAAAAGACAACCTTCACATGCCCATATGGTACTTATGCTTTTCGAAGGATGCCGTTCGGATTGTGTAATGCCCCGACAACCTTCCAAAGATGCATGATGGCACTCTTTTTAGACATGGTCAAAGACTTCCTTGAGACTTTCATGGATGGTTTCTTCGTTTTTGGTAATGACTTCGACAGTTGCCTCGGCAATTTAGAGAAGGTGTTGGCAAGATGTGAAGGATCCGATTTAGTCCTTAATTGGGAGAAGTGCCATTTTATGGTAGATGAAGGAATTTTGCTCGGTCACAAGATTTCATCCAAGGGAATCAAAGTAGACAAAGTCAAGGTGGACGTGATCGAGAGATTACCCCCACCAAGTTTGGTTAAAGGAATCTGAAGCTTTCTTGGACATGTAGGTTTTTATATGAGGTTCATTCATAATTTTTCTAAGATTACCAAACCTTTGTGCAATTTTCTTGAACAGGATAAAGTCTTCAATTTTGATGATTCTTGCACCCCATGCATTCAAAACCCTAAAGGAAAAGCTTGCCTCCGCACCCATTGTCATTCCACCAGATTGGACGCTACCTTTTGAGCTCATGTGTGATGCAAGTGATTTTGCGGTAGGAGCAGTCCTAGGCCAACACATAGGTAAGACCTTTCATGTGAAATACTACGCTAGTAAAACTCTTAATAGTGCTCAAGTGAATTACACAGCAACGGAGAAAGAGTTGCTAGCTGTAGTTTTCACATTTGACAAGTTTTGATCCTATTTGATTGGTACAAAGGTAATTGTCCATATGGACCATTCAGCAATTAAGTATCTATTTGCTAAAAAGGATGCCAAACCTCGTTTGATTTGTTGGATATTGCTTTTACAAGAGTTTGACATTGAAATTAAAGACAGGAAAGGAACAAAAAATCAAGTGGTCGATCACTTATCATGCTTAGAACGCAATAAAGAAGAGGACGCGGATTTAGAGATATACGATACATTCTCGGATGAGCAACTGTTAGTTGCCTCAGCAACCATGGATGTGCATTCCTCAGTAACCACTGATGCGCATGCCTTGGTAACCCTTGATGCGCATGCCGCAACAACTATAGACGCGCACGCCTCAGCAACCATGGAGCAGTTGCCACGGCAACACATGCCTCGGCAATACCTTGGTATGCGAATTTAGTTAATTTCCTTGTTTGTGGTATTTTACCTTATGGCCTTACTCACCAAGGGAAGAAGCGGTTCCGCCATGATGCTAAGCATTACTTTTGGGACGAGCCTCTTTTGTTTAAACAATATGCAGATCAGGTTATACGCCGATGTGTCCCTGAAGAGGAGCAGCAGCATGTACTCCGGCAATGCCATTCTTCACCCTATAGAGGACATTTTGGAGGAACACGTACCGCGGCAAAAGTTTTGCAATCCGATTTGTATTGGCCAGCACTGTACAAAGATGCCCAAGAGTTTTACAAGCAATGTGATCGTTACCAGAGGACGGGCAATATCTCTAGACGACATGAGATGCCGCTCCAAAACATCCTCGAGGTGGAATTGTTCGATGTATGGGGGATCGATTTTATGGAACCATTCCCATCTTCATTCGGCAACCTCTACATTCTACTTGCTGTCGACTACGGTCTAAATGGGTTGAGGCAGCTGCAGTTCCCGCCTATGATTCCAAGACCGTGCAACGATTCTTGCAAAAAAATATATTTACACGGTTTGGGATGCTGAGAGCAATTATCAGTGATGAAGGCAAGCACTTTGACAACAGACTTATTGCCAAGATGTTGCAACGCTTCGGCGTGTCACATAAAATTGCCACGGCATATCACCCACAAACCAATAGGCAAGAAAAAATTTCCAACCGGGAATTAAAGGGTATACTCGAGAAAGTTGTAAATCCCTATAGGAAGGATTGGTCAGTAAGACTAGATGATGCACTTTGGGCATATCGCACTGCGTTTAAAACACTCGTAGGTATGTCTCCCTTCCGACTTGTCTATGGAAAAACATGTCATCTACCGGTGGAAATCGAACACAAAGCATATTGGGCAATCAAGACCGTCAATATGGATTGGGAGAGTGCCGAACAAAAGCGTTTACTAGATCTCAACGAGATAGAAGAATTTCGCGCACTCACCTATGACAATGCACGAATCTAAAAGAAGAAAACAAAGAAATGGCATGACAAGAAACTATTGTCGCGGCAATTCACGCCAGGGCAACTAGTTCTCTTATTCAATTCTCGGCTGAAACTTTTCTCGAGAAAACTAAAATCAAGATGGTCAGGACCATTCGAAGTTGTCAAACCGTTCTCTCATGGTGCCGTGATAATCAAGTCCATCACTGACGAACATGAATTCAAAGTCAACGGACAAAGATTGAAGCACTACAACGGTGCCCATGTGGAACGTAACAAAGAAGTGGTCACCTTAGGAGATGCATGAGCATGCTCTTCTTTCGATATTTTCTTTTTATTTTTATTTTTTCAAACTATTTAAATTTTTTATTTTTGTTTATTAATTTCAGTTATTTTTCTTTTTAGGATAAATTTATTTATTTTCTTTAAGATTAAGACTACATCTTTCTTTCATATTTATCTAATTGTTTTTAAATTTTAGGTTTAAGAATTTCTTTGCACATCTTTATTTATTTTCTTTTATTAGTTTATCTTTAATTTTAATCCTTATTTTAATTGTTTTTGAATTGTAGGAAAAGAGTTCAAGATAAAGAGGAATTTGATTCAAGAAGGAAACTTCTTCAACAAGGAAATTAATGGGCTAAATGTAAGACTTATATTAAGCCTCCAATTTACCCTAAATAAACCCTACATAGCCGGCCAAACCCTTCTCCTTCCCCAAATCCCCTAGCCGTCCCCTTCCCCCAATCAAAACCCTTGTTTTCTTTCTTTCCAATTAATCCCACCCACCATATTTACTACATATCATTTCTATTTAACCCATCACCCTTAACTTCCAAGAAACCTATTCCTACATTTCATCTTGCAACTCTTTAGTTTCTTTTGCTTTCTTTTCTTTGTTTCTACCAAACTCACAACCAAGATCATCCATGGCATCCAAAATCGAATTTTTGGTTCATCCAAGTTCCTCCAAAGAACCAAGATATAAGAAGTTTGCTACACCTGTGGTTCAAGAAAGATTTCACTCCAAATTTGAAAGCCGAAAGATTTGCGAAGAACAAGGCTTCAAATACTCCAACTCTCATCAAGATTTCAGCCTTGAACCATTCATCTTCGAAAGGATTGCACATCAAAAGTGGCAACTCTTTTGCCATCAATCAGAACCGAGTAACATCTCATCGGTAAGAGAATTCTATGCTCACTCACCAAACCCGGATAATCCTTATGTTTTTGTTCGTGACAAGCCTATACCCATAAGCCTCGAAAACATCAACACCTTTTACGGGCTCTACGTTGAGAAGGACGAGCATCAAGCCTTTGTTGATCAACTCACGCCCAAGCAACTTGACAAGGTGCTTCAAGAACTCACTCTACCGGGAACTCATTGGAATGACGGTAAATACAAGGGCATGGTAAATTGCCTTCAGCCTAAACCCGAGGCAAAATTATAGAATAAGTTTGTTAAAACTTCTTTAATGCCCACAACACACAATACCACCGTTGGTACACCTCGTCTTTTGCTCATACATTCTATCTTGCATAATCGCATCATTAACATTGGAAAAATTATTTGTGATAAGATTTTTGTATGTAGCACAAAAGACAAGGGTTCTATTTTCTTCCCTTGCTTAATTTCCAATCTTTGCAAGGAGATGCATGTCCCAAGTGAGTCCACTAATGAAAAGTTCCTACCAAAGTCCGGTTGGAATAAAGCACAAATCCAAAAGCTAATGGGAGAGGCACCGGTAAAATCCCCAACGCCTTCAATTGCCGCGGCAACTCCTAATGCCCAAGCAACTAATGCCCGGGCAACTCGGACAACAACCCCGGGACAACTTAAAGCACTCTTACAACCATTGGCAAACCGCCTTAGGCAAATTGAAGACCGACAACAAATGTTCATGCGGTACATGAAGGATCATAACAATGCCATCACTCAAGTCATCCTGGAAAAGTATCGGGATAGCCGCGTGTCGTTCCCCATCTTTCCTGCCAAAATCCTTGCTACGGCAACCAATGAAGCAGTTGCCACGACAATCGCAACAGATGATGTCACGGCAACCTACACTACGCCTACCCAAGCAGTTGCCCCGGCAACCAACACTGAAGATGTCACGGCAACCAAAGCTAAAGATGCCTCGACAACCACTGCAAAAGCCAAAGGTAAAGCACCTATGCCCGAATCAACTCGTACTGAATCATTATCCAATTTTTCAGATTCAGACGAGTCCTCCATTGCACCAACAAAGACTGCACCAATCGGATCCTCCAAGCTCAAGCGAAAGGCCAATGACATTGATGATGAGGACGATGAGGACACCCCTATACGAGGATCGATTCCACCATCGGCAACAAGAAAGCAACCACCGCGTTCAAGCAAAAGAATCAAGATACAGGCCAAAACAAAAATAATCATCCACGACGACGAACTCTCGGAGTAAGTCCTCGTTTGCATTTTACTTTTCTTTATTGTTATTTTTGCTTTTATTTTTATTTTTCTTTGTTGCATGCATTGAGGACAATGCCTAACTCGAGTTTGGGGGGATTGTTATTAGTTAGTTATCATGTTTAGTTGCATTCATCTTAAGTATTGCATTTAGGATACATAAATTGCTTGCCATGCCTTTAGTTGGAACAAGAATTGCCTAAATTTGATGAATATCTGATGATGACTTTGCCAATGTACTTAACTGATAGAACTTTTTATTCTAGGATAACCGTGGAAACACTTAGAATCTTACTATGATGCAAAAAACACTGTTGTGGCTTGATTGATTTAAGGAATTCTAGTGAACTTAGGTTGATAGTTAAAAAATTAGGGGAATAAAAGAAAAATTGGATAAATGCTAGAGGTGTCCGAAATTGGCTTTAGTATGTGCTAAAAAAATTGATGGCTAGAGGTGCCCGAAACCGGCTCTAGTCGAATAAATTAATTAACTTAAGAAAACTAAAAACAAAACACTAGAGGTTCCCGAAACCAGCTCTAGTTAAAACATGTTAAAAGAACCCAAGGAAGTAATTTGAAAACCTCTTGTTTTCATATAATCTGAAAAATCAACTTGCACACAACTCCGCACACACTCGCAAGCATTATAGTTTGATTCCGAGTAACTCCTAAGTTTTTCAAAAAATAAAAATCCAATCATACTTTGTGCCACGGTTTTGAGAATCGAAATCAAGTTCGAAGCTAAGTTTGTGAAAATTGAAGTCTTGGCGGGTAATTATTAGTTTGCATTACTTGAGGACAAGCAATAGTTCGAGTTTGGGGGTGTGTTAAGTGTCTAAAAGTACTATTTTATTCACCTTTTTTATTCATATTATTGCTAGACTTAGGCTCATATTAGTTGCATTATTAGCCATTCATGCATGTTTGCATTGTTTCCTTGGTGGACAAGCTTGATTTCATATTTTGCTTAATTTTGTGCAAAAAGGGTGCTGCCGATAGTTGTTTTTGTGTGTGTGCAAAACCACTTGCCTAAACAAGGCTGGAACCAGTTGTCAGGGCAGTGCATGAAGGAGATGCCGACGCAGTTGCCAGGGTAATGCATGAAGGAGATGCCGAGCTAGTTGCTAGGGTAATTATCGATAAGGGATAAGATGATATGGCAGTCAAAATTGATGACTAGATAAGCCCAAGATGACGTGGAGCAAAGTTAAATCCCAAAGGAGTTTGATTTCCATGAAGAGGTCAAAGAGAAATTAAATCCCAAGAAGATACGAGAAGATCTAGAAGGAATTTAAATATAATAAAGAATTATATTCTTTTAAAGTATTTAATTCCAACTTAACTTATTCCTCAAGAGAGACTTTGACCTAGCCATCTCCTATTTAAAGGAGACCAAGCCGTCAACTCCAAGAGAGAGCAAAGGGGAGAGATTTCGACAAAGGCTTCAACCATTCTTCATCTTTTTCTTTCTTGTTCGATTAGGTTTATGTTATGGATTCTTTGTTTTGTGTTTCTTTGGAACCTAACCATGAACTAAATCTATTTTGCTAAGGTTATTGTGTTTTGTGGTTGTGAGAAACAATTGGATTTTGTTTAGGTAATAAGAGTTTGCACTTTCAATTCAAGGTTTACTCATTCTTGGTTTTTATTCTTGTTTGCGAGTGAATTGGGAGATGATCTCATAACTTCATCTATTTATCTAATATCGAGAGAGTTAGATTCAAGAAACGAATGAGTATGGTGTTTATTCAATCTATTGATGGTGAAGATTAATCCAGCTTAGGAATAAGTTAAGGATTTCAACGGCTAAGAGGAGCGCAAGATTGGTTGTTGTTCACCCTTGATTCACGCATGGATGTATTATCAAGGCATGCACAATTAGCTAGAGTTTCGAGTTAGGGATAAGAAGAAACCATTGAATAATGCTCTGCCGAACCTTGAAGTTGCTGCTCAGTCGCCCAAACAGTTGCCCAGCTAGTTGCCCAGCAACTGTCGATTAGTTGCCAAGGCAACCCCGCTACGCAAGTTGCCCTTGCACTCTTTTACCAAGACGATCCAATCGGCTATCACACCTCAACTCACGATAACCTGGCCTATTCTCTCTCATTTGATTACGTATTCTTTTACTTTATTGCTTTCTAGTTTAGTTGTTAGTTAAAACTCCTACAATCACCTACTTGTGTTTTTACTTTTTACAGTGCAAGAGATTGAATTCTTGAAGTGGCACCAATCCATGTGGAGACGATATCTTTGATACTATAACTTGCGACGTGTACACTTGCACAATTGTGGAGCACTCAATACGCGCAACACATGCCATAGAGTCTAGCAACACGCTGCATATTCGGTTATCTGGGTTAGCACTATAGTGTATATAAAGGACACTTAGTGTATGGTTAGCACTGCCTTATAAATGTGCGGATGGTGGGCATGACCTTATGTGTATTAGCACTTCGGTGCATCTTTGACTCGAGTACCCAGGGTCCTCATAGGTTTATATTTGGGCTATGAAATCGGTAAATAATTGATAAACGGGTTAAAGAGTTTATACACTCTTAAAATTATGGCAAGTATATTGGTAAGAAAATTTATATCCGGTTTATATCATATTGATGTACAATTAACATGATAGTAAACATATCTAGTGATTCAAAATGCATGAATACGGTTACATTTTATTAGTTATGGTTATGTTTTATTGCACTGGATATTATTATTGCCTCACTAAGTATATACTTAGCGTGTGATGGTTTTCACGCGTAGGTAAAAAGCAGAAATCGGAGTAAGGAGCGGACATCCTACTTATCCGGAGTATAATTACGGTAGTAGTAATAACATTCTTTGATGTGTTTTGATGTTTCTAGATGGCATGTATGTGTTAAAATTAATCGGTTACATACTAGTTTTTATATGGTTCGTATTAACTTATAAACTAGTTTATGTTTATAGCAAATGACGAGTAGTTATATTAAAGTTAAAATCGGGTAACGACTAGAAGAGAGTTAAATAGAGAAATCAGGTAGATTTTTTTTAGGCAGTTATATTCCTTATATGTTATAGAAAAGAATTATTAAGTTGCTTCCTAAAATTGGATTTTATTTGATAAGATAAAAAATTCAAAATGTGATTCTACGCGATAAAAAAATTATGTGATACTCTAATTAGTATTTAATATAGAATACTGGTTAGGGTGTTACATGAAATTTATTTTTTCATTAGAATATATTTATGAGCTTAATTGTTATATTTGCAAACATATTTGGGTGAGAGCTTAAGTGTGCAAACATATTTGCCTATAGATGTTTTCATTTGTTTGCTTCTTTGTAATTCTCTTTAATAGAGAGGTAGACAAGGTTTTGGGTATAAACCTTGCGCTTGTGTAAGGTTATCCCTTTTGCCTCAGAAGAAAGAAAAATTAGTGAATTTATGAAAATCCTTAGTGAGAGTTAAGATAGTAGATGTAGACTTTGAAAGTTGAACCACTATAAATTATTGTGTTCAGAATTTTTTAATTTTCCATTGCTTCCACCACAATTGTTCAAAGGTCAATTCACTCCCCTTTTGGCACATTCAGTTAAAGAATTCGAGCCCAACACAAAGGCTCGACATATAATTAATCATATTTCAAAATAAAGTTAGAAAAAATTATTCCATGAACTATTCTCACAATCTCATCCATGGTCTTACCCAATTAAATAAACTCACATCATCTTTATTTTCCACCTAATATTTTCTTATAAATTAAAATTTACAAATCATCATCTTGTTCTTCATACCTCATATATTTATTCTAATATGTTAATGAATGAAATCGTTAGAAAATATTATGTGAAAATATTATGTCCAATTAATCAAATTGCAAGAAAAACCCTAATACTTTCGCAGATCTAAAAGCCTAATTGTTCTCAGGTGAAGCTCAGTAATCTTTGCTGAAGTTCAGAGCCAATAATTCTCAATTCAAAGTAAGCGTTTTCCCTTCTTTTTATTAATTGGTTTTCGTAGTGGCTATAATTTTATTCATCGTTAAAGCCTTCGACTTTTTGCATTTGCTTCTCGATTTGATTAATTGGTAGGGTTTAAAATTTTGCTAGAGTTTTCTATTTTTATTTAGTTATTGGCATGGTTTTTTAGATGCCGTTTGTTCGGATTTGAATGTTGATGAGAATCTGCTAAATGGTTATGAAATTTGTCAAATTTCAGGTTCGAGCTTTTAGTTTAGCTGCTATATATAGATTTTAAAAAAAAAATCAATGATGTGTGTTGTTCGTTCTAGACCCATCTTATTTAGTGTGATTGATGTGAAAAAGAAATGATAAGACAGTTTTGGTGTTTAAGCTGTCGGGTTTTGACATATATTCAAGTTAATCACCTCTAAACTCAGTTTAGTCTTGCTTTATTTTAGTCAGGACAGACTTGTAATTTAATTTAACTAAAGTCAGTCCAATTAATTACTTCATTTGCTATATTAAAGTGATAATCAATTCCTTGAACCCTACCCTTTGCGGAAACGTGAAAACCGAAACAATGCACAGAGAAGCATAACTATTGAAGTCAGCGTTTGTTATGAACGCGCAACATTGGTTGGAAGTTTGCTAAAAATCCATCACTTGATAGGCTAGTACTGCCCACGTCATTTATTCGCCGGTGGGAAACCCCCTAGTTCTTTGTGTATTTAAACAAAATGAGGAAAATAATGTTTGGAATTTTTTTGAAAGATGGGATTAAGGATAAGCATTTCACCCTTCGATCGGGTCGAATTTTTTTTTAAAAAAATGATTTGGGTCGAATCGGGTATTTATTAAGAGTGGGGTTTGGTCGGATTGGGTATGAGTATAGAGTGAAAAAATCTGATTCAATCTGACCCGAGATTAATAACATAATTTCCCCTATATTTTTAAGGGTATTTGTAGTAATTCTCACTATTTCTGCGCCAACCATACTGACAATTGTATGAGTGCAACCGTTGACTGGCTCGATCAAATTTATCGTGGATGGAGAGGCACATGGTAAATCGGGGCCTACGTGTTGTGGAAGGGTGCTGCGTGATGCGAATGGTTGTGTGTTGGCTTTGTTTTCAGGGTCGTTGGGTAAGATTGAGTATAATAAAGCTGAGCTTCGTGTGATAGTGTATGCCCTGGACTTGTTGGTGAATTCACATAGAAGGGAAATGTAGTCAGTTGTAATTGAATCTAACTTGAAGGTCACGGTATCATGGTTGTTAAATTTTGAGAAACGTCCATGGAAATTTGTGGCGTTGGTTCAAGCAGATTGACAAGGTGTGCATTCAATTACCGTGTGTGTGTTTCAACAATATTTACTGAGAGGCGAATGGCTTTACTGATGCATTGGCGAAAGGGGTGTGGATCGTGCGTCTTGATTTCGAGTGATTAATTGAGGTAATTGGGTAATGGTTAAGGTCCCTATTGTGTTTTTTAAGGGTGGGGCTTTTGGCTTTGGATGTATTAGGTAGTGCTTCGGGGACTTGGTGTTAAGCTTGGAGGATGCTCGGTGTTAAGATTACTTCGAGGTTGGGTCTTCTATGTTGGTTGGTGGAAGGTGTAGTTGTTGCGTTTTACGCTTTGTTCATGCTTTGTGTTTTTTCGATCTTTGGGTGTTTCTTTTGTTAAACTATCACGTCGTACTCTTTTCCTCTATTAGGGAGGTTTTTAATGAGGCAAGTGATAGTTTGGTTGTGTATGATTTATGCTCCTAATAAAATCATACCTTTCGGATAAAAAAGTCCTTAAAAGTAATTTTTTAATTTATAATTAGGTTCTTAAAATTATTTTTTTACAATTAGGTCCCTAAAATTCAAATTTTTTAGGTCTGATTGGATTCGTGATTATAGTAATTATTTTCGGGTCTGCCAAAACCCCGACCTGAGCCGTGTCCATCCCTGGATGTGTTAGTCCGGAGTTATGTTTATAGTGATAAGTAAAATTGTTGGGTTTTACATATAACAAAAATGAAGTTGTCTAGTCTTTTCAACAAGTTCTATTAAATATATATTTTTTTAAATCTACGCAAAGTCATTTTTTAGGCTAAAGGGGTATTTTTGCCCCTTAGTTCTACCCAAATTACCAATGTCGCCCTTCGTGCAAAAATGTAGTCAATTAGTTCCACCAGTTTGTGAATTGCAACAAATTAGCCCCTTGACCAACATTTGACCTGGGTAGCGTGAAAAATTGTTGACGTGGCATTTGGGTTTCATGATGTCACATGAAAACAACCATGTTTCTCTGTCACCTAATTTTCTTCAAAACTATTTGGGTTCAAAAACCTAAGCACCAACGACTCTCTCACCGCTATCACAAACATCAAAGCCATGAAAAATATCCCTAACTACAACTGTCTCCCCAAGAGAACTGGTCACTCTAACACCCACATTTAGAATTTCAACAGGTATATCAAGCAACTAGGCATGCTCACACAATATGTATGAATGAATAGAACCAAAATCAACCAACGAATACAACGGCAAGGACTATAAAGAAAAAGTACATGCAATCACATCGGTGTCATTGCGACCCTCGCGGTGCGCATACACCCTAGCTGGTCCACCTCCTTCAGGCTGGATAGCAACGGTATGAGCCATAGTCTGCTGCCCACCTCTTGATGCTGAAACGGCCCACGGCCACGACCACGACCTCACTGTGGAGCAACAACAGGTGCAGCACCCTGCCCATCTTGGGCCAACAATGGACAATCACACCTCTGATGGTCACCAGACCCACAACTCCAACAAGCATTGGCCACAACATGCGCAGGTGCCTGACCCTCCCTGGCCAAACGCGAACAATCTCGCATCAGATGATCTCGGGATCCACAAACCCAACAGGTGTTAAACGACGCTCTAACCAGGGCACCCTGCCCCTGGGCTCCACGTCCCACAACACCTCTGCCATGCCTCGACTCCGGACGAAACCTCTTGTCATGGTGTCTCTTAGCCCGACCACCGCTAGACCCAAAATCAATAGCTCTCTTACCCGAGCTAAAGCCTCGCGACCCAGAAGCAAAACCAAGATTTTGCTCTACATCCTTGGCCCGCGAAACCAACACATCAAAATCGGTGTAATCAGTAGCAAGCATGTATGTCTTAACCGTCTGCACAAGCCCGTAGCAGAAACGATCACATTGCTGGCGCTCATTAGGGACCAACTCAGGTGCGTACTGACTCAGCCTCACAAACTACACCTCATACTCTACCACAAACGTACTTCCCTGCACCAAGGCCATGAACTCCCGCTTCCTATCATCCTAATATCAGACTCCCATATACTTCTTCCGGAAAGTACTATAAAAGAACTCCTAGGTAACATCATCGGTCGTCATACCAGAAGTCGTGGTAGTCCACCATGTATAAGCATCACCTTGTAATAGGGAAACAGCCCAACCCAACTTACGGGCATCGGTACACACCATCTGGCCCAGTATCCTCTCAGTACAAGCCAACCAGCCCTTAGAAGCCTCAGGCGACAAACCTCGGAACTCAACTCCGCCCAAACTGCGAAGACGCTCTAATGGCAAACCCTGGCCAACTACTGGTGGTGCCGGTACATGAACACCCGCAACTGCTGCCTGAAAAACACCGGTCATGTCCTGAATTAGCGGTGCCATATCACCCATCCCTGGCCCAACTGGCACAGGCGGTACTTGCTCCACTCCCTCAGGTGGAATAGGTGGGGGTGATGGCAACCCTTTAGGAGGTACAACATCTCCCTCAACATCTTACCCAGTGGCAGCAACAATCATACCAAATCGCAACTCTTTCCTCGGTCCCATTGTGCTAAAATATATCTAAAGCTTGATAATTATTTCAAAACAAAATAGTCAGGCCAGCTTCAAGCAGGGATCCAAGACTTCCATTTCAAGAATCAAAACTTTACAGACTATCATAATAAGGCAATGTGTTTCCCAAAATTTTCCACTAACATGGCATAAAGCAATCACCGTGCATATTACAATCACCGTGCATATTAAACATCAGATAACCACTCACAATCACATTACAACAATCAAATCAACTCCCAACTATCGCAAACCTGGCTCTAATACCACCAAATGTAACCCCCTCGACCCGGCCTAGTCGCAAGACTGAACTGAGCGAGCTACATTAGGTTTACCGAGGTAAACCATAAAGAAAGAAACCAAAACGCGACCACTTTTTCTCTTTTATCTTGTCTAAATGCAAAATCATTAACCTATATGTTCATACTGACATCAGGTGAAAACTCAACTCAATCGGGCGTCGATTTGACATCCAATTGACTCAATTGCAAATTAGGGACCAAATTACAATTTGATCAATCTACAGGGACTTAGCACATTTTTAAATTACCAACCTTTAATTAAGCAAGTTACATATTCTCATGTCAAAAATCAGCTCGATTCGAACATTCAAACTCATTCGATTGCATCCATAACATTTAGGGACCAAAACGCAAGAAAACAGAACTCCACTTCCATGACATTAACTGAATTAACAGACAACCGTACCGATACGCGTGCCACCGTATCAATACGGTGCCTTAAGCACGCTTGTACTGTTTTGATACACTACAACCCATTTCGGTACACCTAGCTGGCAATTCAAAAATGTTTGACAACCATACCGATACGATATGGCAGTGTTTCGGTACACAAGTTTTGTCCCAAAAAGTAGATTACAGTAAAGAAAATCCGTACCGGTACACCCAAGCCCGTATCGAAACACCATCCTCATTTTTGCCTAGCCATATCGATACACACAAGCCCGTATCGAAACAACATTCTTGATTTTGTCTAACCGTACCGATACGGTCCCCTGCGTATCGGTACGCCTGGACCTGTAATGTCACATATAGCTGGTTTAACAAGCTCTTAGCCTATCTAAAACACTCTAACATACATCCAACATGTTCAGCAAATAATTCACAGCATATCATCATAGATTCAACATCAACTCATGGCATTTTGCATCAACCGTAAATCTACAGGCATGCAACCTAGAAACTATTCAAGTAAAACATGAAATTGCAAACCATCACCAAAACTAAACCATAATGTCCATTTACAACCTTAGAGCAACTAAACAAACTTGCTCAATAGGGAGTTTATCAAATCATCTCCCAAAACCAAAACGAGTACCCTATTGCCTTTATTACTTATAGTCTAGTGCAACATACTTTGGTAAACAAGTCTTGCTATGATCCCTTGCTCCTTGCTGCCTCCAAAGCTCTCAATTCTCTGCATTGATGGACAATAAGAGCGTAAGCACACAAGGCTTAGTGAGGAGTGCTCACAAATGAAACACCACCAATGCATTTAAAACAATTTATCAACATTACATTGAAACTTATTTCAAACAACCTTTAAATCATTATCATGCCTTTAAAACCATGAACTTAACATCTTTAAAACCAGCATATTGACCATATGCAACATGTCTCATTAACCAACAACAAGTCCCATTGCTCAATCTCACTTTAAGCCTTCCCATGCATAACTACCATATGCAAAACTTAAAGAGTAAACATGTATAAATCACATCATACAACAAGACCCTTTCAATGATACATTAACAATTATATTGGCTTACAAGTGATCATTAAACAAGTCCATTAACAAAAGAGTTCATCGGATACACGAATTTAATAAATGTTTAACCAACACTTCAAGCCATCTCAACCGGAATAGCGATACAATAACAATCGCGGTACATTACCAACCGGGTACACCTTTCAACCCAAGGGGACACCAACCCCAATCATCGGTTAGACGCTTAATCCTCTAATGGGAGTCTACGGTACTGTTTAACCCCTCTACCGTTAGGGTACTCGAATGGAGTTTTCGGTACACGGATCTAAACCCCTCAACATCCAAGGCAACTTATTATAGTGCACTCAATCCTCTGGCCAACCAACTATATCCGATAACAATTTTAAAACCACATCACTTGCAAATATAATTAACCATTTAACATTTACCTCACTGTTTTTAACAAGCATTAACCAACCCATTTTTCCAAAGCAACAACCATGCTTTAAACCACAAGTATAAACCATACTTACAAGGATCGCTTACCATGTGCATCATTTAGCATTTCATGCTTATAAACAGTATATCAAATACATTAAAACATGCTTAAACAATAGGTAACATGTAAATCAAGACAAGTGCATAAAACCATTTAACACTAGCACGACCGAGAGAGAATATCCATCTTTACTTACTTCCGAGTTTAAACCAGCGTATCAAGCTAAGTTTAAACTCCCATAAACCACCTTAAAACATTCCAAAGTTGGAATCCATGTTCTCACTCACCGATACGCGGAGCCTTGATTTGTCGACATGAAATAAAGCGTCCAAAGCCTCCAATGATACACCGTTCGCTTCCAAAACAACCTCCTCTATTTTAAACCACATAACAACAGAGTATCAATGCATCCCCATGCATTTACAGTAGTGCAACAACAAATCCTCATGGATTCTTGCATTCACCTCATATTTACCCAACCACAACACCCGAAAACTTCAAC
Organism: Hibiscus mutabilis; assembly: GCA_019671005.1. Lineage (NCBI taxonomy): Eukaryota > Viridiplantae > Streptophyta > Magnoliopsida > Malvales > Malvaceae > Hibiscus > Hibiscus mutabilis. Next base: position 19,590,688 of record CM033732.1, read on the forward strand.
TAATCCTTTCCAAACACAACCAGCCACAACCTAATAATCTAACACCACTTTTATCATCAATTAACATCTAGAAACAGAATCAAATCAACCTAACACCTTCAGCAAACACACAGCCACCATAACACCGCAAAAACATAAATCTAGCAACCTAAACAATTAGAGATTCAAGAGTTCCGGGATTCGATTGATAAAATTGACTTATCAACATCATTAAACATCCAAAATATGTTCAAAAAAAATTCATAACATTGGAAATCAGATTCAATTCAAATCTTTCATCATTTCATCAATTTCACCCACTAAATCTATATAAAAACATAAAAATCAGATTATAAACCATAAATTAAGGACCAAATACTTGGGAATATCAGTAAAGAACCATTTAATAGAGGAGATCATGGACCTTACCCCTGTTATGTGTTTTCTCCCTCAATTTGCTTGTTTAAAGCTAAGAAAACATAAAATTTCAATGAGATTTTGTAAAACAAAGTTAAAGAATCAAGTTAGAATCAATAATCCAAGTGAAAAGAATCCCTCACCTCTGGATTTTGATGAAATTCTGAGTGTTTAGCAGAAAAGAAGTTGAGAGAAAAGGTTTAGGAAAAAGTTACGCAAATTTTCTTTAAAAACAAATAGCTAACTTATATATTTTAATCCTCCTTAAACCACATTTAAAACACATTTTTAAAATGATTTAATTGAATGGAGAAACCACCAGCAAAAACTTGGTAATTTAGCTCCTTAAGGATTCTAAGAATTTGACCCTTTTCATTTTAGTCACTTTAAAATAGTTTTCAAAAATCACATTTTGGTCACTAAAAAAAATGTCACATTTCCAAATTCCATTTTCCAAAATTGATTTCCCCAAAAAATCAATATATATTAAAAGATGATTTTCAACTACTTTTCCATATTTTTATCTTACCAAAACTATACGGTCTTGAACCCGACTCGAATCTCTAACCTGGTCTATGATACACTGTTCACTTCCAAAACAACCTCCTCAGTTTAAACCACATAACAACAGAGTATTAATCCATTCCCATGCATTTACAATACAGCAACAAAAAATCCTCACGGATTCTTGCATTCACCTCACATTTACCCAACCACAACACCCGAAAACTTCAACTAATAATTTCCAAACACAACCCAGACACAACCTAACACTCTAACACCACTTTTATCATCCATTAAAATCTAGAAATAGAATCAAATCAACCTAACACCTTCAGCAAACACACAGCCACCATAACACCTCAAAAACACAAATCTAGCAACCTAAACAATTAGAGATTCAAGAGTTCCGGGATTCGATTGATAAAATCGTCTTATCAACATCATTAAACATCCAAAATATGTTCAAAATAATTCATAACGCTAGAAATCAGATTCAATTTAAATCTTTCATCATTTCATCAATTTCACCCACTAAATCTATATAAAAACATAAAAATCATATTATAAACCATAAATTAAGGATCAAATACTTGGGAATATCAATAAAGAACCATTTAACAGAGGAGATCACGGACCTTACCCCTGTTATGTGATTTCTCCCTCAATTTGCTTGTTTAAAGCTAAGAAAACATAAAATTTCAATGAGATTTTGTAAAACAAAGTTAAAGAATCAAGTTAGAATCAATAATCTGAGTGAAAAGAATCCCTCACCTCTGGATTTTGACGAAATTCTAAGTGTTTAGCAGAAAAGAAGTGGAGAGAAAAGGTTTAGGAAAAAGTTACGTAAATTTTCTTTAAAAGCAAATAACTAACTTAGATATTTTAATCCCCCTTAAACCACCTTTAAAACACATGTTTAAAATAATTTAATTGAAGGGAGAAACCACCAGCAAAAACCTGGTAATTTAGCTCCTTAAGTAGTCTAAGAATTTGACCCTTTTCATTTTAGTCACTTTAAAACAGTTTTCAAAAATCGCATTTTGGTCACTAACCAAAATATCACATTCCCAAATTCCATTTTCCAAAATTGATTCCCCCAAAAAATCAATATATATTAAAAGATGATTTTCAACTATTTTTCCATATTTGTATCTTACCGAAAAATATACGGTCCCGAACGCGACTCGTATCTCTAACCCGGTCTATGATACACCATTCGCTTCCAAAACAACCTCCTTTGTTTAAACCACATAACAACAGAGTATTAATGCATCCTCGTGCATTTACAATACTGCAACAACAAATCCTCACGAATTCTTGCATTCACCTCACATTTACCAACCACAACACTCGAAAACTTCAACTAATCCTTTCCAAACACAACAAGCCACAGCCTAACAATATAACACCACTTTTATCATCAATTAACATCTAGAAACAAAATCAAATCAACCTAACACCTTCAGCAAACACACAGCCACCATAACACCTCAAAAACACAAATCTAGCAACCTAAACAATTAGAGATTCAAGAGTTCCGGGATTCGATTGATAAAATCGACTTATCAACATCATTAAACATCCAAAATATGTTCAAAAACAATTCATAACACTAGAAATCAGATTCAATTCGAATCTTTCACCATTTCATCAATTTCACCCACTAAATCTATATAAAACATAAAAATCAGATTATAAACCAAAAATTAAGGATCAAATACTTGAGAATATCAATAAAGAACCATTTAACAGAGGAGATCACGGACCTTACCCCTGTTATGTGATTTCTCCCTCAATTTGCTTGTTTAAAGCTAAGAAAACATAAAATTTCAATGAGATTTTGTAAAACAAAGTTAAAGAATCAAGTTAGAATCAATAATCTGAGTGAAAAGAATCCATCACCTCTGAATTTTGATGAATTCTGAGTGTTTAGCAGAAAAGAAGTTCAGAGAAAAGGTTTAGGAAAAAGTTACGTAAATTTTCTTTAAAAGCAAATAGCTAACTTAGATATTTTAATCCCCCTTAAACCACCTTTAAAAACATGTTTAAAATGATTTAATTGAAGGGAGACACCACTAGCAAAAACTTGGTAATTTAGCTCCTTCAGGATTCTAAGAATTTGACCCTTTTCATTTTAGTCACTTTAAAACAGTTTTCAAAAATCGCATTTCGGTCACTAACCAAAATGTCACATTTCCAAATTCCATTTTCCAAAATTTATTCCCCCAAAAAATCAATATATATTAAAAGATGATTTTCAACTATTTTTCCATATTTGTATCTTACCGAAAAATATACGGTCCCGAACACGACTCGTATCTCTAACCCGGTCTATGATACACCATTCGCTTCCAAAACAACCTCCTTTGTTTAAACCACATAACAACAGAGTATTAATGCATCCTCGTGCATTTACAATACTGCAACAACAAATCCTCACGAATTCTTGCATTCACTTCACATTTACCCAACCACAACACTCGAAAACTTCAACTAATACTTTCCAAACACAACAAGCCACAACCTAACAATATAACACCACTTTTATCATCAATTAACATCTAGAAACAAAATCAAATCAACCTAACACCTTAAGCAAACACAAAGCCACCATAACACCTCAAAAACACAAATCTAGCAACCTAAACAATTAGAGATTCAAGAGTTCCGGGATTCGATTGATAAAATCGACTTATCAACATCATTAAACATCCAAAATATGTTCAAAAACAATTCATAACACTAGAATTCAGATTCAATTCGAATCTTTCACCATTTCATCAATTTCACCCACTAAATCTATATAAAAACATAAAAATCAGATTATAAACCAAAAATTAAGGTTCAAATACTTGGGAATATCAATAAAGAACCATTTAACAGAGGAGATCACAGACCTTACCCCTGTTATGTGATTTCTCCCTCAATTTGCTTGTTTAAAGCTAAGAAAACATAAAATTTCAATGAGATTTTGTAAAACAAAGTTAAAGAATCAAGTTAGAATCAATAATCTGAGTGAAAAGAATCCATCACCTCTGAATTTTGATGAATTCTGAGTGTTTAGCAGAAAAGAAGTTCAGAGAAAAGGTTTAGGAAAAAGTTACGTAAATTTTCATTAAAAGCAAATAGCTAACTTAGATATTTTAATCCCCCTTAAACCACCTTTAAAAACATGTTTAAAATGATTTAATTGAAGGGAGACACCACCAGCAAAAACTTGGTAATTTAGCTCCTTCAGGATTCTAAGAATTTGACCCTTTTCATTTTAGTCACTTTAAAACAGTTTTCAAAAATCGCATTTTGGTCACTAACCAAAATGTCACATTTCCAAATTCCATTTTCCAAAATTGATTCCCCAAAAATCAATATATATTAAAATATGATTTTCAACTATTTTTTCATATTTTTATCTTACCAAAAAATATACGGTCTCGAACTCGACTCAAATCTCTAACCCGGTCTATGATACACCGTTCACTTCGAAAACAACCTCCTCTGTTTAAACCACATAACAACAGAGTATTAATGCATCCCCATGCATTTACAATACCGCAACAACAAATCCTCACGGATTATTGCATTCACCTCACATTTACCCAACCACAACACCCGAAAACTTCAACTAATCCTTTCCAAACACAACCCAGCCACAACCTAGCAATCTAACACCACTTTTATCATCAATTAACATGTAGAAACAGAATCAAACCAACCTAACACCTTCAGCAAACACATAGCCACCATAACACCTCAACAACACAAATCTAGCAACCTAAACAATTAGAGATTCAAGAATTCCAGGATTCGATTGATAAAATAGACTTATCAACATCATTAAGCATCCAAAATATGTTCAAAAACAATTTATAACACTGGAAATCAGATTCAATTCAAATATTTCATCATTTCATCAATTTCACCCACTAAATCTATATAAAAACATAAAAATCAGATTATAAACCATAAATTAAGGATCAAATACTTGGGAATATTAATAAAGAACCATTTAACAGAGGAGATCACGGACCTTACCCCTGTTATGTTATTTCTCCCTCAATTTGCTTGTTTAAAGCTAAGAAAACATAAAATTTCAATGAGATTTTGTAAAACAAAGTTAAAGAATCAAGTTAGAATCAATAATCTGAGTGAAAAGAATCCCTCACCTCTAGATTTTGATGAAATTCTGAGTGTTTAACAGAAAAGAAGTTGAGAGAAAAGGTTTAGGAAAAAATTACGTAAATTTTCTTTAAAAGAAATAGCTAACTTAGATATTTTAATCCCCCTTAAACCACATTTAAAACACATGTTTAAAATGATTTAATTGAAGGGAGAAACCACCAGCAAAAACTTGGTAATTTAGCTCCTTAAGGATTCTAAGAATTTGACCCTTTTCATTTTAGTCACTTTAAAGCAATTTTCAAAAATCGCATTTTGGTCACTAACCAAAATGTCACATTTCCAAATTCCATTTTCCAAAATTGATTCCCTAAAAAATCAATATATATTAAAAGATGATTTTCAACTATTTTTCCATATTTTTATCTTACCGAAAAATATACGGTCCGAACCCGACTCGAATCTCTAACCCGGTCTATGATACACCGTTCGCTTCCAAAACAACCTCCTCTGTTTAAACCACATAACAACAGAGTATTAATGCATCCCCATGCATTTACAATACTGCAACAACAAATCCTCACGGATTCTTGCATTCACCTTACATTTACCCAACCACAACACCCGAAAACTTCAACTAATCCTTTCCAAACACAACCCAGCCACAACCTAACAATCTAACACCACTTTTATCATCAATTAGCATCTAGAAACAGGATCAAATCAACTTAACACCTTCAGCAAACACACAGCCACCATAATACCTCAAAAACACAAATCTAGCAACCTAAACAATTATAGATTCAAGAGTTCCAGGATTCTATTGATAAAATCGACTTATCAACATCATTAAACATATAAAATATGTTCAAAAACAATTCATAACACTGGAAATCAGATTCAATTCAAATCTTTCATCATTTCATCAATTTCACCGACTAAATCTATATAAAAACATAAAAATCAGATTATAAACCATAAATTAAGGAACAAATACTTGGGAATATCAATAAAGAACCATTTAACAGAGGAGATCACGGACCTTACCCCTGTTATGTGATTTCTCCCTCAATTTGCTTGTTTAAAGCTAAGAAAACATAAAATTTCAATGAGATTTTGTAAAACAAAGTTAAAGAATCAAGTTAGAATCAATAATCTGAGTGAAAAGAATCCCTCACCTCTGGATTTTGATGAAATTCTGAGTGTTTAGCAGAAAAGAAGTTGAGAGAAAAGGTTTAGGAAAAAGTTACGTAAATTTTCTTTAAAAGCAAATAGCTAACTTAGATATTTTAATCCCTCTTAAACCACATTTAAAACACATGTTTAAAATGATTTAATTGAAGGGAGAAACCACTAGCAAAAACTTGGTAATTTAGCTCCTTAATGATTCTAAAAATTTGACCCTTTTCATTTTAGTCACTTTAAACAGTTTTCAAAAATCGCATTTTGGTCACTAACCAAAATGTCACATTTCCAAATTCTATTTTCCAAAATTGATTCCCCAAAAAATCAATATATATTAAAAGATGATTTTCAACTATTTTTCCATATTTTTATCTTACCGAAAATATACGATCCTAAACCCGACTCGAATCTCTAACCTGGTCTATGATACACCATTCGCTTCCAAAACAACCTCCTCTGTTTAAACCACAAAACAACAGAGTATTAATGCATCCCCACGCATTTACAATACTGCAACAACAAATCCTCACGGATTCTTGCATTCACCTCACATTTACCCAACTACAACACTTGAAAACTTCAACTAATCCTTTTCAGGCACAACCCAGCCACAACCTAACAATCTAACACCACTTTTATCATCAATTAACATCTGGAAACATAATCAAATCAACCTAACACCTTCAGCAAACACACAGCCACCATAACACCTCAAAAACACAAATCTAGCAACCTAAACAATTAGAGATTCAAGAGTTCCGGGATTCGATTGATAAAATTGACTTATCAACATCATTAAACATCCAAAATATGTTCAAAATAATTCATAACACCGGAAATCAGATTCAATTCAAATCTTTCATCATTTCATCAATTTCACCCACTAAATTTATATAAAAACATAAAAATCAGATTTTAAACCATAAATTAAGGATCAAATACTTGGGAATATCAATAAAGAACCATTTAACAGAGGAGATCATGGACCTTACCCCTGTTATGTGATTTCTCCCTCAATTTGCTTGTTTAAAGCTAAGAAAACATAAAATATCAATGAGATTTTGTAAAACAAAGTTAAAGAATCAAGTTAGAATCAATAATCTGATTGAAAAGAATCTTTCACCTCTGGATTTTGATGAAATTCTGAGTGTTTAGCAGAAAAGAAGTTGAGATAAAGGTTTAGGAAAAAGTTACGTAAATTTTCTTTAAAAGCAAATAGCTAACTTAGATATTTTAATCCCCCTTAAACCACCTTTAAAACACATGTTTAAAATGATTTAATTGAAGGGAGAAACCACCAGCAAAAACTTGGTAATTTAGCTCCTTAAGGATTATAAGAATTTGACCCTTTTCATTTTAGTCAGTTTAAAACAGTTTTCAAAAATCGCATTTTGGTCACTAACCAAAATGTCACATTTCCTAATTCCATTTTCCAAAATTGATTCCCCCAAAAAATCAATATATATTAAAAGATGATTTTCAACTATTTTTCCATATTTTTATCTTACCAAAAAATATACGGTCCCGAACCCGACTCAAATCTCTAACCCAGTCTATCGGACCGTCTAATAAACCTCAAAACCGCTAGTCCCAAAACTGGGGTGTTACACCTTCGAATACAATGTAACAACCTAGGAACCTACACACAGAAACAACGATTCTGAATACTGAGCTCATAAAGCTTAGTGGATACACCTCTACTCTACCATACTTCAAGCAGATCATAAACATAAGCATGTAGCTAAGCAAGATCATAAGACAGTTAAAATAGTACTTAGCGCTAACATTAGTCGCCTAAGCGCATGCTAAACAACATCACAACATCAATGGGCACACAAGGCCCAAGCATACCGTACCACATCAATATAGGAGTGAGGCCTGGTCACATAGCATCAAAAATGCACACTCAATGGGTAAGGCCGGGTCACGCAGCATCGGAACATCAACCTTGGGTGAGGTTGATCACTTAGCATCGAAACATGCACTCGTACCTGGAATCCCCTCTCGAGTACCTTCGAATGAGGCTCAGGTTACATAATATCGGTAACCTCTATTCAATAATTCTCTTACCATAGTGTTGCAACACGTCTTGGGTATCTGGATCCCATCAATCAAGTGCCCACATGATCATCGCCATTGAGATGGTTGAACTCTACCGCACTTGCTTAAATCATAGCAAAGCTCAAACTCTTAATGACTCTATTTGTAGAAATAACCATAGATACTGACGTATTCAATGTCGTTGTTGCATGGATTTTATTAGCCCTTGTTGTTGCTTTAGCCGGTGATGACCTTGGTGAACATAAAAGTCCATTTATATCTATAACACCCTTAACCCGAATATTACATTTGGGCCTTAAGACCAACCCATTATCATAAAATTTCCATCCTGGTTTAGCCCAAAGCACATTCAATCTCATAAAATCCATTAAGTTCAAATGTTTCAGAGTAAATAAATATTTGAAAATGTTACATAGGAGCTTTATTTAAAATACATAATTAAAAGCATTCGACTCACAAGATAAAATCCCAAAATAAGAGTTACAGTACAACATAGGGTCCTACGAATACAAGGCCTAATATAATATATGTACTATACTCAGACACAAGTTAAAGCTGAAGTTCTACTTCGATGATGCTCCAACAATGCACGTCAAACGTACTAACCTACGAACGAAAACAAAAATTTCAAACGTTGGGTTAACGAAGCTCAGTGGATACACTTCCAATCAACTATGCTTTATGCAAATCATAAATATGAGCATGTAGTTAAGAGAATGTTATCATGGCATAATATAACAACATTGACGCTACCTTTAGCCGCCTAAACACATAGCAAGGAATGGGAAAGCATTAACCTCACATAGTACACATACAACATACCAACAAACCTAGAGTGAGGCCCAATGTCGTACAGCTTCGGGAACATACACTCAGAGTGAGGCTCGGTGATAAACAACTTCGAGAATATACACTCATTAAGTGAGGCCCTATGCTACACAACTTAGGAAACGTATACCCATGCTCAGAATCCCTTGTCGAGCATATACAAATGAGACTCGATGGCACATAGCTTCGGGAATGTACATTCGACAAACTCTTACCAAGGTTTTGCAACATATCTTGGGTATCTAGATCTCATCAATCAAGTGCCCACATAGCACGCCACATCAACATAAAACCATAATATCCTATGGTTGCTATCAACCCGCAAGTCATACAAGGCTTTTACCAAGTTCTTAAGTTTTATGCTCGAGTATAAGGATATTTATTAGTTTCTCAGTTTTACAACTCATTTTAGGCCACTAGGGATCTATTGGATTGAACAATATAATTTTCGGACCATCTAAACAAAAGTCAACATTTATGGGTAGATTGCCTAGTGGGTATCGGTATAAGTCCTCGCGTACCGATACAGGTACCCTTTGGGTACCAGTACTCACATACGCATCGATATACTTTGAGCTCACTAAATTTCTTAAAGCTATAGCATACTGATATAGGTTGACCTGTACCGATACTAGTTTCAATGGAGTACCAATATAGGTGAACACCGTACCGGTACCCCTTTGTTGTTCATCCAATGAAACGATATTTTTTAAACTCGGAACACTAGGGTATCTGTATCGCCTACCCGTATACCAATATTGAAGCCCAAAAATCACTTTCTAGGCTTAAGAAATCACTTCCTAACCATCAAAACCCAACCTTTAACCCTTAAAATCAAACCTACATCTTATAGAAGTGTTTAGGGTGGTTTGTTACCAATTTTACGAGCTTTTAGCATTTAATCCGAGTTTCACCATTAAAGGGATCTCAAATATATAACAATAAAAACAATACACATTAGCTCAAGCAAGCAAGGCATCATTCTTAGGACGTGCATGAACCAAAGTATTTAGTAGTGAACTAACCTTGATCTAATAACTGAGAGTGAAGCTCCTAGCCCAAGCTTCAAGCTTTCTTCTTCCTTTTGGTCCTTGAAAGAGTTTTCAACTTCTTTCACTACAAAAAATATTGTAAAACGAATTACAACATTGGTAGAAACTTAAAATATGGTAAAGGAAGAATTCTTTAACAAGAAAGGGAGTTGAATCCCCAAATCTTGTTCTTCCTCTACAACCCTCACCAAACACCCATTTTCTCTAAACTCTACCATTTCCCCACATTCTTACCTTGGATGACAGATCCTTTGATGTTGAACAACTTATCTCAAACCCAAATTCTGGGATTCCTTCTCAAATTAACAAAGGTCACACCTTTTCACTTTGGTTTTCAAAAAGAAGGGAAAAAGAGGAAGGGTGAGATGAAGTAAGGGACGAGGATGATATCATCCTTCAAATTTTGTAGGGAAAATTAAAAAAGAATCAGTCTTTTCTCTCTTGAAAAGGATATTTACATTATTAGCCTTCTTCATCCTCTCAACCCATCCACAAACCCAATAACTCAAGCTCAACAACTCAAATGAGCCCACAAGGAAGCCCTTGCTTCATCTCACCCTTCCTCCATAAACTAACGTGGATGAAATTATTTGTAAGATTGACGTGACTAGAATTAGTGGTGGGAGGGCTTGGGGTTTACTGGTGCTGGTTATATCGACGGTCTGCGCTGACAAAAATTATCAGGACATTTTTCATGGCTTTGATGTTTGGGATGGCGGCGAGGGAGTTGTTGGCGCTTAGGTTTTTAAACCCAGATTATTTCAAAGGAAATGAGAGGGAGAGTGGTAGTCGGAACTGAGCCCGACGGTAGAGAAATATGGTTGTTTTTATGTGACAACAAGAAACCCAAATGCCACATCAACAATTTTTCACGCTAGTCGGGTCAAAGGGTTAACTTAGAAAGAGATAACTGTGACTTACGGTGAAATTAACGGTTTTCGTCGGTCAACATTGGTCAAGGGGCTAATTTGTTGCAATTCACAAACTAGATGACCTAATTGACTGCATTTTCGCGCGAGGGACGACATTGCTAATTTGGGTCGAACTTGGAGGCAAAAATACCCATTTAGCCTAAAAAACAACTTTTTGTATATTTAAAAAATATATTTAATCGAATTCATTGAAAAGACAAGACAACTTCATCTTTGTGATCTGAAATACCAAAAAAAATTTACTTGTCACTGTAAACATAACTCTAAATCGTTGAATAAATCTGAACCAACACTATCCAGGGATGAACACGGCTCAGGTCGGGGTTTTGGCTGACCTGCAAATAATTACTATAAACACAAAGCTAATCTAATGTGAATCCATCCTTTAAAAAATCTGATCTGATCTATAAAAAATCTAATTTGAGGGATCTAATTATAAAAAATAGTTTTAAGAACCTAATTGTAAATAAAAAATCACTTTTAAGGACTTTTTTATTCGAAAGGTATGATTTTATTAGGAGCACAAATCATACACAACCAAACTATCACTTGCCTTATAAAAACCTCTATAAACAACCATACACATCAACTCAAGTAAGCAAGGCATCATTCTTAGGATGTGCATGAAAGAAATGAGTTAATAGTGTACTAACCTTGATCTAACAACTAAGAGTGAAGCTCCTAGTCCAAGCTTCAAGCTTTCTTCTTCTTTTGGTCATTGGAAGATTTTCCAACTTCTTTCACTACAAGAAAATGTTGTAAAACGAATTACAACATTGTTGGAAACTTAAAATATGCTAAAGGAAGAAATCTTCAACAAGAAAGGGAGTTGAATCCCCAAATCTTGTTCTTCCTATACAACCCCTACTAAACACCCATTTTCTCTAAACTCTACCATTTCCCCATACTCTTACCTTGGATGATAGATCCTTTAATGCTAAACAACTTATCTCGAACCCAAATTCTAGGATTCCCACTAAAATTAACAAAGGTCACACCTTTCACTTTGGTTTTCAAATATAAGGGAAAGAGAGGAAGGGTGAGATGAAGCAAGGGACAAGGATGATACCATCCTTCAAATTTTGAAAGGGAAAATTAAAAGAGAATCAACCTTTTCTCCCTTGAAAGGAAATTTACCTTATTGCCCCTTCTTCATCCTCTCAACCCATCCACAAACCCAATAACTCAAGGCCAACAAATCAAATGACCCCATAAGCCCTCAAGCCTCTAACGGTCCAACTCCCCAACCCAATGCACGGGGCCCAAGACTCAGGTTAAATTGACCCATGTATTTTGAAATCTGGGTCTTTACAATATCAATCTGGATTGAAAACTAATGTGGTTGGAATTATTTATAAGACTAACGTGGCTGAAATTAGTGGTAGGAGGGCTTGGGGTTTACTGGTGCTGGTTATATCGATGGTCTGTGCTGATAAAATTATAAGGAAGTTTTTTATGGCTTTGATGATTAGGATGGCGGTGAGGGAGTCGTTATTGCTTAGGTTTTTTAACCCAGATAGTTTCGATGAAAATGAGAGGAAGAATGGTTTTCAGAATTAAGCCCGATGGCAGAGAAACATGGTTGTTTTCATGTGACAACAAGAAACCCAAATGTCACGTCAATAATTTTTCACACTAGCTGGGTCAAATGGTTAACTTGGAAAGAGTTAATCGCGACTCACGATGAAATTGACAGTTTTTGTCAATCAACGTTGGTCAAGGGGCTAATTTGTTGTAATTCATAAACTGGATGAGCTAATTGACTACATTTTCGCGTGAGAGGCGACATTGCTAATCTGGGTCGAACTCGGAGGCAAACACCTATTTTCTCCAAACTCTATCATTTCCTTATATTTTTACCTTGGATGATAGATCCTTTGATGCTAAACAACTTATCCCAAACCCAAATTCTGGGATTCTCTCTCAAATTAACGAAGGTCACACACCTTTCACTTTGGTTTTCAAAGAGAATGGAAAGAGAAGAAGGTGAGATGAAGCAAGGGCAAAGATGATATTATCCTTTAAATTTTGCAAGGGAAAATTAAAAAAGAATCATCATTTTCTCTCTTGAAAAAATGAAATTTACCTTATTACCCCTCTTTCATCCTCTCAACCCATCCACAAACCCAAGAACTCAAGCCCAACAACTAAAATAAGCCCACAAAGAAGCCCTCAAGCCTGCATTAGTCCAACTCTTCAGCCCAACTATATGGCCCATGACTCGGGTTAAATCGACCCACAAATTTTAAAATCTAGGTCGTTACAACTCTTTCCTCCTTAAAGAAATTTTTGACCTCGAAATTTACTTGATGGAAACAGATGTGGATAAAGCAACTTCATATCATCCTCGACCTCCTATGTAGCTTCTTTGACTTTGTGGTTCCTCCACAACATCTTCACAAGAGGTATACACTTATTGCGAAGCTCCTTGACTCCTTTGCCCAAAACTCTTATCAGTTTCTCCTCATAGGTCAAGTCGGTGTTGATCTTAATCTCCTCAAGCGGATAACATACAAAGGATCAGAACGGTAGCGTCTTAACATAGACATATAAAACACATCATGGATGTGTGCCATCTCTGGAAATAAAGCTAATTAGTAAGCTACGAGTCCAACCCTCTCAAGAATCTCATATGGCCCTATAAACCTCGGGATCAACACGCCCTTCTACTCAAAGCGGATTACTCTTTTCCACGGTGACACTTTGAGGAACACCTTGTCACCAACCTCATACTTGACGTGCTTGCGCTTTAGTCCGTATAAGCTTTTTGAGGATCAAAGGCTACTTGCAATCTTTATTTGATAATCTGAATCTTTTCCTTGATTTATATAATCAAATCTGATCCTACAATCCTTAGCTTAGTTCAAAAAAATAGTGTCCTACACTTACGCCCATACAATGCCTCAAAAAGAGCCATCTTGATTCTCGATTGGAAACTATTGTAGGGAAACTCAACAAGTGGTAACTGCTCTTTCTAACTCTTCTCAAAATCAATGATACAAGACTAAAGCATATCCTCCAAAATTTTGATAACTCCCTCAGACTAACCATCAGTCTAAGGATGAAAAGTTATACTGAAATACAACTTTGTATCCAAAGCCTTATATATCTTTGTCCACAACCTTGTCGTGAACCATGGATCTCTATCTGATATAATCTATGATGATACTTCATGCAACCTTACAATCTTTTGGACGTATAACCGTACCAACCTCTCAAGCGTAAAATCCATATGCACAAGCAAGAAATAAGTTGATTTGGTCAAATGATCTACTATCACCCAAATAACATAATACTTTTTAGGGTTAACAGAAAACCAATCACAAAATTTATCGTCATATGATCCCACGTTTATTGTGAAATTTGAATGGGCTGAAGCAAGCCTAAAAAACTTCGCGTTCAGCCTTAACTTGTTGACAAGCTAAACATCTGGTTACAAACTCAGAGACATTTGTTTTCATACTTGGCCACCAAAAATGGATAAAGGTCTTGGTACATCTTGTTGCTACCATGATGCATAGAAAATAGACTTTGATATGCCTCACAAATGATATGGTCCCTGTAGCGATGTCTGTTTCGCTAAAAAACGTGTTTTCGAAGTGTTTGTGGTTTTTCAGGTATTAAAATATTTATTCCGTGGGGTTTTAAAAATACCGTATTTTATTTAAAGAAAGGGAGTCGCCACCGGCCACTGAGGTAGGCCGGACACCATAAAACCAGAGATTTGAAAACTATTGGGTTCGGGAGTAGGTTACGGATGGGGAAGGATTAGCACCCCCACACCGCCCAAAATTGGTACTTTAATAATTACCGCTTTATTAATATTGGATTTTCCGGGTTAAAGTGACGATTAGTTTAAAATTCAGTTATAATTGCGAATAAATTTTAAAGGCCCCGTTATCCGAGAGTAAACGCCCAAACTCAAACCCTTGAGGAACCCAAAAACCGGCGACTCTCCGCCGTCCTTTCCGCCGCCGGCCACCGCTAGCCGGCGCCTGCGAATCAAAAGAAACACCCAAAACCAACCTCTTTCAAACCGAACCCAAATCTGAACTTAGATTTACACTAAGACTCGCCATTTTGTCTAGATCTAAGCAAATACGAAATGAAAAAAAATTGTTTATGTTTAGCCGAAATGAATCCAAAAGGGACCTCCCTCTCCCTTTAGTTCACCATGTTCAGCTTTGGAAAGCTGAAGAGGCTTGTCACTGGTGAGGGGAGATCCGTTGACGACGAAGGTAACAAATCTACATCCCTCTCTTTTGTTATTACTTCGTATTTTTTTGTACATGCATGCAAAGAAGTAAGAAAAAGAAAGGGGAGTTACCACTGAAACTTTGTGCTTCTTTCTTATTTTTCTGTAACTGATTACAACTCGACCGCCTTACAAATTACTTGCTTCATACATATATCCCTCCATTTTTGGTTTGGTAGCAAGTACTGTAAAATACATTTTTTAGATATGAAATGATACTGACATCGCCTCTTTTTTGTGATTTTTGATATATCTGAACGCAGTGGTTGGAGGCCGGCATGGTGGAAGCATGGTGGCGGTGTGGGGGATATGTCTTCGGCCAGAGGCGTTCTCGACCGTTGGATCAGATTCAATCTAACGATCGGGATAGCTTGAAGAATGTACGGTCCAGATGAAACCTCGATCGGTGGAACGACTCCAAATCGTGACACGTGGGGCTCAGCAGTCGAGGAGTTATAGCGCGTGGGATTCACGCACGCGTGGGATATCGAACGCGCGCGTGGCATCCGAACGGTCCGGGCGTGTAATACACTCGGCCAGCTGGATAACTTTCCCTCTTTGATCGTGGCCATTGGATCAACATTTTGATCCAACGGCTCCTGGTTGGCTGCGCAAAGACAAAAATAATTAGGGTTAGATATCTGATAGGTATTAGGGTTCTGTTAGGGTTTTGGGTTTGGGCCGATCGGGCCTTGTATTTTATGGGTTTTGTAATAATCTGGACACTTAATTTAATTGGGTTTTTTCATTTTCAGATTTGTCCATATATATTAATAATAATATATTAATATAATAGTAAATGCATACACGTACATACTTACGTACACATACATACTTACGTACACATGAAATACATTCACACATAAATACACTTAATAATAATACATACAATTCATGCAACACTCATTCGTATACATTCAATAATAACAAGGACATTAATAATATATACGTGCAAACATATACAAACATATTCATAAACGCACATATACCAACATATATTATATGATCCCCCTAACATAAATATAACCACATCACACACATATTAATAGGTACGTATTACACAACATAAATATATGCAACATGCATGCATTCACACATTACACATATATCATATATGTAATATTAATAACATATACACGCACACACATATATGTAATCATGCACTAATATATTAATATGATACTTCGAGACTAGATAAAAATGAGTGATTACAGTTGCCCCTCTTTGCTTGTTCTCATGGAATGGGAACAAAGCAAAGATTCATAAGCACTCATTTTTATCCGACTTCCTTATTTGTAGCTTTGGAAACTCGTGCTCTTCTGGAACTCTTCGCTTTTCCTCAGCTGAATCTTCGGGCTCGTAAGTCCTTTCTATATAACTTCTTCCCCCTCCGATCTTGGAGCTACAGGCTCTTCCTATATGGAACCCTTCGCTGTGAAGCCTCAAGTTATGAGTCCCTCCTATATAGAATGTTTCATCTTGAGACGGTAAGGCTCGGAGTCCTTCATATATAGAACTCTTTGCCTTCAACGCGGTTGGTTTTTTCTATATAAAACCTTTTTGCGCCACTGATGGATTCTTCCGACTGGGAGTTCCTCCTGTATAGAACTGCTAGTCTTCAAACCCTGGAGCCGTCAGTCCTTCCTATATAGAACTTTTAGCTTCTGAAATCTCAGAGCTAAAGGTTCTTCCTATATAGAACCTCTCACTCTAAGACAGTAAAGCTCAGAGCCCTTCCTATATGGGACTCTTCACTTTCAACACAATAGGTTTTCCCTATATAAAACTTTGTGTATCATGGGTGAATTCCTTTGGCTGGGAGTTCTTCCTATATAGAACTGCTAGTCTTCACCCTAGAGCTACAAGCCCTTCTTATATAAAACTTTCAGCTTCTGACATCTCGGAGCTACGGGTTCTTCCGATATAGAATCTTTCACTCTAAGACAGTAAAGCTCAGAGCCCTTCCTATATAAGACTCTTCGCTTTCAACACAACAGGTTTTCCCTATATAAAACATTGTGTGTCATGGGTGAATTCCTTCGGCTGGGAGTTCATCCTATATAGAACTGCTAGTCTTCACCCTGGAGCTGCAAGCCCTTCCTATATAAAACTTTCAGCTCCTGAAGCCTCGGAGCGGCGGATTCTTCCTACATAGAACCTCTCTCTGCAGGCGCTTGGAAACATAGGCCTTTCGTATATAGAACCTTCATCTTCACATTTGGGATTCACACCATGATGGCTACCGATGTCTCTTTGAATCTATAGATACCTGTCTAAGATAAGACAAAATGCTATGACAAATGAATTGGCATGCTCCTAATCCTAGGGATGTCTAACTATTCATGATGCATGAGTGTCAATATCTTGGTGGGCCTGCTTTAGCCCTCAGTCAACCTCGACTTTACGTTGTTCACTTTCTCCCCTTTTTAGCGGCGATATCCCATTTAACTGTCAGGTTCAACCATTCTACCCTTTCTTTTCTGAATTTCCAATTTAGGGTTCTAAAGTGCCCTTTCAGGTTTTCGCTTTAGAGGTTTTTTTTTCTTTTTCCTTTTTCAAGGGGTGCCCCTCCGGGTTTTCACCTGGGAGATCTCTCTTGTTATCTCGCATGCTTTCTCTTGAACAAGCAGGGGGCAAAGTTAACATCGTTTTCTAATCACCTGCATCTTTAAGATTAGATCACAGCAATGCCCAGAAATCTCTTGTTTATCATAAGCCTATGTTAGCTTATTTGCATGAAATTAACAAGAAGGAAAGGAATGGATGCTCAAAAACACGATTTTATTACGATTAAAGGTTTGGGATACTTTGAGAGAGTTATGACACACATGAGGAAGAGGAAAAGCTAAATATGAAATACAAGATCCCTCATTATCTTCGGTATGAATGATACATGATCCTGTCAACCGGTAGAATCTTTTGCCCGAAGCTCCCTCTTCACAGGGTTCATGGGGATGACCATTCTCTTCAAATATCCAACCTTTCAATTTATCCGAGCCGCCCTTTACGAGTTTTCGACTCGGGTCCTCCCTTTGCTTCAAGACGCCCTATTTCGGGTTTTTGCCCTGAGCTCTCCATTTTTGTTCTTCTTTTTTTTCTTTTTTTTTCTTCCCTTTTTTTTCTTTTTTTTCAAACGTAGTATTTCTTAACAACATCGAAATTTACAGGGCTTTTCAGCTCATCTCCATCCATTTCAGTTAAGATTAGGGCTCCTCCTGAGAAAGCCTTTTTTACCACGTACGGCCCTTCCCAGTTGGGCATCCACTTTCCTCGAGAATCTTTCTAAATCAGGAGGATTTTCTTGAGAACCAGATCCCCCTCTCTGAACTCTCTTGGGCCCACCTTTTTGTTGTATGCCCGCATCATCCACTTTTGGTACATTTGACCATGGCAAATGGCCTTTAGTCTTTTTTCTTCAATGAGATTTAGCTGGTCGAGTCTGGCTTGCACCCATTCGGATTCTTCCAATTTTACTTCATTTAAAACCCGGAGTGACAGAATCTCTACCTCAATGGGGAGTACTGCTTCAGTACCATACACCAAAGAGTAGGGTATTGCCCCTGTTGATGTGCGAATGGACGTCCTATAGGCGAAAAAGGCAAATGGCAGCTTCTCGTGCCAATCCCTATAGGTATCCGTCGTCTTTGCTATGATCTTCTTCATGTTCTTGTTTGCTGCTTCTACTGCCCCATTCATTTTAGGACGATAGACTGTGGAATTATGGTGTGTTATCTTGAATTGATTGCACACGTCCGTCATCATTTTGTTATTCAAATTGGAAGCGTTATCGGTGATGACCCTTTATGGCAAACTGTATCGACAAATAATCTCCTTCTTTAAGAATTTACATACTGTAGTCCTTGTGATGTTGGCGTAAGATGCTGCCTCTACCCATTTAGTGAAATAGTCTATAGCGACCAAAATGAAACGGTGTCCATTGGAAGCCTTTGGGTGAATCTGCCCGATGACGTCCATACCCTACGCCACAAAAGGCCACGGAGAATTCATGGTGTGTAAAGCCGATGGGGGAGCGTGAATCTTGTCAGCATAAATTTGGCATTTGTGGCATTTCCTGGCGTAATTGATACAATCTCCCTCTGTGGTCAACCAGAAATAGCCATATCTCATAATTTTTTGGGCTATAGACAGCCCGTTGGCGTGCGTCCCACATAGACCATCGTGTACCTCGGCTAAAATCTCCTTCGCCTCCCGGGCATCCACGCATCTCAGCAATGTCTGGTCATGACTTCTCTTATATAGGATCTCCCCATCTAGGACATATCATGTTGCCATTTTTCTGAGTGTTTTTCTGTCATTGTCATTTGCCCCTTCGGGATACTTTCGAAGCTTGACATATTGCAAGATGTCATAATACCATGGGTTTCCATCAATCTCTTCCTGCACATTACAACAATGAGCAGGCCTTTCAAACGTCTGCATCTTAATGGGCTTCATTTCTGCCCCAGTGTTTGTTTTAAACATGGACGCCAGTGTCGCCAAGGCGTCTGCCATCTGATTTTCTTCTCAGGGAAGGTAATTGAAGCTGACCCTTTCGAACTCCTTGGTGAGCTCTTGAATCAATTCATAATATTTGACCAACTTCGGGTCCCTGGTTTCCCATTCCCCACGCAACTGGTAAATTACTAAGGATGAATCTCCGAATACTCGAAGTTCCTTAATCTTTCTTTCAATAGCTGAGTTTAGTCCCATAACGCAGGCTTCGTATTCAGCTATATTGTTGGTGCAAAAGAATTCTAATCTGCTGGTGAAGGGATAATAGACATTCTCAGGGGAAATTAGCACAGCTCCTATCCCATGTCCGAGGGCGTTAGAGGCTCCATCGAAGTAAAGCTTCCATGATTTATCATCTGAAACCTCTTCCTCGATTGTAATGCACATCAAGTCTTCATCCAGAAAATTAAAGTTCAACGCCTCATAGTCGTCCGAAGCGCGACTAGCTAGGAAATCTTCTATGGTACTCCCCTTTACGGCTTTCTGGCTCACGTATACAATATCGAATTCGGATAAGAGCATCTGCCAGTGGGCCATCCTTCCCGTTAGTGCTGGCGCTTCTATTAAGAACTTCAATGGGTTTAGCTTGGATATCAACCAAGTAGTATGGTACAGCATATATTGCCTAAGCCGCTTGGTAGCCCAAACTAGAGCATAACACAGCTTCTGAACTGGTGGGTACCGCGTTTCACAATCATTGAACTTTCTGCTTAGGTAACAGATGGCTTGCTCCCTTTTCCCTAACTCTTCGAGTTGCCCCAATACGCATCCCATTGAATTCTCAAAGACTGTCAGGTAGAGGATTAATGGTCGGTCTGGTACTGGCGCGACTAAAATCGTAGCATTTGTCAGGTACCTTTTGATCTTTTCTAGGGCCTCTTGACATTCCTCATCCCACACACCAGGATTATTCTTTCTAAGAAGTCTGAAGACCGGGTCACATCGATCGGTTAATTGGGAAATAAAACGAGAGATATAATTCAACCTCCCCAGAAAACCACGAACTTCCTTCTGAGTGTGGGGTGGTGAGAGATCCTGGATGGCTTTCACTTTATCTGGATCGATCTCAATCCCTCTTCTGCTTACCACGAACCCTAGGAGTTTTCCAAAAGTAACAGCGAAGGTACACTTAGCAGGATTAAGCCTCAGCTGGTATTTCCGTAGTCTTTGGAATAGTTTTCTCAAGTTTTGTAGGTGCTCCTCCTCTGTTCGGGACTTGGCAATCATGTCGTCCACGTATACTTCTATTTCTTTGTGCATCATGTCATGGAAAAGAGTCACCATTGCTCTTTGGTAAGTTGCCCCTGCATTCTTGAGCCCAAAAGGCATCACCCGATAACAAAAAGTGCCCCACATGGTTATGAACGTAGTTTTCTCCATGTCTTTATAGTCCATCTTTATCTGGTTGTACCCTGAAAAGCCGTCCATGAATGAAAACCATGAGTGTCCCACAGTGTTATCAACCAGCGTGTCAATATGTGGTAGGGGAAGTTGTCTTTAGGGCTGCCTCGGTTTAGATCCCTATAATCTACACACATACGAATTTTCCCGTCCTTCTTCGGTACTGGTACGATGTTTGCAACCCATTCGGGGTATTTGGCTACTTCCAAGAAACCAGCATTAAACTGTTTTTTACCTCTTCTCTGATTTTTAATAACATGTCTGGTCTCATTCTCCAAAGTTTTTGCTGTATTGGTTTGCACTCCGGCTTTGTTGGCAATTTGTGCACCACTATGTCAGTATTCAATCCTGGCATATCTTGATAGGTCCAGGCGAAAACATCCTTAAATTCCTGAAGTAGAGTTATCAGTTTGTGCTTGGTTTTCGAGGAAAATGTCGTCCCTATTTTCACTTCTTCTCTCTCTTCTTCAGTCCCCAAGTTTACAACATCTGTTTCTTCTTAGTGGGGCATGATCTGCCTTTCTTCGTTGGCCACCATTCTCCTCAACTCTACCGGGACCTCACATTCTATCCATCATCTTCTTCCTCAATTCCTTCTGAGATCTCAGGGCATTCAAAATTCACTCCGGGATTGGATCCGGTATCATTCATATAGTCAATCATGAGAGATCTGCATTAAATGAGAATGAATTGTATTGAGAAGATGATGGTTTTATATGAAGTGAATGAACATGAAGAATGTATGAATGAAATAAATGAAATGTTTGTCATTCAAGAAAACGGGGGATATTTTCATTTCAACAAAAAAGTTAACATAGGTGCCCTATACAAAAGATCCCCATTGTTTATGGGTAAAAACAAAAGGTTGATTCAGAGCATTACTCTGATCTATTCCTAAAAACCCCCAAGTAGATCAATGCAGCTCCAGTTATCAAGTGTTTCCCCGGGACGGCAGGGGCAGATGTTGATCAACATTTTGCTGCCTTGGCCCTTTCCAGCTATCATGTTGATGTACATCCCTTCAAGTGATTCATTGAATATCTCTTCCTTGTTGAGTACGTCATTTTCCTTAATTGCCTCTTCAACTTCTTGACCTGGTTGGTAGAATCCTCCGGAGACAAAAGTGGTTTTCAAACTAGGAAAGGACATCGATCTCCACGGAATGTCTTCTCCGTTAAATCTGGCTTTTCTTTGCTCTTTTTTTCTCTTATATTCCTCTTTTCTCTGTTGGACACTTGGTTTGTAACCCAGCCCAAAATGGTCCTTCTTGGTTATCATACTTTTGGTTCTTAGGCTCTCTTGTAATCTCTTCCCCAACCCTCTTCCTACTTTGGCTCCTCGGCCCAAAGTTTCTGCGACGGTCATCTTGGTACAATTAGATAACCTGGGATAGGGGATCCGACTTCCCTCCGCGACGAATGTGGCATTCACTAGCTCTAATGCTTGAAAAGAACATTCTGCAACATCCTCGTCATTTTGAATATAGGGGGCATCTGATGTCACTGAAGCAACAATTTTCTGCTCGGCCTCTACTGTGACCAATTTGCCTTCGACTACGAATTTTAATTTCTGATTCAATGATGAGGGGACAACTCCCGCGGAGTGGATCCATAGCAGCTGTAAGATGGTTTTATGTCCATTACCACAAAATCAATCACATACTTAGTCAGCCCGATCAATAGAGGCACCTCAATTTTCCCATTGTTCCTCTTTGTGTACCGTCAAAGGCTCTTACGGAATTATGGCAGGCTTTAGGTGAGAACCATCTATTGGTAGTTTCTGCAAGGTCACCATAGGCAACACGTTCAATGCTGACCCGTTGTCAATCAGTACCCCAGGTACTACATACCCTTTGCAGTGGGTTGTGATGTTAAGGGCTTTGGTCGACCCCATTCCTCCCTCGGGGATCTCGTCATCACTGAATGTTATATGATTATAGGCAGTGATATGCCCCACTATCCTGTCCAGATTTGTCACAGAAATATTCTGGGGCACAAAAGTTTGATTTAGTACTTTTAATAGTGCCTCACGGTGTCTTTCTGAACTCAAGAGCAACTCCAGCACTGTGATCCTAGCCGGTTGCTTTCGTAGTTGTTCTACTACGCTGTACTCGCTATGTCTCAGGAACTTCAGAAATTCTTTGGCCTGGGCCTCAGTTACCGGCTCATTCATCTTTGGGAGAGGTTCTTCACCGAATATATGCGTGGGGCTAACCGTTGTATTCTTTCCCTTATCTTTGACCGCTTCAGCTGCTCTCAAAGCCTCAAAGGAATAACATCTGCCGCTCCTCGTGAAATGTCCCACCTCACCAACATTCA
Organism: Hibiscus mutabilis; assembly: GCA_019671005.1. Taxonomy (NCBI): domain Eukaryota; kingdom Viridiplantae; phylum Streptophyta; class Magnoliopsida; order Malvales; family Malvaceae; genus Hibiscus; species Hibiscus mutabilis. Next base: position 19,614,248 of record CM033732.1, read on the forward strand.
CATCGCTCTTGCTTTGTTCATCTTTTAGCGTAGGCTCTTTTACCTGACCATATTCTGGCTTTTCTGGCGTGGTCACATTTATAGCATAGTTCCAGGGAGTTTTCCGCATATCCTTGAATGGGAATGGGGATGGTGATGAAATGATGATCTTGGGATTTATCTTAGTGGTTTCTCCTTGGGAGGCACCTGCATTTCCTGGCCTGGAAGAGATGATAAAAGGTCTATCCCTCCCGTATTTAGCGTTGGGGCTATCCGTCATATGTATGTCTTTCCCGTGGGCTCTTCAAAGAATTCTATTTGCTTTTCATTCATCAATTGTTGTACCAATCTCTTGAACTCGTCGCACTTTTGGATGTCATGCCCTTCGTCCTGATGGAATTCACAATACACTTCACATCCCTTCTGCCTTATTACCATGCCTTTGTCGATCACATGGGCCATGCATAATTGTTGAAATACCCACGGCAAAGGAGATTTGATTTCTGAAACATCATCCTTAATCTTCCTGGTAAAGCATTCTTCAATAACATTTACTCATCTATTCCCATGATTAGGTAACAGGTTAGTAGCTACACTTGGTTCTTCAAACTTCAATATCCCAGAATCAATTAAGTTCTGCACAAGTTTTTTGAAGGCAAGGCAGTTCTCGGTGGGATGTCCAGGGGCACCGCCGTGATAGTCGCAATGCGCGTTCGGGTTATACCAAGACGAGAATGGCGGTTTGAAATGAGTAACGTAATATGGACGGACCATGTCTGCTTCATACAACTGGGAGTAAAGCTCCGAGTACGGAACGGGTAGGGGAGTAAAAGTTTTCCTCTCTTTCTCTTTTCTGGAAGTTCTCTCCTCTCTTTGATTAGAGTTTTGTGCTTTCCCACAGGTGCTTGTGGCTGTGAGACTGTAAAATTCTTCGGGGCGGTGAAGCAACTGCTTACTCTTTTCCTTCATTACATTTCAGGGTAATTGTGCCTTCGGATTTTCTCCTAAGCCTAGACGTGATCATAAGGATCCATAAGTATGATTTGAAATATTACCTTTATAACTCCTAGATGGTGACACATAAATATCAAGTATGCATAGTGCATTTAGATCCCATTTGGCTACATATGTATAGAAGCATTATAAGTATTCAAGTTTTATAATGGGCCTATAATTATTTCATAGTTGCTTGCTATATGAGTTATAATAGATAGTATGTTTGTTTGGTTATATAGATATCTATATGTGCCTTAAATTTTTAGACCGTTTTGTTGTCATACGTGTATGTGGGCTGATATATATCTATTAATATGTGTTAACCTAAAAAGGAAATATAGTTCGTATTATTAGATTGATGGTTATAATAAACAATTGGTAAGTATATTTATGAATAGGTATAAGCTAATGTCATGCGAATATGATTGGATTTGAATGAATCTAGTGTACGTGATTATGTTTGTTATGTTTTTGGGATGGTTGTCTGTATATCTACATATATGAAAAATCATTGTTATGCCTAATTTAAGAATTCACATAGTTTAATTACCCTTTTAAAAGAGACGTTTGTTATAGTCTTTTTTCTTTTAACTATTCGAATGATAAGCATGAACTGAATTAGTCCTAAATCTTGAATAGCTAAAACCAGTTATTTAAACTTTTAAGATTAGTATTAACCTTTCTGTATTTTATTTATAAGCAAGCTTTGTATAATGGAAGTTATCAAATAAAGTTTAAGCTGTGAGCTATCGTATGGTTGTTATATTTAATATGTAAACACACCTGTTAGAGCACGAAATGTAAAGTGGTCTTAATCTTTGAAAGTGACTAAAAAGTTTTAAATCCCTCTAATTTCTGGTTGCATGCTTAGTTGAGTTTTGTTAAGATATCTTTTGTCTGTTTGGATTTTGTTTGGTAATACTTCTTAAACCGGATTGCTCCTAGACCGGGTAAGGGGTTTTACAGGGCGAGTCATTCAAATATTAGAAGACATGCTTCGATGTTGTGTCATCGACTTTGAAAAGAGTTGGGAAGACCAGCTACCGCTTTTTGAGCTGGCTTATAACAACAGTTTTCAATCGAGTATCAAGATGGCTTATTTTGAGGCCTTGTTTGGACCAAAGTGTAGGACACCCTGTATTGAGCTCAATAAAAGAAGGGTTGTGGGATCGAATTTAATTAGGCAAATTGAGGAGAAGGTTCAGATCATCAAAGAAAGATTGCAAGCAACCTTTGATCATCAGAAAGCTTATACAGATTGGAAGCGTAATCACATCGTGTATAAGGTTGGTGACAAGGTGTTTCTCAAGGTGTCACCATGGAAGAGGGTAATCCGCTTTGGGCGAAAAGGCAAGTTGAGCCCGAAGTTTATTGGGTTTTATGAGATTCTAGAGAGGGTTGGACCTTTGGCGTACCAGCTAGCCTTACCTTCAGAGATGGCGCGCATCCACAATGTGTACTATTTGTCCATGCTAAGGCATTATCATTTTGATCCTTCGTATGTTATTCCACTTGAGAAGATTGAGATCAACACCAATTTGACCTATGAGGAAGATCCAATAAAAGTTCTTGATAAGGGAGTCAAGGAGCTTCGTAACAAGTGTATACCCTTGGTGAAGATGTTATGGAGGAACCACAAGGTTGAAGAAGCTACATAGGAAGATGAGAAAGATATGAAGTTGCTTTACCCATATTTGTTTCCAAAAGATAAATTTTGAGGATGAAATTTCTTTTAGGAGAGGAGAGTTGTAACGACCCAAATTTTGAAATCTACGGGTTGGTGAAACTTGAGTCGTGGGCTTGGTGAAGCCCAAGCCATGAGCTTGGTGTTACAAGCCAAGTTTGTGGGGCGATAGGTGCCTAATAGTGTTGGGTTTCATAGGAAATAAACTGATCTAATCAGACATATAAGCGCAGCGAAAAAATATCCTATGAAGAATTTCCAAGATCTATCCAATCATATTAATGTACGAAAGAGGAAATAAAAAATTACCTTGATTTCTAATTCAAGAATCTGGTTGTGCTGAGGTGCTGTCTTTCTGAAAGACGACATCCCTCTACAAGTATCCATATATGAATAGACGACGAACGGCTATCAAAATGCTAGTTGCAATCAAGATTTCGAAAATCTAAAATTTGTGGTTTTGGTGGCTATTTTTCGAAAAACTTAGATACATCACAAAACCCTTGGCATACATACATAATGAATATGAGGTTAGGTTGAGTTTACTATTATAATTTAATTAAAAATCTTTTAAATAAATTATAATTTAAAATGAATTATTTTATATCATAAAGAATTCAAATCCAACCAAATCTAGATAAAGTGATTTATTTAATAATATTTATTTAAAATAAATAATATATTCTAAAATAGATTCCTTATCTGATAAGGAATTTAAATCCAATCAAATCTAGATAATTAGATTATTTGATAATATTATTTATTTATAATATTTTTGAAAAATAATAAAATAAATAAGATATTCTATTACGAATTTAACCTTTTAAATTTGAATAAATAATCTCTAATAATATAATTTAAAATAATCACATTATCTTAAATTTATTAATGAGAGTAATAACCACAACCTTTCTTATCCATTCTTAGTGTGCGACCCTATAGGTTCACTTAATGTTGGTAGTGGATAAAATCACATTTTATTCTACAAGTCATAAGTGGCCTCTAACAAAACATTATGACTACCCAAGTGAAATGAAAAGCTCATAATTCGAGACAACCTTAATTCAATTTATGTCATAATCATTTTATATCACGATATCTTGATAGAATATAAGGCATGGAAAATGTTAACCTTATATCGTTCTATCTTTAGTTTCTCGATGCCCAATTGAACTGATTAAACAAATAACATTGATCTCTATAAACTCATTTAAGCATGGCCATGAATTTCTCAATCTCAATCATCGAGGGGCCCAAAGATATCTCTCTTATGTTAAGAGGGATAAATTCTATCTTAATCACTCACATCTCACTGCATGATTCCTTATTATGTTCAAGCATAACCTTTATAATCGTTCGATTAAAAACGATGTTTGACTATGTCAAAACATAATAGTTATCATGTTGAGAACCGTAGCAATTTCAGGTCTAAGGATTTAATGTCATAACTGTTTGAAGATTAATATATAACTCTAATCCATGTATTAATCTTAAGACGAGTCAATCCTAATATTTGTTCTCAACAAATACATATATGAATTTGATTTGAATCTCATTCACATATTCATCTTATGAATATTTATCAAACTTCATACTAATCTTATCTTATTATTGTTCCCACAATAATAACTGATTAGGGATATTTAGAATAATAATATTCAAGGATACAAAAGCATGCAAATTTATCATGATGATAAATTCAATAATCAAAAGATCATGTCCATACAATAGGGCTTAGGGCACTATCGCTAACAAATAGAGCCTTAAGGGCTTGGGCCTTGCTCTTGGAGTTTTGGGCTTAGTTGTGATAATGATGGGAAGAATGAATGAAGGTTTGAGAGGTTAATTCGCAAGCAAAGGCTGGTGGGAATTAAAACTCTATAGAAAAGTTAGAAGAGTGATATCACTCTTGTTCCCTAACTCTTTTCCTACATCTCTCTTTCTCTTCCATCTTCAAATCACAAGTTAAAGGCTTCTTCTTTATTGTTTTGAGTGGAAATCCTGAAATTGTTGTTAAGAGGGTTGTAATCATCATCCAACGATCATTCTTTGGAGGTAAGAATATAAGGTTTTGGTGGAAGAAGGGAGAATATAAGTTTTAGTATGGGTTGGAGAAGATAAACGTGAATGGAAGATGTAATCACAAATTTGTTGTTAGAATCTTCCTTAGTCATCTTTATTTCCTTTTTGTAGTGTTGTAACTCATTTTAAAACATTTGATTGTAGTTAAAGAAGTTGGATAGCACTCCAAGGACCAAGGAAAGAGGAAGGCTTGAGCTTGGAGGAAAGGGCTATTTTTCAGCTTTGTAGGAAAGTTAGTACACTTCCAACTCCCTTTGTTTCATGTACATCTTAAGGATGATGCCTTGTATACTTGCTTGATGATTTGTGTGCTTGAATACTTGGATATGAGTGTTAATGGTAGAATTTGGAATTGGTGTTAAAATTTTGTAAAAATGGTAGGAAACCACAAAAATTACCTTCTATAACTTGTAAGGTCGTTTTAGAGTCTTTCCATGAAGGTTTGGGGGTGTTGAGGATGATTTGAGCTCTAGAATTCAAATTTTTGGCTTGTGTATTGATATAGTATGGACCCGTATTGGTACCCCTTTTATCAAGTGGCAACTTAAGCAGGTTTTAATGGGGGTATCAGTACGCTTGGAGGCGTATCGGTACCATCCTTGTTCTATCAATTCTAGTGGCAAAAATTAGTATCGGTACCCTTAGGGGCTTATCGATACTAAAGGGGTATTGATACACTTCCCCGTGTACCGATACGGGGTGGTCGACCAACCCTCTTCCCTGAGAAGCCAAGTATTAGCACGCGTTCGGTGGGTATCGATACCTAGAGAGGTGTATCGATACATGTGGTAGGGTATTGGTACCCTCTGAGCAATTTGCACAAAAATGTTAGTTTTGTACGAAAGACTAAAAAATTATATCGTTTGATCTAATAGACCCCTAGTGGCCCAAAATGAGTTGTAAAACTGAGAAATTGAGAAATATCCTTGTACTCGAGTACAAAACTTAAGAACTCGATAAAAGTTTTCCGTGACTTATACATTAATAGCAACCATAGGATGGTTTGGTTACATATTGATGTGGTGTGTTGTGTGGGCACTTGATTAATGGCATCTGGATACCCAAGACATGTTTTCAACACCATGGTAAGAGAACTTTCAAATGGAGGTTACCGATGCTATTTGACCCATGCCTCATTCAAAGGTACTCGAGGGGGATTTCGGATACAGGTCTATGTTCCGATGCTAGGTGACCCAGCCTCACCTAAGGTGTATATTCCGATGTTGTATGACCCGACCTCACCCATTGAGTGTACGTCCCGATGCTATATAACTCGGGCCTCACTCTTATGTTGATGTGGTTTGGTATGCTTGGGCTTTGTGTGCCCATTAATGTTGTGATGTTGTTTAGCATGTGTTTAGGCGACTAATGTTAGCACCAAGTACTATTTTAACCTCTTTATCATCTTGCTTAGATACATGCTTATGTTTATAATTTGCATGAAGTATGGTAGAGTAGAGGTGTATCCACTGAGCTTTATGAGCTCAGCGCTCAGAATCGTTGTTTTCGTGTGCATGTTTTTAGGTTGTTGCGTTGTATGCGAAGGAGCCCCATCGGAGTAGGACTTTAGTTCATCGATGTGATCAAGAGTACAATACTTAGGCTTGTTGGGCAACGTATTCATAGGACCCTTGATTTATGTCTATAACTCTATTTAGATTTATTAATCATGTCAAATGCTTTTAATTACTTGTTTTAATTTGGGCCTCCAATACAAACAATTTAACTATTTTGTATTAACTCTTTTCCAAAACGTTGTTGGATTTATGGAAATGCTTATGATTTGGCTAAATCTAGTTGCAAAATTGTATGAACAATAAGGGTTTGAGGCCCAAATGTGACGTCGGGTTTAAGGTGTTACAGTTAAATTATTTCAAATTGGGTCCAAATTAATAGAAAAAATAAGTTTTAGGGACTAAAATTCTCATTATAACAATCCATGGTTTCAATTTTAATGATAAAATTGCATGTTTGTTTTTAAACATATAATTGAGTGACATGTTTGTTCTTAAGGTAAACTACTGAAATGACCACTTACGTTTAGTAAGCGTACACTTTTGGTCACAGAATTAAAAAAAATGAATGTTGTGGTCACTTATGTTTTCATTGTGTAAACTTATAGTCACTCGAACATTTATTGTCGTTAAACATTAATAGAAAGTTGATCCGACAGGGGTAAAAAATAGGGTAAACATTGAAGTGGTCACTTGTGTTTAGTAAGTGTATACTTTTGGTCACGATTTCAAAAAAATGAACGTTATTGTCACTTACATTTTCTTTGTGTAAACTTATGGTCACTCGGACATTTCTTGCTATTAAATGTTAATCCCGTCTTCATGAGCTATGTGTGCTACCATAGTGCTCTGATTACCTTATCTGAGAAACGTAGTCTCAAACAGACCCTTTTATCGTATTCATCTTCTTTGTTGGGTTGAATATACCCAAATAAACCAAAGCTCTTGCGCCATCGTATAGTCACTGTATTTCAGTCACCATGTGCATTGTAATGGGTTTATGTTTTGGTTAAGGGTGAGCAGTGTGGTGTGGGTCTAGAGTGTTGGGGCTTTGAGTATGGTAAGGCTTAGACGCATGGGCAATGACCTGTAAATTGGTTTCAGAGCTCGTAGAGGTGACCGAGAAGACTGCTGTATGTGGCTCTATGGATGAGAGGTCATAGTTTCTTTTTCTCTGCTCATTTTCTTTCAACCATAGCTTCCCCTTAATTCATAGTCACCCCATGTGCTCGTAGCTAAGCCTCTAGCCAATAGGTCATTTTTCATTTGGGTTTCCCTCTGTTAATCCTGACTTCTCTGTTAGTTCCCATAACCATATTGCTCACCATTAGCCAAAACCTAAACCCATTACAATGCACAATCCATGGCTCACACACTGCCATAGTCCCCATAACAACAACCCAAGTCGATGCACCACCTATTGCACTAAATCGATCACCCCTCTGCTCGAGCCTCACAACCCCTAAACCAATTTATAGTTTGCCATTGACAAACTACCATTCATACCCGCACTAAACACGAGGCCTCCGTACACCACACTATCGAGCATATCACCATCACAAGCAACACCTTCTGGAGTTCAACACCCACGACCCCTTTGTGAACTTGTACCACAAGATCAGAGCCCTCCCTTACCCATCAATTATCGCAACGCCCACTGTTGAGCCATCTCACACACGTACCTATTGCATGCCTCGACCCATTGTCACAAGGCCATCACCCATGATTCGACATCAGCTTTTTAAATCGTCACATGATTAAACCCAATATTGACGTGGGTGTTAAGCTTTAATTAATGCCAATATTGACACGAATGGTGACTGAAATACAATCGTTATACGATGGCACGAGAGCTTTGGTTCATTTGGGTAGATTTAACCCAACGAAAAAGATGAATACGATAAAATGGTCTATTTAGGATCGACTTCTCTCGTAGAAGGAGACCAAGGCACTATTGTAATGACATGGCTCATGAAGATAGGGTTCGAGGCTTTAAGAGTGTTTTTTGATGATTCCAGACCGATACAATGATTACATGGCTCAGGAAGACGAGGTTAACGTTTAATGGCAAGAAATGTTCGTGTGACTATAAGTTTACACAATGAAAACGTAAGTGACCATAACGTTCACTTTTTGAAATCGGTGACCAAAAGTGTACACTTACTAAACATAAGTGACCATTTCAGTAGTTTACCCTATTTTGTATTCTTTCCAGATCAGCTTCCCATTATCTTTTAACAACAAGAAACGTTCGAGTGACCATGAGTTTACGCAACGAAAACGTAAGTGACTATAACGTTATTTTTTTAAATCGGTGACCAAAAGTGTATACTTACTAAACGTAAGTGATCATTTCAATAATTTATCTTTGTTCTAAAACCTATAATTGAGTGATTGAATTGTTACTTTTTAAAAGAAAAATGACGTGTTTGATTATAATTTATAATTTAATGAGTGAATTATTAGTTTTTAAAAAGATCCATTTGTTAATTGTTATTATAACATATAAGTGGATCTTTATCCAAATTTGATTACTGAAATTAACTAAGAAAAAGGAAACAAAAACAGAGAGACAGTGTCCGAAAACAAAGAAAAAGGGTAGAAAAAAAGTTGGGAGTCCGAGTCTTAGAGCCTTGACTTCTAAAGGACAGAGGAGAGTTTCTAGAGAAGGAGAGTTCTTTATGTCTTATCAAAGCCTTTGAAGCCCCAACCCCATGGTTTGACTTTTATTTTATTTGATTTGATTTCTGAAGAAGCAAATATGGAAACGCCACCAGCGAAGGAGCTTCTGAGGAAGATCCAAGAACTGGAAGCTGGGCACGCGAATCTCAAGCAAGAAATGTCCAAGTTAAAGCAACCCAGCGCCGGAAAGTCTAAGCCCTACCACATTCGTCAAAGATCTCACTCTACATCCCCTCAACGCCGCCGATTCCTGGGGAACTCGGCGGCGGCGGCGGCGACGGCCGTTGGTCGGAAGAAAAGATCTGGGTCGTTTCGGCATTCGTCGCCGTTGCAGAGAGAGAGCAGAAGTTTTGATACCGGAAATGGCGGAGGTGCTGGAAATACCGGGAATACGGGACCTGCTGCCGTTAATTTCACTAACAGCCAGTATTTAAATATATTGCAGTCTATGGGGCAATCTGTTCACATATTTGACCTTGGTGGCCGTATAATTTATTGGTAAGAGGGTTTCTTTTACTGGACTAAATTCAGTTCTAATGTTAACATTTTTAATTTTCAAGTTAGAGATTAATGACGTGCTTTATTAGTAAATATAAGTAGAAATCTCATCACGCATTGGTTGTAAAATTGGGCTTTTTTGCAGGAACCGAACTGCTGAAAAACTATATGGTTATTCAGCGGCAGAGGCTTTAGGGCAAGATGCCGTTGAACTTCTTATCGATCCTAGGGACTTCTCAATGGCAAATAATATAGTTCATCGTGTTATGATGGGTGAGAGTTGGGCTGGGCATTTTCCTGTTAAGAATAAAATGGGGGAGAGGTTCTCGGCTCTTGCAACTAATACTCCCTTTGATGATGACGATGGTTCTTTGGTTGGAATCATTTGTGTATCCAGTGATTCTCGGCCATTTCAAGTTGCATTTTCGGCTGAAAGGCAGCTGAAAGAAGATTCAACCAAAAGTGCTGTTTCGGCTAAACTCGGTCTTGATCCTCAGCAGCCTTTGCAAGTTGCAATTGCTTCAAAAATAACAAATTTGGTATAGTTCATTTTTTGTGCATGTTTGTGGTTGGTTTTTATTGTTATTGTACCTTGGGTTTGGTTGATTGTTAAGAGCTACTACTGCAGGCATCAAAGGTGAGCAACAAAGTGAAGTCCAAAATCAGGACCGGAGACAATTGTGTCAAATTGGAAGGGGGAAGTGGAGATAGTCATCATTCTGATCATGGTTTTTCCGACGCAGCTCATTCGGATCATAAAGAAGATGCAGCTTCTAGTGCAGCCAGCACACCCGGGGGAGATATACACGCATCTGCCTTTGGTGTATTTTCTCCTTTCGAGGAGAAGCCCCCGGTTAAAACTTCTAGAGAATCCGGGGATGACAGTGAGGGAAAGCCTGCTATCCAAAAGATTATGACCTTGATGGGTAAGAAAGGGATATCATGGCCTTGGAAAGGGAACGATAGAGAAGGTTCTGAAGCAAGGACTGCACGTTTCGTTTGGCCTTGGTTGGGTAATGGTCAAGAGAATGAAACATTTCAACTGAAGTGCCCATATTCTAGTTCAAAACCTGAAGGCCATGGTAATGAATGTAATAGACTTGTTAATAATGAAGCATCGGGTTCCTGGTCATCCTCTGTTAATGTTAACAGCACGAGTAGTGCCAGCAGTTGTGGGAGTACCAGCAGCAGTGCTGTTAATAGAGTCGACATGGACTCTGATTGTTTAGATTATGAAATATTGTGGGAAGACTTGACGATTGGAGAGCAAATTGGGCAAGGTAAATTCTTTCGACCGAACAGCAACTGGGCGACATGATGTAATTATGAACTTGTTAATAATTGAAGCCACTACTTTACACATAAAACTTTACACTGGTCAATGACTGAAACCCAAATGTCCATCAGACACGTGAATAGCTGAGAACTTGGTCATTGACTGAAAGCTCTATCTGTCCATGCTTTACTTTGTTTCTATTCTTTTATTTGTTAGTGAATGATTTTTTCTTTGATATATATATATATACACATACACATACATAGTGATTTAGTATTTACTTTATGTTGGCTTTTCTCAGGTTCTTGTGGAACTGTGTATCATGCGCTGTGGTATGGATCAGTATGTTCTTCTCCTTTCTTTTACTTCAGTTTTTGGAGGAAGTACAAACACGTTTTAGATGAATCTAAGCTAAAATTTTGGGAAAAAGATGCATCTGATTTGTCCTTTTGTTTGTAAACATATTTACACCGTAATGTAAATAGATTTTTGCATCAAATGGAAAGATGGTGTTGCATGGGTTATAGAAAATTGTAGGGAACTTGAAAAATAAAAACTGCAATCATCTTGTGTAAATTAACCATATTCATGTTGTTGCAGGATGTTGCCGTCAAGGTATTTTCAAAGCAGGAGTATTCAGATGATGTGATACATGCCTTTAGACAGGAGGTGACTTAATTGTTACATTTGTTTTCAATGTGTTTTCATTGTTTGTCACATATTTTTCTCTCTTTTCTGGTAATCGTAGAATAACCAACTGACCAAAGTCACTACATATTTAATTGTTTTGAGTTTCTTTCTTCCTCTATCAAATGCTGCTCTCACTATCTTGCCTTTCTCTTTGAAGGTATCTCTGATGAAAAGACTTCGGCATCCAAATGTTCTGCTGTTCATGGGAGCCGTGACTTCACCTCAACGTCTCTGCATCGTCACAGAGTTCCTTCCACGGTGCAATCTCAACTTTCCTTTTGAAATTCCTTTTATGCTGGCACTCTTTTTTGACTTTCACACAGCATATCTTTTGCTCTGAGGAACAATAGTTTTCTTGATTTAATTCAAGGAGAGATTACTTGGCTTGATGAATTCTTATATTCATGTATTATTGATGCAGTGGGAGTTTGTTTCGCTTGCTACAGAGAAATACTACAAAATTAGATTGGAGACGGCGTGTTCATATGGCTTTGGATGTTGTAAGCATCAATTAGTTCAGAATTCCCCCAATTTCATGATGGTTCTCTGATTATGATGGATGTAGTGCCATCATCCTTTGTTCTGCATTTGTTTCAATTTCATTTTTGCTTGCTTTGCTGGAGTCTTATTGATTGAACATTTCAGGCACGAGGCATGAATTATCTTCACCATTGCAATCCGCCTATAATTCATCGTGATTTGAAGTCTTCAAATCTCCTAGTTGATAAGAGTTGGACTGTGAAGGTTTGCCATTACATTTTTTAAATGCAAATCCGTTTTAGTGTATTTCAGATTTGAGGATACTTTTTATGTACTCAAAGGTTAATGTAATTCTATTTTGATCAGGTTGGCGATTTTGGTTTGTCACGCATCAAGCATGAAACATATCTCACGACAAAGACTGGCAAAGGAACGGTATTTACTGAAACCTATATTTGCTTCATCGATAAATATCTAATATAACGAGTCTTAATCATTTTGTGAGATACATATCTTTCTGGTTTCTTGGTTGGCTTATAAGTACCGTGTGTTTTTTGTAGCCTCAATGGATGGCACCTGAAGTTCTTCGTAATGAACTCTCGGACGAAAAGTATGTTGCTCCCTTTTCTCTCTTTTTCACTCGCATACAACAAGCCCTCAAGCCCCATCACATTCACCTATTCTCTCACCGCTGACCTTGTATTTATGGGAAACACTTAGGTCCGATATTTATAGTTTTGGAGTTGTATTATGGGAGCTTGCCACTGAGAAGATACCTTGGGAAACTCTGAACTCGATGCAGGTATAGTTTTCATTATAAAGATTTAAGTCATTCTTATTTGGGGAGTAAAAAATCATGGAACCAACTGCTCTCTGCTAAAGAGTACATATTGGAATATCTGTAGGTGATTGGAGCTGTAGGGTTCATGGACCAACGGTTGGAGATTCCGAAGGAAGTAGATCCACGATGGGCTTCTATAATTGAGAGTTGCTGGCACAGGTGCTCATCTCTTTAAATATACACGTTTTCTTTTATTTCTATAGACCAGTGCTAAATGTTTAGCTATTGTCGGAGGAGGATCTTGGAACTCGACTTTGGGAGGCCAATTATTTTTTAAAGGAAAATATATCATAATGTGTGTATATATAATGCATATTATCAAAAGAAAATGTGTGTATATATATAATATCGAAGAAACACTTTAGGTTGATCAAACCAATATGAATTTGCTTCTATTTATACTAGAATGGAGTTTAAAACTGTCTAAATACTATGCGAGATTGTTGAAAATGTTCAGTTTTTCATTAATTAAAAAAACATGAAAATTTGGTTTCCCTCCAAATGATTTTTTTTAATATTTTTACTTCAAAATGCTATAAAAAGTAAGAGGGAAACAAAAAATATCATGGCTTGAGAAATAATTAAAAAAGACTACTGAAATAGAAAAAAACTACATTGTAGAATAAGCTAACAATTTTAAATATAAGTTTAAATTCACGTATATGTAATCTCTAGGATAATTTATGTAAATATATAAAATTTATATTTTGAGGGTACCAATTTAATTTAATTTAATATATATTAATGAGATTTTTTTATAAAAATAAGGGAAAAAAACTTTCAAATATTTTAAGAGCCAAATAAAAGTTTTTAAAATTTGGGGATTTATTAACAATTTTTTAAAACCTTGGGGAGCAATGGCCTCCTTTGGTCCTGTTGACATTCCGCCACTGCCTATAGTTTACAGGTAGGTAATTTGCATTCATGTAGGAACTCGTTATAAACTTTCATGCAAGTTCTAATCTTTTAATTTCATCAAATTAGATCATTAAGTTTTTATTATTAACAAATTAGATTACTTATGCTAACTCCTTGAAATAATTTTAACGTAAAAGCTGCCTTACCATACATGACCTATATTTTAAACAAAATTAACATTGGGAGAATTATTTGACGGAGTTGGCATAAGTAAATCTGTTAATAGTACAAGCGTAATGATATAATTTGATGAAATTGAAGTTTTATATGAAAGTCGATGCAAAAGTAAATGATCTGTTTACCAGTACACAAGTTAAACTTGGATATGATGGATCAAGTGTTAATTAGGAGTCTCAAGTGGGCCATTTTGTTAATCAAATTAAGTTCATATGCAATGAGTGCTTGCACTTCAAGATTTGATTTGTATCATCACTGTGGTCTTTCATTGGCTTAGGTAGTACCTCAGTTATTAAGATTGGATCCGTCAATTATAACCCGAACCTAAACAATTATGGTATGGTATGTAAACGTGATCTGATATGTGGAACTAAACAATTTGGAAAAGCAGTGATCTGCAGTGCCGGCCGACGTTCCAGGAACTAGTGGACAAGCTTAAGGATCTTCAAAGACAGTACACACTCCAGTTTCAGCAAGCCCGTAACTTGGGTGGAGATGGGTCTCAAAAGGAATCATGAACCAATGTTTTTATTTTTATTTTTGGGTGCCATTATTTTTCCGTCTCAGCTAAAGCCGTATGAGCAGGGGCATGTTTTGTTGTTTTTCCAAACGTTTGTACGTCCTTTGCTGTTCGTTGTGTTGGTGGTTACCACAAAATTGGCACATAAAGTTGTGGCATTGCCCATGGCATCGAAAAAGTGACTAAAAAGTAGGCAACATGTGAGCTGCTGTGCTGCCCCATGCCATGCCATGTCATACCCCCAAGTTTGGATGTGAGATTATTTGCTATATTTATATGAAAAACCCACCAGTGGTTCTGCGTCAGTCGGGTTAGGTCCACTCATTAGGGAAAGTTGTACAGAATACATTAGTTGGAGTAAATAATATAGCCACATTTGTGTCTTCCCTTTGCTTCACTTCTCCACTCAAACTGAAGGTCTAACTGGTTGGATCTTTGATTTTGTTTATCGCTTCACCTGATAAATCTCAACATTTTGAACTATAAAACTTATTTTCTTAAAAATGGAAATCTAGGAAAAAAAATTAAACATCATGGGGAAGTTTGGTATTTTAGAAGGTTGGAATACGAAAATAAATATAAATGTTTTTTTTTTCAATTTTTGATTGACTTTTTTGGATAAAGTTCATAAATGGTAACTAAATCATTCCAAAAAAAGCAAAAGTTACCAAAAATTTAATTTTAGATTTTGTTATAAAATGATCACTGACCTATTAACTGTCATTAAATGATGATGGGGCAGTTACGATTATTTGTATACTAATAAATTTAACCTGTTATATTTACAAATTCAATCAATTTAATATTAAATTATTAAAATTTAATCCTTATTGTTCATATATTTTTTCAATTTGATTATTGTTGATAACGATTTTGGGCGATACCAAACAAGCAGGTGGAGACGGCGATCGAAGGAGGTTTTGGAGACGAGGCTTGGTGGTTCACCCGTCGTGGGACGGGCGGAGAGCCACATGGGACGGTGGTTGTCTGTAGAATCGGGCGGTTCACCCCTAGTTGACTTGGGGCCGAGAGCCGCGAACAATGTAGAATGAGTGGTCTAAATCAAGTGTAGAGGAGAGAGAGATCAAAAGGTTGTCGTGGGGTCGTCCCTTTTGTCTTCGGTCTTGGGGGTATTTATAGTCCCTTTGTGTTATAGATGGAGTGATGTTTGACGAAACTGCGCCAGGCCTAGTGATGACTATTGATTAGGGGTTTTCAAAATTATCCGACCCGACTGACCCGACCCGCTACTCGAAAGTAAAAAATCAGGTATTTACCCGAATATTTTTTACCCGGGCCGGGTACCCGGCTCGCTAAAATAGATAGTTTCCCGGGTCGGGTTTGGGCTGCAAAAATGCCTATAACTGGGTACCCGATGACCCATTACCCGACTTAATATTTTTTTATATGCTATTAAATATATAATTTAGATATAAAAATATTAAAATATAAAAAACACTAATTGCTTGAAATAAAGGGGAAAATATTCCATAAAGTCCATACAAGTTTAATATTTTTAATGTTTTTTTGTGATAAATTTAATATATATTTAATATCTCTTACTTAAAACTAACTTTAAATCACTAATTTTCTGTGTTTGAATTGTATATTATGAATTTTTAAAATTTATATGTTTCATATATGTTTTTTAATAAAAAAATAGATTAAAATAATTTAAAAATATACGAACCGGGTACCCGTTACTCGATTTCCCCAGGTACCCGAATAACAGGTACCATGATAAAGTAGGTCGGGACACGAGCCAAAATATGTAGTACCCGAAAGTACTGAGTACTCGAAAACTAGGTTCCCGACAATGAACACCCTTACTATTGATGGCCCTAGCAGGTGTTAGCTCGGTTGTAGGTTTAGTCGATCTTGATGGTTGTCCTGTTGTGGCACGATGTCCGAGCGCAGGAGTGTCCGGAGGCTATTGGGTTCAGAGGGTGGGAGCATTCAGGGGAAGAGCTCCGGGCTTCATGATGCTTGGAGCATGGCGTGGAGACGGTGGTAGATTTTTGGAGGCGTTTAGCGGGGGTACAACACTAGTCCCCCTTAGTCGAAAGAGTGTCATAAAATGGCACGAACTGTAACACCTTAAACTGGGCCTAGAAAAGTTACCACTATCTAAATGATTAACTAATTGAATTAGGTGTTGGTCAAATTAAAAGAATTAGAAATTTATTGAGGGAAGAACATTAACTAACATAATTAAAGGACTAAAATGTTATAGCCAACAAATTAGAGTACCAAATTAAGATGACCAAATTGAAACAAGGGTGAAACAACAAATTTGCATGGTAATTATACTATTATTCTATAATGGAATACATGTGGCAAACAAGATTTACACATGGCAAGGGAGATATCATCTTCTCCTTGTTAGCCGGCTATGCTTGAATCAAAGAAAGAGAAAAAATCAAATTGAACCATCTTCTTCATCCTTCAACCTTCCTAGCCAATTATTGAGAGAGATTAGTGAGAGAGAGTTGTTTGTTGATTAAATTAGCTTGATAGGAAAGTAAATGCTTGATTTCTTACTTCAATTTCATGTTTAAAATCTTGAATTTTGATGTTATTGTTGCTTAATTTGAGTAGGATGGAAGATATGCGTGTTATAATGATGTTAGTTCTAAGATTCTTTGAAATTTTGAATGTTGTGATCAAATTGCTAAGAAAGAAATATGTATGTTGCTGGAAACTTGAATGTTCATGCTGGAAATTTGCTGGAAATTGCTAGGATTGCTGGAACTTGAATGTCACATAGAATGAGACTGTTTTGATCACATTGCTAGTTGAAATGTGTAAACTTGCTTGGTTGGACATAATGCCCTGTTATGATCACATAGATAAGTGAATTAAAACTGACCTAGACATGTAAGAACATGAAAATAAGTCGAATTACAATGTTAGAATCTTGTTTAGGGAAATATGAAGCTAAAAATCTAGCTTAGTGTAATCTGCCCAGAATGCTTTGTTCTGGGCAGTAACTTTGAAAAATCACTATAAATTTTACAAAGAGAATTTAAGGCTGGAAATTTTATGGATAGTGCCTTAATATGTCTAAATTCATTAGGAGACAACGGAACTGAATTCCGGATTGTAGAATGAATTGTAGAAATGAAACACTAAGGACAGTGCAAGCTGTCAAGTGTTGTAAATTGCCCTGTCTTTAAACTAAAAATTGTATTAATTGGAAAAGAATTAAAATTCAAGGCCTATATGGTTAGAAATACAATTAAGTTATCTTTCCAGCGGTGTAAACCAATTGAAATTCCAACGTACGGAATGAAAGTTATGCATGTTTTAGTAAACAATGCACAAGCTGCCAGGCAATAGCAGCAACACCTTTGTTGTTTTGAAATGAATGAATTATGTATTGTAGCCTTGTTTTGAATAAATGAATGAACCTTGTATTGATCTTGATTTAATTGTATGAATTGATAGAGCAAGGAGTAAAACTTGTGGAAGAAGAAATGAGTGGTCAAGCTAGTGGCAAACACAAAGGAATTTGGATCCAAGACTAGCTAAGCTTGGAGTATTGTGAGTGTAGTTTACAATAGGGTTAGGATTTAGGTCCTAACCAAATGTGTATGATTATTTTCTTGCCATTGATATGCCATGTTAATGATCTCAATTTTAACTTGAATACGAATAAAAGGGAAGAATGGATTAAACTAAAATTGTGAATAAGTAATAGCATGCAAATTGAGAAATTAATTAGAAAGAAAAGTGAAAACAAATGCTTGATTTCTTGTTCTTGATTTTGCCTATTCAAGTAATGGTATATATGTGTGATAATGATATATGATGCTTGATCCTTGAATCATGAATGAAATTCACTTGAATACTTACTTGAATTGTATTGTCTTGATCATGAAACACATGAAAACGTGAATTGCAAAGTGTAGAGCTAGGACTCAATTGGCCTAAGGGCTGTGTATATGAACATGATCTTGCAATGTATCACTTGAATTGATCCTTGAATAAGTTATTGCTTGACATAAACATGTAATACTTGAATAAATGATTCATAATTGAACAAAGCCTTGGTTGTTAGTGGTCACAGGTAGAAGGGCATGCCTTAGAGTCTAGAGCTTATTGTGTCAGGATGGACTACGGTCCAGGGCTAAGGCCCCTAATTGGCGACAGACAGAGGGTGCGTATGTGTGGTCTTTGGCGATAGTAGGAGGGTTGACCAGTGCTACGGCACATCTTGTGGTGACAGTTGGTTGGAGACTCGATTACCTGGACAACTAAATACCAAAGGCATAAACTAAAGAAAGCAAATGAGAATTAATTAAAGAATAAATCTTACATGATACTTGAATTACATGATACTCGAATTACATGATACTTGAGATTACTTGATTCTTGAATTACTTGATACATGAATTATTTGATTCTTGAACTACTTGATACTTGAATTACTTGATATGCAAGATTGGATTACTCGAATTTCTTGACATGCAATGCTTGATTCTTGACATGGAACTCTTGAAATGATAATTGCTTATGCTTGAAACTTGTATTGAATAATTTGCTACTTGGATTACTTGATATGTATTCTTGAAAAGACAAACATGTAAACTTGAACTAATATGTACTTGACTTGAATGGAAATGTGTATATTGCTTGAGTATGCTAATTGGCTTGAAATAAAGATTGAGCAAAGCTTGAATTGAATTGCTTCCAACTTGGACTAAGCAACTAGTTAAGTGATATATGTCTTATAAATTGGTTAGAACTAGTTGCTACCTCACTAAGTACATATCTTGTACTTATCACTCTTGTTTTCATTCTTCCCAACCACAGGTTAAAGGATTCGATCGTTGCTTGATCCTGAAGCCTGAATTCTTGAGCTGGAAGCAAGACACAAGCATAGCTAAAGTATGGTTCATACTTGTTTTGTACTCCCCTAGTTGGTGGCACTTAGTTGTATATAATGTCTAGTGCATGCATTTTGAACACTTGAAACTTGTATATGTATATATGTCTTAAATGAGCCTATCATATTATGAACATGGTGGTTAATGTAAATTAAGTAATGAATTAAAATTCTATGTAATGGAAATGTATTTAGCTGCGCATATGGATAAATATATATAGGGTATCATTCGAATGTCTTGAGATGAGATTGTCTTGTTTGAACATATCATGTCATAAGTGATTTTATAAGATTGAATGGTAAATGCCAAAAGGTAAGGGTGGCATATGCTCGCTTGGAATCAAGGTATGTACTTTTGATCATGTTTAATAAGTTAAGTATGTAATGTCACATGTATCAAGCTAAAGAGAAAAGAATGAAATGAAACATGTTTGCTTATTTAGGTTTCGAATGATGATGATTGTATGATAATGTTATTTGAAAATTTTGGTAACCTATAATGTATGTAAATAAGATTGCTTACATGTTAAGTAATGTATGTTTGGTTACTTGTTAGTTAAGTAACTCATCTAATAAGGAAGAGTTAGCCTATTCTTGCTTGTTCATGCTTGTATTGTTCCTTGGTAACGCTCCCGAACCGGTTTCCTGCCAACCCGAGTAGGGGGTGTTACACGAACTGAGACTGGAGATGAAGAGTTTGGGAAAATGTTGAGATAATTACCTCTTTTTATGGGGCCATTTTTCAAAAATATAGGTCATCATTGGTGGCATGAAAGGTTCTGTGTTGTAGGCTTTTGAATCGTCGCATGGGTTTTTGAAATGTCGTCCAGGTGGGTTATAAATTTGGGACAAAGTGGAGTTCTATTTCCATTGTTCTGTTGCTGATTCTTGAGATAATAAGCACTTCCTAGAATTTTGTTCGCTCCACTTATTTAGCTGAGATGGTGAGAAGTGCAAAATATTTGGTGAAGAGGTTGCTGGAGTGTCGTAGGCTACAATCGTCGATCTTTGAGTTCAAGTTCGAGGTTCCGAAGAGAGCGTTTTGCGTAAGCGACCATAGTGAGGGAGAGGATGAGGCTTTGGAATGTTTTTTCCTGCTACTATTTCTATTCGAGGCTGTGTTCCATTTGCCCCTGCATCAGTTTGTTTGTGATCTACTGGCCGACTATGGCGTGGCTCCTAGATAACTGACGAGGGTATCCTTGTGGCTCATCATTGGCTATCTTCTTAAGTGCACGAAGGAGGTGTGGAAACCCGTTCGTGAGGGTTTTGAGGAGATTATTTACCCTTAGCCTAGTTTCGTAGAGCTCTCCGGGATTGTTGAGTTTTGTGAAGCATCGTGGGAAAAATAATTTTATTATCGATCCGATTGAGGGTGGAGTGGCTCCGATACTCTAATGTTGGACTGTTCCAAGTATATTAAGGTGACACAGAGGTAGGGTGAAGGGCTCGGTTTTCCCCTAAGATGGAGGGTGCTGAGAGAGGATGCTTGTAACACCTCATTCTCGTATTCGATTACCGAATATGAGTTAGAGATGTCACAGAAAAATAACATGATTTTTATTCAAAAATTACATAAATTTAAAACCTTTGAAAATATTTATATTGACTAATACACAAAATCGGAGCTCCTTTACTTTTTTAAAAAATAAATTTGAATGTTTAAAAAATATCGGACGTGGAACTAAAATGGACAAATTAATCCCATTTATACATACCACTAAAATAAATTAAAAACCTCAAGTAGGATGTCATTACTGTGACAGCATGATGAAAATTTCTGAACTTGATACAACTCTTTGCTTCGTCCAATGCTTCGAACCACCTACGTGTGCACAATCAACACACGCTAAGTACGAACTTAGTGAGGCAATAAAAAAAGTTAATGACAATAATTTAAACTTATTCGATTTCATGACGATGTTTATATAACTTGATATATGCCAATGCATCAACTTTCACATTGGCAACATTGCATTAGGAATGATTTACTATATGCCAATGTCATAAGACTTTCATGCTTGTGCATTTGTCATAATATGACATATATGCATAAGTGCATCATGATCACTAGACATGTAAATCCATCATGATATTCATATATTAACATGATATAAATCACTTATAAATTTCTTAGCAATATACTTGCCATTTATTCCAAAAGCTCATAAGCTTATTCACATGTTTATCATTTATTAACCAATAAATCATAGCCCAAATATAAGCCTATGAGGACCCTGGGTACACGAGTCAAAAATGCACCGAAGTGCTAATGCACATAAGGCCGTGCCCACCATATGCACTAAGTGTCCTTTATATACACTATAGTGCTAAACCGAGTATGCAGCGTGCTGCTGGACTCTATGGCATACCAACTATACCCTGTCCCTCAATGACATACTTGGGCATATATTTCATATTTTTTTTAACCATGGCAATGTATATAAACATAATTTAACATTGGGCAGTTCATACCCGAAATAACATTCATAATATAACATCATATATAACTAGTGATTCATGCATTTATATTCAACTTTTGACATATTTAAAATATGTCAATCATATGCTCCATGACATAAATATAATGACAATAAAATTTGGGTAGGCTCATTGCAAGCCATCCCAACGATGTATAAAAACATTAGTGTGTTATGACGCTTTCTAGCAAACCGTATCGAAAAATAATCTCCTTCTTTAGGAACTTACATACTGTAGTCCTTGTGATGTTGGCGTAAGATGCTGCCTCTACCCATTTAGTGAAATAGTCTATGGCGACCAAAATGAAACGGTGTCCATTGGAAGCCTTCGGGTGAATCTGCCCGATGGCGTCCATGCCCCACGCCGTGAAAGGCCACGGAGAATTCATGGTGTGTAAAGGCGATGGGGGAGCGTGAATCTTGTCAGCATAAATTTGGCATTTGTGGCATTTTCTGGCGTAATCGATACAATCTCCCTCCATGGTCAACTAGAAATAGCCACATCTCATAATTTTCCGGGCTATAGACAGCCCGTTGGCGTGCGTTCCACATAGCCCATCATGTACCTCGGCTAAAATCTCCTTCGCCTCCCGGGCATCCACACATCTCAGCAATGTCTGATCATGACTTCTCTTATATAGGATCTCCCCATCTGACATATCCTGTTGCAATTTTTCTGAGTGTTTTTCTGTCATTGTCATTTGCCCCTTCGGGATACTTTCGAAGCTTGACATATTGCAAGATGTCATAGTACCATGGGTTTCCATCAATCTCTTCCTGCACATTACAACAATGAGCAGGCCTTTCAAACGTCTGCATCTTAATGGGCTTCATTTCTGCCCCAGTGTTTGTTTTAAACATGGATGCCAGGGTCGCCAAGGCGTTTGCCATCTGATTTTCTTCTCAGGGAAGGTAATTGAAGCTGACCCTTTCGAACTCCTTGGTGAGCTCTTGAATCAATTCATAATATTTGACCAACTTCGGGTCCCTGGTTTCCCATTCCCCACGCAATTGGTAAATTACTAAGGATGAATCTCCGAATACTCGAAGTTCCTTAATCTTTCTTTCAATAGCTGAGTTTAGTCCCATAACGCAGGCTTCGTATTCAGCTATATTGTTGGTGCAGAAGAATTCTAATCTGCTGGTGAAGGGATAATAGACATTCTCAGGGGAAATTAGCACGGCTCCTATCCCATGTCCGAGGGCGTTAGAGGCTCCATCGAAGTAAAGCTTCCATGATTTATCATCTGAAACCTCTTCCTCGGTTGTAATGCACATCAAGTCTTCATCCAGGAAATTAAAGTTCAACGCCTCATAGTCGTCCGAAGCGCGACTAGCTAGGAAATCTGCTATAGCACTCCCCTTTACGGCTTTTTGGCTCACGTATACAATGTCGAATTCAGATAAGAGCACTGCCAGTGGGCCATCCTTCCCGTTAGTGATGGCGCTTCCATTAAGAATTTCAATGGGTCTAGCTTGGATATCAACCAAGTAGTATGGTACAACATATACTGCCTAAGCCGCTTGGTAGCCCAAACTAGAGCACAACACAGCTTCTGAACTGGCGGGTACCGCATTTCGCAATCATTGAACTTTCTGCTTAGGTAATAGATGGCTTGCTCCCTTTTCCTTGACTCATCGTGTTGCCCCAATACGCATCCCATTGAATTCTCAAAGACTGTCAGGTAGAGGATTAATGGTCGGTCTAGTACTGGCACGACTAAAATCGGAGCATTTGTCAGGTACCTTTTGATCTTTTCTAGGGCCCCTTGACATTCCTCATCCCACACACCAGGATTATTCTTTCTAAGAAGTCTGAAGACCGGGTCACATCGATCAGTTAATTGGGAAATGAAACGAGAGATATAATTCAACCTCCCCAGGAAACCGCGAACTTCCTTCTGAGTGTGGGGTGGTGAGAGATCCTGGATGGCTTTCACTTTATCTGGATCGATCTCAATCTCTATTCTACTTACCACGAACCCTAGGAGTTTTCCAGAAGTAACGACGAAGGTACACTTGGCAGGATTACGCCTCAGCTGGTATTTCCGTAGTCTTTGGAATAGTTTTCTCAAGTTCTATAGGTGCTCCTCCTCTGTTCGGGACTTGGCAATCATGTCTTCTACGTATACTTCTATTTCTTTGTGCATCATGTCATGGAAAAGAGTCACCATTCCTCTTTGGTAAGTTGCCCCTGCATTCTTGAGCCCAAAAGGCATCACTCGATAACAAAAAGTGCCCCACATGGTTATGAACGTAGTTTTCTCCATGTCGTTAGAGTCCATCTTTATCTGGTTGTACCCTGAAAAGCCGTCCATGAATAAAAACCATGAATGTCCCGCAGTGTTGTCAACCAGTGTATCAATATGTGGTAGGGGGAAGTTGTCTTTAGGGCTGGCTCGGTTTAGATCCCTGTAATCTACACACATACGAACTTTCCCGTCCTTCTTCGGTACTGGTACGATGTTCGCAACCCATTCGGGGTATTTGGCTACCTCCAAGAAACCAGCATCAAACTGTTTTTTACCTCTTCTCTGATTTTTAATAACATGTCTGGTCTTATTCTCCGAAGTTTTTGCTGTATTGGTTTGTACTCCGTCTTTGTTGGCAATTTGTGCACCACTATGTCAGTATTCAATCCTGGCATATCTTGATAGGTCCAGGTGAAAACATCCTTAAATTCCTGAAGTAGGGTTATCAGTTCGTGCTTGGTTTTCAAGGAAAACGTCGTCCCTATTTTCACTTCTTTTCTCTCTTCTTCAGTCCCCAAGTTTACAACTTCTGTTTCTTCTTGGTGGGGCATGATTTGCCTTTCTTCGTTGACCACAATTCTCCTCAACTCTACCGGGACCTCACATTCTATCTCATCATCTTCTTCCTCAATTCCCTCTGAGATCTCAGGGCATTCAAAATTCAATCTGGGATTGGATCCGGTATCATTCATATAGTCAATCATGAGTGACCTGCATTAAATGAGAATGAATTGTATTGGGAAGAGGATGGCTTTATATGAAGTGAATGAACATGAAGAATGTATGAATGAAATAAATGAAATGTTGGTCATTCAGGAAAGCGGGGATATTTTCATTTCAACAAAAAAAGTTAACATAGGTGCCCTATACAAAAGATCCCCATTGTTTATAGGCAAAAACAAAAGGTTGATTCGGAGCATTACTCTGATCTATTCCTAAAAACCACATGTAGATCAATGCTGCTCCAGTTATCAAGTGTTTCCCCAGGACAGCAGGGGCGGATGTTGGTCAACATTTTGCTGCCTTGGCCCTTTCCAGCTATCTTGTTGATGTACATCCCTTCAAGTGATTCATTGAATATCTCCTCCTTGTTGAGTACGTCATTTTCCTTAATTGCCTCTTCAACTTCTTGACCTGGTTGGTAGAATCCTCCGGAGATAAAAGTGGTTTTCAAACTAGGAAAGGACATTGGTCTCCACGGAATGTCTTCTCCTTTTAATCTGGCTTTTCTTTGCTCTTCTTTTCTCATATATTCCTCTTTTCTCTGTTGGACACTTGGTTTGTAACCCAGCCCAAAACGGTCCTTCTTGGTTATCATACTTTTGGCTCTTAGGCTCCCTTGTAATCTCTTCCCTAACCCTCTTCCTACTTTGGCTCCTCGGCCCAAAGTTTCTGCGACGGTCATCTTGGTACAATTAGATAACCTAGGATAGGGGATTCGACTTCCCTCTACGACGAATATGGCATTCACTAGCTCTAATGCTCGAAAAGAGCATTCTGCAGCATCCTCGTCGTTTTGAATATAGGGGCATCTGATGTCACTGAAGCAGTAATTTCCTGCTCGGCCTCTACTGTGACCAATTTGCCTTCGACTACGAATTTTAATTTCTGATGTAATGATGAGGGGATAACTCCTGCGGAGTGGATCCATGGCCTTCCCAATAAGCAGCTATAAGATGGTTTTATGTCCATTACCCCAAAATCAATCACATACTCAGTCGGCCCGATCAATAGAGGCACCTCAATTTTTCCCATTGTTCCTCTTTGTGTACCGTCAAAGGCTCTTACGGAGTTATGGCAGGGCTTTAGGTGAGAACCATCTATTGGTAGTTTCTGCAAGGTCACCATAGGCAACACGTTCAATGCTGACCCATTGTCAATCAGTACCCCAGGTACTACATACCCATTGTCCAGATTTGTCACAGAAATATCCTAGGGCATAAAAGTTTGATTTAGTACTTTTAATAGTGCGTCACGGTGTCTTTCTGAACTCAAGAGCAACTCCAGCACTGTGATCCTAGCCGGTTGCTTTCGTAGTTGTTCCACTACGCTGTACTCGCTATGTCTCAGGAACTTCAGAAATTCTTTGGCCTGGGCCTCGGTTACCGGCTCATTCATCTTTGGGGGAGGTTCTTCACCGAATATCTGCGTGGGGCTAACCGCTGTATTCTTCCCCTTATCTTTGACCGCTTCAGCTGCTCTCAAAGCCTCAGAGGAATAACATCTGCCGCTCCTCGTGAAATGGCCCACCTCACCAACATTCACCTCGCTCTTGCTTTGTTCGTCTTTTAGCGTAGGCTCTTTTACCTGACCATACTCTGGCTTTTCTGGCGTGGTTACATTTATAGCATAGTTCCAGGGAGTTTGCTGCATATCCTTGAATAGAAACGAGGATGGTGCTGAAATGATGATCTTGGGATTTATCTTGGTGGTTTCTCCTTGGGAGGCACCTGCATTCCCTGGCTTGGAAGAGATGATAAAAGGTCTATCCTTCCCATATTTAGAGTTGAGGCTATCCGTCATATGTACGTCCGACCCCTTCTTTCCCATGGGCTCTTCGAAGAATTCTATTTGCTTTTCATTCATCAATTGTTGTACCAATCTCTTGAACTCGTCACACTTTTGGATGTCATGCCCTTCGTCCTGATGGAATTCGCAATACACTTCACATCCCTTCTGCCTTATTACCATGCCTTTGTCGATCACATGGGCCATGCATAATTGTTGAAATACCCACCGCAAAGGAGATTTGATTTCTGACACATCATCCTTAATCTTCATGGTAAAGTATTCTTCAATAACATTTACTCTTCTGTTCCCATGATTAGGTAACGGGTTAGTAGCTACATTTGGTTATTCGAACTTCAATACCCTAGAATCAATTAAGTTCTGCACAAGTTTTTTGAAGGCAAGGCAGTTCTCGGTGGGATGTCCAGGGGCACCGCCGTGATAGTCGCAATGCGCGTCCGGGTTATACCAAGAAGGGAATGGCGGTTTGAAAGGAGTAACGTAATATGGACGGACCAGGTCTGCTTCATACAACTGGGAGTAAAGCTCCGAGTACGGAACGGGTATGGGAGTAAAAGTTTTCATCTCTTTCTCTTTTCTGGAGGTTCTCTCCTCTCTTTGATTCAAGTTTTGTGCTTTTCCCACAGGTGCTAGTGGCTGTGAGACTGTAAAATTCTTCGGGGTGGTGTAAGTGCTGGTGGCGTTTACTTCATTCTTCTTGCTGTATTTCCGAGATCCTTCCCCGCTATCAATTCTACCACTCTTAATTGCCAATTCAAGGGACTCCCCAGTCCTAATCAGATCAGCAAAACTCTGTGTTGTGTTATTAATGAGGCGATCGAAAAGTGCCCCTTTCAAAGTATTAACGAATAATGGCGTAATTTCATGTTCCGGGAGGGGTGGCTGAATTTGGGCGGCCACTTCCCACCACCTTTGAGCATATTGTCGTAGACTTTCGTTGGACTTCTGCCCCATATTTTCCAACATAATTCTACTTGGGGTCATATCTGTTACATGTTTATATTGCTCAATGAATGCTCTTGACAGATCTTTCCATGTCTTGACATTTACCTTGCTCAACTGGGTGTACCACCGTAACGCCGCTCCAGTTAGGCTGTCTTGGAAACAGTGAATCAGTAGCTTCTCGTCCTTAAGGTAGGCCGCCATCTTCCGACAGTACATTGTTATGTGCGCGGAAGGACACGTGGTTCCCTCGTATTTGTCAAACTCTGGCGTTTTAAATTTTGGTGGTAGGATAAGATCGGATACCAAACTCAAGTCACTAGCGTCATTTCCTGATTCTTCCATAGCTTGTAAAGTTTTAAATTTTTCCTCCATGAGGTGAAACCTTTCCTCCCACTTTTTTTCTACCTCTGTCCTGATCCTTTCGACCAAATTCAGGTCTGGCACCTTCTCTTCATAGAGTGCTTTAGTGTCGTAGGGTTGAGTCTCAGGTGCCCCTACCTGAAGACTATCTGACATTCCTGCAGGGTCGATATACACCTTTCTAGTCGGATTTGGCGTAGCTGGTTGAACCTTATTGTGAACTGGGGTACCCTCTGGTTCTTGAACGGTTTCTCCTTCAACTCTCTTTCCAAGACTTTTAGCCAACAATGCGGTTATGTCGGATACTATCGATGCTTGCGATTGAGCAATCTGGTCACTGAGGCTTCTTTGAGCCTCTTCAAACCTTGCCTCAAGCTCTCTTTGCCCCTTTTCTAGACTGATTATCCTATCTTCTATGAGCTTGCTTTGTAATCGGGTAAGGTATGGATGATGAATGATTGCGGGTTAACTTCTATTTTCACACTGTCACAATATTCATAACATTAATATGGTTGCAAGAAAAATAAATGTATGTATAATGATGCAAATGTCATGATGCAATGCAAGAATGTATGCAGATAAGGTACTGATTCTGCTGGTAATCACCCTTTTGAACTACTTCCACGGGAATTTGAAGAGTCTAGATTACAACAGAGTTCATATTACAAAATGAAGATCCTTAATACAAAAGAGTACTAATTACAACACAAAGCCCTAGCTCTATCTCCTAATTTTCCAATCGCCCTGAGCAACTTGATGAACCTGGGAGCTTCTTCCATTTCTGGGAATACGAAAGATCAAAGTGTTTCGGCCTCGATGGCCAAATCATTCACATGCCTGGTGACTCGCTGTATGTCCACCATCAGGTTTGCGTAATATTGGTCCCTATACTGTACCATCCGGGCAGCGTCACGCAGTCTCCTTTGCCAATAAGTGTTCCCTCCGGCTGTAGCTTCCTCGAATACATTAATTCTTTCCTTATAATCTTCAACATTTGCTTCAAGGGACTTAATTCGGGCTCGTAACATGCCTACTTCGCGCTCTCTTTCTTGTAGCTCAGTGAAGCCATTCCTCTGGCAGTACGTTCGAAGGGAATGTTCTACTTCTACCACATTTTCTTTCAATTCGTCATTCTGACTTCGGCTTTGATCCAGACTTTGAATAGTGTCATCGTACAACTTTTGCATCTCTAACAGTCTATTCCGGCTATTCATGGACCTTCTTTTCCATGTGGCGACGTTTTCTCTCTCGTGGTTGACTACTTATTTTCCTTTGCTAATTTCTTGCCTAGTTCTTTCCTTTTCTTGGTCAATGACCTTCTTGAAGGACTGTCTTTCTTCCTCCATAGCCAACCGACAACTTTCTATCTCTTTCTCGATCGCTCTCTTGCTGATTTCTCGTTCTTCTTCCAACAAATGGATACCATTCATTCTTTCCTTTTCTACGGCTATTAACTGACTTCGGCCGACCTTCTGTATTTTCGCTTGTAGTAGAAGGGTATCCTTTTGGTAAAGAGCGTTCTTGTCGCTCAAATCTGCATTTAATTTCTTCAACTGTCTAATGATCCCATCCCGTTTGTCGACCTCTAAGCTTGCTTTATAGAGCTCACTCGCATGTTGAGTCTGTTGGGTGTCCATTTTCCTCTTAATTTCTTCGAGTTCATTTCGTAAGATATCGGCTTCAGATGGTACCACCCTTGTAAGCTCCTCAAGTGACACCACGGGTCCTTGATCGGATTCGGGAACCACATCATTAACCCTCAGACGTCTCCAAAGATCGTAATCTGGGGTGGTCATGTGCCCGGTGTCTCCTTCCACCCTAATCCAGTAACAATGGTCCCAAGCCCTCATGATAGTCTGAACTTTCTCTTTGAACTCCCCTTTGAAAAGAAATTCAGTTCGGCTTAACCCGGCGGTATTGGGAATGAACTGTCATGATCCGAATTGTCAGGACACCAAAAGCGGAACACAAGTAACCCCTCCATGCAGTCCCAACATCATCAGCCAGTTGAAATCACCGCAACATATAAAAAGTAATTAACTCTATCGAGCCACGAGACCCTCCATACTATGTTTTTGTCTTGAATGTTTTTGAAGAAACTAGCCCATTTTCTTGTTTTCAAGTCTTCTCGCCACTCTTTTGCTAAGTATTCCCGTAAAGGCGAAAAACCTTGGAAGGATATCCCCAGT
Source organism: Hibiscus mutabilis (assembly GCA_019671005.1). Taxonomy (NCBI): domain Eukaryota; kingdom Viridiplantae; phylum Streptophyta; class Magnoliopsida; order Malvales; family Malvaceae; genus Hibiscus; species Hibiscus mutabilis. The sequence goes on from CM033732.1 coordinate 19,644,228, forward strand.
AGAACCGTCGTCGGCGTCTTCCACATGTGGCTCTGAATCCATACCTGTAACAGTTGTGCAATCCTCGAAAACGTCCTTCTTCGTGCTTCCGATTGGCATTTAAAGAAATAAAGGTCTCGGCCAAAATAGCTGGTACTGGGTTTGCTCGCCGTTTTACACGCTCAAACAGATCTAGAATGGCCACATCAATGTTTCCAAGAATTCTTGGAAAGATCACCAATCCATATATTCCCAAGGCAAGCATGTCTATCTTTTTCTCCTTATCCGGATGTACAGGTAGGATGTCTCGAATGTTCTCCCATGCGAATACTGTACTATCTCCTCGAAGTCGGATCAAGCCATTGACCCAATCGTCACTCATTCCGGTAAAGGTTTTGAGCTTTGAAGTGTAATTCTGATTCCTCGGAGGTTTTGCGTAAATCCAATCTTCATGAACGTTTTTATGATTAAGCAGAGCGGTATATTCTTCTACTGTAGGCATCATGTCCTGTCCATTGAAGGTGAAGCAGCAAAAGGCAGAATTCCAGAACTGAAAAATGGCTCGGAGTAGGGGCTGGTTGACCCGAATGTATATCAACTGTGCAATGTCGCCATAACTATCACAGAACCTATCTTGTAATCTCTGGTCCCATCCTTCCCAGATACTTTGAAGATCCCCTAAGTTGTTCTGTTGAAGACTCACATAGGTGTACCCTGCTATCACGCGCTCACTTGGTAAACTGTCCCCTTGGGCCCTCTGGTTGACTTCTGACCAATGTCTAACTGACAAGTTGAGCTCCTATTTTCCAAGATACCTTTTTTCCATGGTGAAAGACTTTCTGATCGGGTAAACCACTTGATCCAGTACCTTTATGTAATGCAAATGTAATAATGCATGAAAAAATAGCAAAAGGAGACAAGTCAATACCAGATAGAATTAATAAATACATAAATAAAAAGACGAATAAAATAAGGTAAACAGACAAAACGACCCTATTTACCCATCTAAAACACCTAAGGTTATCCGCATGGCTCTAAAGGGGTGGGTTTCTATATGTTCTCTACATACAGTGTTGGTGCTAGGAGGTACCCGAATTGTCCTTCATGTCCTCTACTAAGAGTAGCAAGGCCCCCGATCATCACCCATTACAGGCTCCTTTCAACCGGCTTCAATTCAGGGGGACCCATTCGCTTATGCCTGCACGAAGGAACAATATCCTTACGAAAGCATAAGGTACTCGAGCCCCGAAGGTACTTGCTAGGCCTACACGGGAGAACGATATCTCCACGAAAGCATTAGCATTTTCCCCCCACTTAAAAACGAGTTTAAATGCCAAATTTTAAATGCGTTAAAATAAACGCACAATTACAACCGAATATTAATTTAATAGTCACTTTAATCCGGAACTTCTAATATTATTAAAGTGGTAATTATTTGAAAAAGCTTGACTCTCTTTATTTTGTTAAAAACAAAAAATAATCCCCAGCGGAGTCGCCATCTGTAGCGATGTCCCCTTTTTTGCTAAAAAATATCGAGTTTTCGAAGTATTTGTGGTTTTTTTGGGTATTAAAATATTTATTTCATGGGGTTTTAAAAACACCGTATTTTATTTAAAGAAAGGGAGTCGCCACTGGGCACTTAGGTAGGCCGGACACCATAAAACCAGAGATTTAAAAAACTGTTGGGTTCGAGAGTCGGTTACGGATGGGGAAGGATTAGCACCCCCACACCGCCCAAAATTGGTACTTTAATAATTACCGCTTCATTAATATTAGAATTTCCGGATTAAAGTGACGATTAGTTTAAAATTCGGTTATAATTGCGAATAAATTTTAAAGGCCCCGTTATCCGAGAGTAAACGCCCAACCACTGTCACTACGCCTGATACTGGCCCCGTTTACGCTCGGATAAAAGGGCACCGCATTAACATTATGTATTCCATTATGCAAACTTAGTGAGCAAAGTATAAAACATAGCAAATAATTTAAATACAATAAATATTAACATAATAGAATACTAATCTAACATAAGTAAAATACTACTCTAAAACATACATACATATAGATTAATCATACTCGTAAATAAGAACAAATTTAACACATCACAATAACAAGGCATGAATAAATACATACGGGAACAAGAACACATACCACAAGAAGACATACATATTAAAAATAAACACATTGTAACATATATAGAACATAGTATTATGCATGACAAAGAAAACATACTAACTCATAACCTAAAAGCAAAGAGAACATACAATACATGCTAAAACACGAAACAAGTTGTATAATATTAATCGAATATGTGTGGTACGACAGATCAAATAAAAGCATAAAAACATAATTACCATAAATTGAACACACATATACATATAAACATGAAAATACGAAACATGTACAAGAGACGTATGAGCAGGCAAAAAGGCTACATCAACCTATACGATCATGATAAACGAACATGAACATTTAAATATGGAACAAGACTAAAATGAGAAAAAATAAACATAAGAGACAGAAATAAAAAGGCAATAATGTGCGATTTAGGGACGAAAATGCAAGCTGAACCGATTTTGAAAGGACTAAAACTGTAATTGGACCAAGGGGCAGGCTTGAAGTGAAAATTTCAAAAACACGGTGGGACTGGTGAGGTAATTTCGCCATTTAAAAACTGATTCAGTTTAATTCAAGGGTTGGATTGCAAGACTTTAGAATATAAGGGGGACCAGAATTGTAAATATCCCATGCGGCAAGACAGAAGTGAAAATATCGAAAATGCGAGGGGATTTATTTCAGAATTTAACCATTTCACAAAATAAAATACCTATAAAATCCCCTTTTTTAGCCCGATCTCAAAATTTTCTCATTTTTTCCTTAACCGGTTTTATAATAACCTTTCTCTCTCTCATTTTCTCTCAACTCACCCTCCCAAACCTGTGATGAACCCAGAAACCGGCGACTCTCCGCCGTCCCTTCCGCCGCCGGTCGCCGCTAGCCGGCGCCGGCGAACCAAAAGAAACACCCAAAACCAACCTCTTTTCCAAATGAACCCGAATATGAACTTAGATTTACACCAAGACCCACCATTTTTCCTAGATCTAAGTAAATACGAAACGAAAAAAAAAATTTGTTTATGTTTAACCGAAGTGAAACAAAAAGGGACCTCCCCCTCCCTTCAGTTCACCATGTTCAGCTTGGGAAAGCTGAAGAGGCTTGTCACTGGTGAGGGGAGATCCATTGACGACGAAGGTAACAAATCTACATCTCTCTCTTTTTGTTATTACTTCGTATATTTTTTTTGTATGCATGCAAAGAAGTAAGAAAAAAAGAAAAGAGCGTTACCACTGAAACTTTTTGCTTCTTTCTTATTTTTCTGTGACCGATTACAACTGGACTGCCTTACAATTACTTGTTTCATACATATATCACTCTCTTTTTGGTTTGGTAGCAAGTACTGTAAAATATTTTTTAGATCTTAAATGATACTGACATCGCCTCTTTTTTTGTGTTTTTCTTTGACATATCTGAACGTGGTGGTTGGAGGCTGGCATGGTGGCGGTGTGGGGGAGATGTCTTCGGCCAGAGGTGTTCTTGACCGTTGGAACAGATTCGATCTAACGGTCGGGATAGCTTGAAGAATGCACGGTCCAGATGAAACCTCGATCGGTGGAACAGCTCCCGATCGTGACACGTGGGGCTCAGCAGCCGAGGAGTTATAGCGCGTGGGACTCACGCCTGCGTGGGATATCGAAGGGTCCGCGCGTGGATTGAACGCGCGCGTGGCATCCGAACAGTCTGAGCGTGTAATATACGCGGCCAGCTATATATTTTTCCCTCCTTGATTGTGGCCGTTGGATCCATATTTTGATCCAACGGCTCCTGGTTGGCTGCGCAAAGACAAAGTAATTAGGGTTAGATATATGATGTATTAGGGTTCTGCTAGGGTTTTGGGCCTGGGCCGACCGAGCCTTGTAATTTATGGGTTTTGTAATAATATGGACACTTAATTTAAGTGGGTTTTTTTTATTTTCAGATTTGTCCATATATATTAATAATAATATATTAATATAATAGTAAATGCACACACATACATACTTACGTACACATACATACAATTGTAATGAAATACATTCACACGTAAATACACTTAATAATACATACAATTCATGCAACACTCATTCGTATACATTCAATAATAACAAAGACATTAATAATATATACATGCAAACATATATAAACCTACTCATAAATGCACATATACCAACTTACATTATACGATACTCCTAACATAAATATAACCATATCACACACATATTAATAGGTACGTAATACACAACATAAATATATGCACCATGCATACATTCACACATATATCATTATGTAATATTAATAACATATACACGCACACACATATATGTAATCATGCACTAATATATTAATATGATACTTAGAGATTAGATAAAAATGAGTGATTACAGGTTCAAGGGTTATAATGCATCATTATTTTAAGAGCATCCTCACTAAGCAAGTGTGCTTACGCTCTCTTTCTCCAAGTGATGCAAAACATTAAGGCTTGGGACAACAAAGGCAAAGTCGTAGTGATCCAAGAGGCAAACACAATTTTGAGTATGAACTCAGTTTATGTTTCCAGTTAATAAGGCAATGTGTTCGCATGCATTTTGGGATATGTAATTCTGTTTTCCCTGGTTTAAGCATGTGTAATGCTGTGATTTTGGAGTGTGATTGATGACGTTATGCGCTTTGTGCATCGTTACCTATGGTTGATGTAATGTGGTTGCCTAGGTATGCATCTAGATGGTTTTGCTTGGATGGCATGCTTTGATGAGCTTAACAAGTTGAATATGGTATTAAAGTGGTGTTGGTATGGTGTTTGTGCTGGCAAATGTTTATTTGAGCAAATTGGTATATTTGGTGGAGTGCTTCAGTGAGCATGCCTCTAGATTAATCCTTTTGGTGGCCTAAGCTAGTATGGTAGATAAATCTTGGTGCAAATGTTGATAAATGTATTGTTGGATGTTTACATGCATGTATGCAAGTTGCTAGGACACAAATGTATCTAGATTTGTGTGAAAAACCAGCTAAAAATGACATTATAGGCCCAGACATACCAATACTCTGGGGACCGTATTGGTACGGCTAGGCAAGAATAAATCATGCATTTCGGTACGGGCAAGGGTGTACCGGTATGGTACATTGTTACTGGAATTTGCTTTTTTGGATAAAAACCCGAGTACTGAAACACCCATAAGGCGTACCGGTACGGTTGCTATGTAATTTTAAACTGGTCACCATATCAAAACGAGGGCTATTGGTTTAGGGCACCGTATCGATACGGTTGGTAGCGTATCGATATGGGTATGCAGTTATGTTTTCTTTCAATTTAGTCCCTGAATGTTAGTGATGCAATTGAATGAGTATGGATGATATTTTTGAGTTGATTTTTGTCATGCGATCAAGTAACCTGACTAATTGAGGATTGGTAACCTTAATTTTAATTTTGATCTTATAATTTAAAGTATTTACGTTTTAGTCCTCGTAATGAATGTGGTGCAATTGGTTGTCTTTATGTGATTCGTTTTCTTCGAAAAATTTACCTGATGCGAGTATGAACATGTAAGATTAATAATTTGCATCTAGACAAGATAAAAAGAAAAAAAATGGATCGACTTTTCGTAACCTTTCTCTGGTTTGCTTCGGTAAACCTAATGTAGCTCACTCGATTCGGTCGGGCGTCTAGGTCGGGCCGAGGGGGTTACATTTGTTGATATCAGAGCCAAGTTATGAATGGTTGGGATTTTGTTGTTTGATTGTATATCATTGTTTGTTATGCACGGTAGTTGTGAACTTGTACGGTGTTTGATTTACATCATGTTGGGGTATGAATTGGGAACACATTGCCTATTACCGAGGTTTTAAAATGTTTTATAAGATGGTCTTGGATCCTTTGCCTTATGTTAGCCTGACTTTGATGTGTTTTGATGCTTTTGTTAGCATGGCTCGACATGAGACATGTTGAATGGCTGGTAATGCTGGAATTGGGTAGAATAATGTTGAGGAAGAGAACCCCCCTAACATTTTACCCCATCCTCCTCCGTTGGTTCCTCCTGTCGGTGATGGGGCTGGTGGTGTATCCCAGGCTCATCAAGTGCCAGTATTTGGTGATTTGACTCTATTAGTTTAGGCAATAATAGGAGCTTTTCAAGTGGCGATGGCTGGAGTGCATGTGCAGGCACCTGCTATGGCAGTTAATCCAGGGTTACCCTTAGAGCGTCTCCATAGTTTGGGAGGTGTTGAGTTCAAGGGTTTGAGTCCCGAGGCAGTTGAAGGATGGCTGGAGAGTACGATTTGTATTCTAAATCAGATGGGCTGTAATGGTGCGCGCAAACTGGGTGTATCGTGTCGTTGTTGCATGGTGATGCTTATCATTGGTGGGTTACCACAATTGCTAATGTTCAGGGGGCAGATGTAACTTGGAAGTTCTTTTTACGAGCTTCTAAGAAGAAGGACCTTGGTCCTCAATATTTGGATGCGAGGAAATGTGAGTTTATGGCCTTGGAACAGGGAAACATGTCCGTGGATGAATATGAGGTGAAATTTGTCTGTTTAAGTCAGTATGCCTCGGAGTTAGTTCCGATGATCTTGAGAGATACAATAGGTTTCACTATAGGTTGGTGAATGATATCAAAACATACCCATTGGCTACGGACTACACAGGTTTTGATGTGCTTGTAAACTGCGCTAAGGATATTGAGCAGTCCTTGAGGGTAATAGGAAAAGGTTTGGGCATGAGATCGAACAAGCGTGGGGCTAATTTTGGTAATTTTGAGAAGCAGAGTAGGAGGTTTTGTGATAAGAGGCATAAGTTGGTTCACAGGCGTGGTGGCGGTGGTGGCTATGGTAACCAAGGTGTTCGTATTATAGCTGAGTGTGAGCGTTGTGGTAGGCGCCACATAGGTGAGTGTTGGGGAAATACCATAAGTTGTTGGATATGTGGATCACCTGGTCACATGAAGTGTGACTGTCCTCATGCTGTAAGTGATGCACCGATATGGGCTGATGGACCTGCTAGGGGCTGAGGCCGTGGCAGCGGTAATTTTCAGAGGCACGAGGATGGTCAGAGAGTTGTAGCTCATGTTGTTGTTGTACAACCAGAGGATGGTGGGCCAGCGCGGATTTATGCTCATTGTGAGGGGCACAACGACATTGATATGATTGTAGGTACTTTCACCTTGTAATATTTGTCGTTGTTTTCTTTGATTGATTCGGGGTCTACTCATTCATATATTCTAAGTGAGCATGCATCATTGCTGAATGTTCCTGTTGAGATTTTGGATGATGGCATGTTAGTAACTAGTTCTTTTGGGGAGACAGTTACAACTAGAAGGTTGTATAGGCGTTGTCCTTTGACAGTGCAAGGTTATGAATTTGCTATGGATTTGATGGAGTTGCCATTTCATGGTTTTGACGTTATCTTGGGTATGGATTGGTTAAGTGAGCACAAGGCGGCGGTGGATTGTGAGTCCAAAAGGATTTCTCTGAATTTGGCTGATGATTATAAAGTTGTGGTGGTTGGTGCGAATGTGAAATTCTTGTCCAATGTTGTGTCGGCTTCTCGAGCGGAGAGAATGATGTTTGATGGTTGCCAAGCTTATTTGGCTACTGTTATGAATCCGGAAGCTAAGGGTGTTTGGGTGCAGGACATTCGGGCTATATGTGATTATCCAAAAGTTTTCCCTAAAGAGTTTTTGAGTTTACCTCCGGATAGGGAGGTGGAATTTCGTATTGAGACGTATGAAGGTATAGCTCCGGTGTTAATTGCTCCATATCGGATGGCAGCGAAGGAGTTAAAAGAGTTGAAATCACAGCTCCAAGAGTTGTTAGATCATGGGTTCATTTGATCAAGTGTTTCTCTTTGGGGTGCCCTGGTTCTTTTTGTGAACAAGAATGATGGATCGATGCGTATGTGCATTGATTATCGCTAGTTGAATAAGTTGACGGTGAAGAACAAATATCCGTTGTCGCAGATTGATGACTTGTTCGATCAGTTTCGCAGGGCAATAATGTTTTCAAATATTGATTTAAGGTTGGGGTATTACCAGTTGAAGGTAAAGGATGTGGATGTACATAAGATGGCGTTTCGTACGATGTACGAGCATTATGAGTTTTTGGTGATGTTGTTTTGGTTTGACGAATGCCCCAGCAACTTTCATGAACACTATGAACATGGTGTTCCATGAGTACCTTGATCAGTTTGTGGTGGTTTTTATCGATGATATACTCGTGTACTCTTGGACCGAGGAGGAGCATGATCAACATTTGCGGATCGTGTTGCAAGTGCTAAAGGATAATCAGTTGTACGCAAAGTTGAGCAAGTGCGAGTTTTGGCTCAAAAAGGTGATGTTTCTTGGACATGTGGTATTGCGGAGGGTATTCATGTTAATCCACAGAAAGTTAAGGCTATTCTCAATTGGAAACAACCTAAGACCGTATCGAAAGTACGTAGTTTTCTTGGGTTGGCAGGTTATTATTGTCACTTTGTCAAGGGGTTTTCTACTATTGCAGCTCCGTTGACAAAGTTGTTGCAGAAGAGTGTTCCTTTTGTATGGACGGAGAAGCAACAACATGGTTTTGAGAAGTTGAAGGAGGTTTTAACACATGCTCATGTGTTGATTCAACCCGAGTTAAGAAAGGAGTTTGTGGTTTATAGTGATGCATCATATGTTGTCTTGGGTTGTGTGCTGATGCAGGATGGAAAGGTTGTGGCTTATGCGTCGAGGCAGTTAAAGGTTCATGAGCATAATTATCCAACTCATGATTTGGAGCTTGCGATTGTGGTGTTTGCTTTGAAGATTTGGCGACACTACCTTTATGGTGAAAAGTGTGTGGTATTTACGGATCACAAGGATTTGAAATATTTGATGTCTCAAAAGGATTTGAACCTTAGGCAACGAAGGTGATTGAAGTTGCTTAAGGATTACGACTTGACAATTGAGTATCATCCTGGAAAGGCCAATGTGGTCGCAGATGCGTTGAGTCGTAAGGTTGTGGTTGAGCTTAGAGCGATGTCTGCGAGGTTGAGTGTAACGTGGGAAGGTGGGTTGTTGGCTGAATTGCAAGTTAAGCCTACGTTGTCACAAACGATTAAGGCTAAGCAACCGTTTGATGATTCTTTGGTTCCTCATGTTAAGGAGATAGCGGATGGTAATCTGACGGATTTTCATTTTGATGATGATGGTGTTTTGTGCTTTAAGGGCCGATTAGTGGTGCCGGAAGTCCCAGAGCTCAGGCACACTATTTTGACGGAGGCACATTCTAGTCCTTTTGCTATGCATCCAGGTAGTACCAAGATTTATCATGATTTGAAGGAAATGTACTATTGGGTTGGTTTGAAAAAGGATGTGGCAGAGTTTGTGTCCAAATGTATAGTGTGTCAGTGGGTCAAAGCTGAACATCAATTTCTACCCGGGTTGTTGTAACCGTTGAGAATTCTAGAATAGAAATGGTAGAGAATCGCCATGGACTTCGTGACAAGGTTTCCGTTGACAACGACTAAAAAAGATTCCATTTGGGTGATTGTTGATCAGTTTACAAAGTGTGCACATTTTCTGCCAGTGCATACGAAGTATACCTTGGACAAGCTGGCAGATTTGTATGTAGATGAGATTGTGCGTCTACACGGGGTACCAAAGTCTATTGTTTCGGATAGAGATTCGGGGTTCACAACAAGGTTTTGGAGATGTTTACATCAGGCTTTGAGTTCAAGGTTAATTTCAGTACCGCATATCATCCTCAAACGGATAAGCAGTCTAAGTGGGTTATCTAGGTTTTGGAGGATATGATGAGGTGTTGTATTATTGAATTTCAAGGAACTTGGGAGAAACATTTACCCTTGGTTGAATTTTCTTATAATAACAGCTATCAAGCGAGTATTCAGATGGCACCGTATGAGCATTGTATGGCCGGAGGTGTCGTACGCCCTTGTGTTGGGCTGAGGTAGGGGAAAAGCATGTTTCCTTGACACATGTGTTGAAAGACATGAATGAGGAAGTTAAGATTGTGTGTGAACGCTTGAAAGAGACTGCGGATCGGTAGAAATCTTACGCAGATTTGAAGCGTAGGGAAATTGAATATGCAATAGACGTCGTGTGTTCTTGAAAGTGTCACTGTGGAATAAGGTGATGCGGTTCGGACGTAAGGGTAAGATTATTCCAAGGTTTATTGGACCATATGAGATCATGGAGCTTGTTGGTCCTATGGCTTATCGGTTGAGGTTGCCTCCCGAGCTTGAGAAAATACATGATGTGTTCCATGTATCCATGTTACAGAGGTATCAGTCGGATCCTTTGCAAGTTATGCCGGTGGAGCATATTGAGTTGAGACTGAATTTATCCTTTGAAGAGGAGCCAGTGGAAATCCTTGATTCCAGCAGCAAGGTTCTTCGTGGCAAAACGATAGAACTAGTTAAGGTCTTGTGGCGACATCGAGGTGTCGAGGAAGGCACTTGGGAAAGCAAGTCATATATGTTGGAGCAATTTTCGCATCTTTTTCCTCCAGGTAAATTTCAAGGATGAAATTTCTTAAGAGGGGGAGAGTTGTAACGCCTCGGTTTTGGGCCTAGCAGCTTTAAGGCTAGTTAGTTAGTCCGGCAGACCGAGTTAGAGATTGAAGTCAGATTCGTGAGCAAATATTTTTTCGAAAGATAAAAATATGGAAAAATGTTTAGAAATCTTATTTTAATATATTAAAAATATTGGTGAAAGCAATTTTGGAAAATGAGCTTTGGAAGGGTGACATTTTGGCTAGTGACCAAAATGCAATTTATGAAAACTGTTTTTAAAGGTGTCTGTCTTGTAAAGAGTCAAAACTTTGAATCTTTAAGGACCTATTTTACCATTTGGTCTAATCTGAGTTTTCTCTTAATTAGGATTATTTTTAAAAGAGTTTTAATTAAAGAAATTAAAGAGGATTTAGTTAAAAGGTAGTTACTTTTCCAAATCACAATTTGACGTAACTTTCTTCTTCTCATATTTTCTCTCAAAATACTCTCAGCCAAACACTCCTCATTAGAGATTCAAGGTATTGATCTTGTTTCTTAATTCTTTGATTTTGCTAAATTATTCTTTAACTTGTTTTCCAAATATCTTATTGAATTTCATTATTTTTCCAGAGGAAAACATCCAATTAAGGGGAAACTCACTCATTGGAGGTAGGTTTATTTCTTCTTCTTCTTTAATGAAAGGTTCTTTACTGAAATTCTCAAGTTCTTGACTCTTTATATATGTTTTCTATTGGGTTTTAATTAATTAATTATGGAATTTTGCATAATTGAGGTTTATTTGATGGAATCTTGTGATTTTCAAGTTGGATATGTTTTTCCAATGTTCAGGATTGATTTCAATCTTATTTTGGATGCATTATAATATGGATAAGTTGTTTTTAATAATGTAATCCCAGAATTGGTTGAATATCTAATTGTTTAGGTTGTTAGCTAAAGGTTTTTGGAGTTTTATCTTTGCTGGAAGTAAAAGGATGTTGTAAAAGGGTTTTAGATGTTATTTGTTGAAGTTTAATGTATTGAATCGTTATATTATGGCTGGGTTAAGATTGAGAAGTGTTTGAGGTTGATTTCGGTAAATTTCAGATAGGTTTTGAGTGGGCATCTCGAGAGCTGCGGGATTTTTGTTTGAAACAGATAGTTGGATGCATTTTAATGCATGTTTCCTCTGGTTTTGTGTGGCCAAAATAGGGGATAATCAAGGCGTAGCATCTTGAGGTGGTTTGAGGCTTTTCGAGCTTGTTTCGCGTTAGCAAGCAAGGCGAAGCAAAATAGATGAGTGGAAACTGTTTTAAAAGTCTTTCAAAGGTTTGAAAGTGGTTTTGGAAGTTTAGGTTAAGATTGAAAAACTTACCTAAGCTTGGAAGTAAGTTTCTCTCCTTTGCTCTTTAATATCTGTTCGGATATGAGCATGTGTAATTTATGTTGTAGTCGTAAACATGGTTGGTTTTACTTACTGTAAATGCATGATTTTTAAGCACATATGCAGTGGTTTAAAAGTATATTAAATGCTAGTGAGCATTGGTTTTTATTTCGGTTAGGAATGTGATATTGCAATGGCAATGTGATTTGCATATGTGGGGATTTTTGTGTAATGCATTGTAAAACAGTGAGTAAATGGTTTTGTAAATGATATATTGGCTATGTGACACGGTGAGAAAACATTCAGATATAGTAGGCATGCCATATGATAAAGTGCACAATAATATGTTTAAAAATTGATCATGGAATAAGGGTCCTTGAGGTATAGAGGTCGGCTACTCGGACTATGTTGTTATCACTTGGGTTGAGCGGTCGGTTCCCCTTGTTGATGTAAAGCTTGTGGTTGGCAAGGTTGTTAAATTATGCGGTCAACATGGTGTAGTTCTTGATGATGGTCGGTCATTAAGGGAGATCTGTGTATCCGATGTGTAAAGTTAACGGTCAGTTAACTAAAGATTAGAGATCGGCTAATCAAGGATAGTGGTCGACTATTCGGGGTCACTATAATTGCCAATATCTGAGAATTCGAATGTTGGATCTATTTTTAATGCTTTGGGATTTAAGCATGGTTTAGTATTTAATGCTTTGGAATTCGAGCATGGTTTTGTATAAAATGCTTTGAGGGTTTAAGCATGTGGAATATATTATTTTGTATATGGTCGATATGTATGTTTTGAATTGGAATCGTTGGAACTTGCTTAGGTCGTAAGCATAGTTTTGAAAACAAGTGTTGGTTTTCAAGGGTTATAATGCATCATTGTTTTAATAGCATCCTCACTAAGCAAGTGTGCTTACGTTCTCTTTTTCCTAATGATGCAGAGCATTAAGGCTTGAGGCAACAAAGGCAAAGTCGTAGTGATTCAAGAGGCAAAGCAATTTTGAGTATGAACTCGATTTATGTTTCCGGTTAATAAGGCAATGTGTTCACCATGAATTTTGGGATATGTAATTCTGTTTTCCCTAGTTTAAGCATGTATAATGTTTTGATTTTGGAGTGTGATTGATGTTGTTATGCGCTTTGTGCATCGTTACCTATGATTGATGTTATGTGGTTGCCTAGGTATGCATCTAGATGGTTTTTCTTGGATGGCATGCTTTGATGACCTTAACAAGTTGAATATGGTATTAAAGTGGTGTTTGTATGGTGTTTGTGCTGGTAAATGTTTATTTGAGCAACTTGGTATATTTGATGGAGTGTTTTAGTGAGTATGCTTCTAGATTAATCCTTTTGGTGGCCTAAGCTAGTATGGTAGATAAATCTTGGTGCAAGTGTTGATAAATGTATTGTTGGATGTTTATATGCATGTATGCAAGTTGCTAGGACCTAAATGCATCTAGATTTGTGTGAAAAACCAGCTAAAAATGACATTACAGGCCCAGGCATACCGATACGCTGGGGACCTATCGGTATGGCTAGGCAAGAGCATACTAGGCATTTCGTTATGGGCAGGGGTGTACCGAAACAGTAAATCGCTACTAGAATTTGCTTTGTGGATCAAAACTCGCGTACTGAAACACCCATAAGGCGTACCAGTACGGTTGCTATGTAATTTTAAACTGGTCGTTAATTTTAGTTAGGCATACCGGTACGATACTTAATGTACCGAAACGAGGGCTGTTGGTTTAGGGCACCTTATCAATACGGTTGGTAGCGTATCGATACGTGTGGCTGTTATTTCGGTTAATGTCATGGGTATGCAGTTCTATTTTCTTTCAATTTAGTCCCTAAATGTTGGTGATGCAATTGAATGAGTATGAATGATCTTTTTTAGTTGATTTTTGTCATGTGAGCAAGTAACCTGACTAAATCAGGATTGGTAACCTTAATTCTAATTTTGGTCATATAATTTAAAGTATTTGCATTTTAGTTCTCGTAATGAATGTGGTGCAATTGGTTGTCTTTCTATGATTCATTTTCTTCGAAAAATTCACCTACTGTGAGTATGAACATGTAAGATTAATAATTTGCATCTAGACAAGATAAAAGGAAAAAAAATGGACCCACTTATCGTAACCTTTCTCTGGTTTTCTTCGGCAAACCTAATGTAGCTCACTCGATTCGGTCGGGCGTCTAGGCCGGGTTGAGAGGGTTACACAATTTCTTTAATATATAACTCCGCTAACTTATTCAAGGAGAAGTCTGTTCGAACTGGTATGAAATATGTTGTTTTAGTCAATCGATCAACAATTACCCAAATCGAATCCTTCTTACATGGCATCAGTGGTAAGCCTGTTACAAAATCCATACTAACCTTTTCCAACTTCCATTGTGGAACTGAAATTGGTTGAAGTAATCCTGATAGAGCTTGATGTTTTGCCTTTACTTGTTGGCAAGTTAAACATTTAGCAACGAACTCGGTGATAGCCCGTTTCATGCCATGCCAACAAAATAGACTATTTATATCTTGATACATTTTGTTGCCTACTGGATTTATAGTTAAAGGACTATAATGCGCCTTCGAAAGTATTTCCTTCTTTAGTTCCTCATCTTTAGGAATGTATACACATCCCTTGTAGTATAGGCATCCATTTGATTTTATTTCAAAGTCTTTAGATTCGCACGTTCAACTTGCTTCTTCTTTTCCAAGCATTTCTCATCCTTTGCTTGTAACTCTTTAATTCTTCCTATCAAGGTAGACTTAATTTGAAGTTCAACCACTATTGTATCGTTTTCCTGTAATTTCATCTGAGCAATCAATGATCTCAAAGCAGAAAATGTTTTCCGGCTAAGTGCGTCTACTGCTATATTAGCCTTCCCCGGATGATAATCAATAATTACATCATAGTTCTTAATCAATTTTATCTACTTTCTTTGCCTCAAATTAAGCTCATTTTGGGATAACAAATATTTCAAACTTTTATGATTCGTAAGATGTAGCACTTTTCATCACATAAATAGTGACGCTAAATCTTTAAAACAAACACTATTGTAACCAACTCTAAATCATGGGTAGGATAATTTCTTTCATGAGTTTTGAGTTGTCAAAAAGCATATGCTACAACCTTCCCTTCTTGTATCAATACACACCCCAAACCATTATGGGATGCATCACTATATATTATAAAATCCTTCCCAAATTCAGGTTGTACCAAAACAAGAGCTTTTTTTAATATCCTCTTTAATTTGTCAAAGCTTTCTTGACATTTATATGTCCAAACAAATAGCACGTCAGTTCTTAATTGATTATTTATTGGAGCAGCAATCATTGAAAATTCTTTCACGAACCGCCGATAATAACCAGCTAATCCCAAGAAACATCTCACCCCAGAGACATTATGAGGAATTTTCCATTCTAGGATTGCTTGAACCTTTTTAGTATCGACTGAATCCCTTCAGCTAAAACTATATGTCCAAAGAAAGCTACTTCAGACAACCAAAATTTCACACTTTGGCAGCTTTGCATATAATTTCTTTTCTCAGAGGATCTAAAGAACTACTCAAATGTGAGTATCATGATCCTCTTTGGTTTTAGAATAAACCAATATATCATCTATGAATACCACCACAAATTGGTCTAAATATGGATGAAATACCCAATTCATTAGATCCATAAAAACTGCTGGTGCATTTGTAAGGCTAAAAGGCATTACTACAAACTCATAATGCCCGTATCTAGTTCTAAAAGCTGTCTTTGGTATATCTGCTTCTTTGATCTTCAATTGATGATACCCCGATCGAAGATCAATTTTAGAAAACACTGTTGCTCCTTTAAGTTGATCAAATAGATCATCAATCCTTGGCAGAGGATATTTATTCTTCGCCATCACTTTATTAAGTTGACAATAATCCATACATAACCTCATTGATCCATCTTTCTTTACAAGAGTGGAGCTCCCCAAGGTGATATACTAGGTCATATAAAACCTTGATCCCATATTTAATGTAAATGAACCTTTAACTCTCTTATCTCTATAAGAGATATTTTGTACAGTACCTTTGATATAAGTTCAATGCCAGAGAAAACCTGAATCCTGAATTTTACTTCATGATCAGATGGTAACCCTGGCAATTCCTGAGAAAACACATCCTATTATTCATTAATAGTTGGGATACTTTCCAAGTTCACCTTTGAATACTTATATGTTCACAACATAAGCTAGAAAGTTCTTACACCCTTTACATCTTTGTGATAGTAGTTTCCAAAAAAAAAAATACTACTGAACCACATTGATCAGAAAAATATGATTTTCCCTCATCATTACAATATCCAAAACTTTCTAGTTCCTTTCAGAACTATTCATTTCAAGCAAAAATTCATAAGAATCAATTCCATTAAGCTTACTAAAATTCAATTTCTTTGAATTACAATGGAGTAATTCTTACAGATTTAACTTACCCTTGTGCTATGTCCCAAGAGATAAGTTACTATCACATCGAGCTTTCCTTGATCATCACAACAAAGAACTTTTTGTACCTTTTTTCTCTTTTTTATCAATAGTCTAGCAACATTGGTTTTCTATCAATACCCCACCTAAAGTCTCACACTTCAAGGCTTCCCAGTTCTCTAGCAATAAAAGTTTAGGGAACTAAGGGTTGAATTTCATTTAAAATCATATCCAATGTTTGAAATAATAAATCTTGGTTTATCTAGGCATTTCCATCCACACTAGCAACTTAACATCAGATTGAGTGGAAAGCAGTTAATAATTAACCTTGTTACTACTTTTATGGGCCTCATTTCTTTTTACCTAACTATTCGATCACTCGACGCGATCTCTCTACTTCGGACATCTATAACTTTATACAATCAATTCAATAAGTAGTTTTATCAAGTCACTCAAGCATCAATACAGTAATAATGACATCCTAGTGGCATGTATACACTTACTGACTGATAACAAGCTCAGTTTGGATCTAGAACTAGCTAAACCTATAGCTCTGATACCATTAAATGTAACACCTCATTCTCGTATTGGATTACTGAATATGAGTCAGAGATGTCACAGAAAAATAACATGATTTTTATTCAAAAATTTCATAAATTTAAAATCTTTGAAAATATTTATATCGACTAATACACAAAATCGGAGCTCCTTTACTTTTTAAAAAATAAAATTTTCAGTTCAAAAAACATCGTACGTGGAACTAAAATGGACAAATTAATCCCATTTATACATGCCACTAAAATAAATTAAAAACCTCAAGTAGGATGTCATTACTGTGGCAACTTGATGAAAATTTTTGAATTTGATACAACTCTTTGCTTCGTCCAATGATTCGAACCACCTACATGTACACAATCAACACACGCTAAGTACGAACTTAGTGAGGCAATAAACAAAGTTAATAACAATAATTTAAACTTATTCGATTTCATGACGACGTTTATATAACTTGATACATGCCAATGCATCAACTTTCACATTGCATTAGTAATGATTTACCATATGCCAATGTCTTAAGACTTTCATGCTTGTGCATTTTTCATAATGTGTCATATATGCATAAATGCATCATGATCACTACATCATGCTATTAATATATTAACATGATATAAATCACATATAAATTTCTTAGCAATATAATTGTCATTTATTCCAAAAGCTCATAAGCTTATTCACTTGTTTATCATTTTATTAACCAATAAACCATAGCCCAAATATAAGCCTATGAGGACCCTGGGTACATGAGTCAAATATGCACCAAAGTGCTAATACACATAAGGTCGTGCCCACCATAATACACATAAGGTCGTGCCCATCATATGCACTAAGTGTCCTTTATACACAATATAGTGCTAAACCGAGTATGCAGCGTGCTGCTAGACTCTATGACATGCCAACTATACCCTATCCCTCAATGACATACTTGGGCATATATTCCATATTTTTTTATCCATGGCAATGTATATCAACATAATTTAACATTGGGCAGTTCATACCGGAAATAACATTCATAATATAACATCATATATAACTAGTAATCCATGCCTTTATATTCAACTTTTGACATATTTAAAATATGTCAATCATATGCTTCATGACATAAATATAATGACAATAAAATTTGGGCAGGCTCATCGCAAGTCATCCCAATGATGTATAAAAACATCAATGTGTCATGATATGTATGCCATAGCACTCACCTTGACACTTCTTATCCGAAACTAAATTGAATAAATTAAGAAAACTCCAAGCTTGATCCTTTGCCTTATCTATTGAATTTTCAATTTCTCAGGTTTACTTGAATGTTTCACATTCGTCCCTTACATGCACAAATTAATAACACCAATAAGGTACTCATTTTATAATCTGTCAGTCTGTGCTACCTTCAAAGAAATATTTATATAAAATAATCCACAACTCGAAATTCAATTTTGTTTGTTTTGACAGAAACTGGATTTGATAAGCTGTTCAACCATATAAACTAATAGCTCAAATTCAACTTGTACGATTTATGATGAATTTTTAAAGTTGAATTCCAGAGCTGAATTTCGGAGTAGACTGGTATTTTGTTTTCTGACCTTTCATCACTTAAAAATTCATATCTTTTTATATACAAATCAAAATCAGTCATCGTTTGTTTTAAATGAAACTAGACTGAACCGAGAATACAATGATATAAGGATCACTTTCTAATCATTTTGGTAGAATTTATAGTGAATTTCCGAACTTACTGCCAATGATAAAAATTCTGGGCAGATTTCATAATTCACATCTTTAGCATCCTTTAACCATTCCAACACCTAAAATTAACCTTCAATTATGTTATTCCAACATTTTCCTTTCATGAAAACTCCAAATTCAACTTGAATCCTTAAACCCCAAATTAAACCCTAATTAACCAAATATTCCATCAAGAATACATCAATTTCAACTTTAATCAAGCATGGAAATAATAGAAGATCACATAATCTTCCATAATTCAATCCTAATTCATTTGGATTCATAAACCCTAAATTATCTCTCTTCAAAATTCAAGAGTATCCTTCAACGATTCCATGAAAATTTTATACCAATTGAAAGAGAATTTCATGAAGAACAACTTCATATTTCATAAGCTAACCCTAAATCCTAGTATTTAGGGATTAAAAATGAAAAACCCTAAACTTACCTTGCTTTCCTTCTTTTTCTCTTCTTCTTGGCGTGAATTATAAAGAAATTTGAAGATATTTCTTCATTTTTTATTTATGCCATTTGGCATCTTTTATTTCCATAAATTATAAAAGTATCCTCCTAATAGGGATATAACCATTTTACCCTTGAATCCAAAGCTCCAAACCATGCCAGTTGTCAAAATATTTATCCAATGGTAAAAAAAAAACAATAAGTTAGTAGTTACCAACTTTACCCTTGTAATTTTCCAAAATTATGATCTTGCCATTTTTCATCCAACGGCTCATATTTAACATGGAAAATCAACCTAAATCTAAGGGTTCATATTCTTCCAACACAAGGAAAATATCTTAAACATGTAAAATGACATATTTAACCTTGCCTTATCATCCTTCAAAATATCCTGAATATTCAATTCGATCCAATTATCTGAATATTTTTCCGAACTTTATCGCTTTATAACCATTAATACAAATTCTGTATAGAAAATCCAAATAAAAAGAAAACGTCATTCTTGGGGGTAAACTATTCATTTACGGGGTTAAAATACATAACTTTTGAAAATTACGCTTTGGTCCTTAAACTTTTCCAAAGTTTATACTTTAGCCACAAAACTTTTAAAATTTACATTTTGGTCACTAGCCAAAATTGGGATATTAAAATGCTAGGGTGTCAATCCATGTGCTGTCGAAGGCTGAGGAGAAATAGTTTGTTATTTAAGGAAACAAATATTACCCTTCAACGTGTTTTCGAGATATGCATCTACGGGCATAGTAGCAATGATTATAGGATTACACGGCTGAGAGAGGGTTATGCTCCTCCCCCATGTATCTTGACGAGCAAAACTATATGGCTCTATAACGAGAAAGAGAAACTGGCTCGAGTGCTTGTTGGAGCCGAGCCAGAGGCATGACATTGGTTGGTTACCTATGGGTGTTGACGCCGTAGGCCGTGGCGGTCTGGCGATTCTCTTGATCGAGTAAAAAAGAGCAAGAGGCTAGTCCCAGGGATTGACCTTGTGGATTCAGGTGATCGTGTCAGAGATCACACAACGAGGGAGGAAGTGGAGGTTTCTGGTAGTGGGGCTGGCACTCCACATGTTCTAGTGGTGATGCGGTGTCCGCGTGTGGTACTTTTGTGTTGGTCACATGGGTAGTGAAAACTCATCATGACTTATTTTTGGTGTGTTCATTTTGGGGATCTTCCTAATCGTGCTTTTTTTTCTTGCAAGTGCTGGCGACGTCGAAAGGATTGGGGAAGCTTGTGCAGAGGTTTTGGTTGAAGAACCTGCCCCCTCGAAAGGGTTTTGTGCGTCTGCTTTCATTGGCAATAAGAAAAGGAAACTGTTGAGTTGATCAATCAATAGAAATGGTCAAGAGAGGGTGAATTGGCAATTAAAATTTTGGTGGGAGCAAATTGCAAAAATAAAAAAAATTGCACAAGTGATTTATAGTGGTTCAACATTCTAAACAAGGTCTACATCCATTACCGTAGCTACCACACTAAGGATTTCACAAATTCACAATTTTTTCTTTCCTTTTAGGATAAAGAAGATAGCCTAACAAATCCTAGACTTATACCCCAAATTTTAGTAATCTATTTTCTTAAAATTGGATTCAAAGAAGCAAACTTTAAAAAATCCCCTTAAAGAGATTGTTTGCGAAAAATCAGCTCACTAAAACCCCATCACTTGATGAAAAATGAATTACAAATAAGAACACTCAAGTGGGTACATGATATTACAATAAAAGCTCTAAAAATGTTGGATATGTGCTTGAATGCTTTAGAATAGTTGTCTTGTTGAAGAAGCTTTGAAGACTTAATTTTATACCCCTTCATCGATTTTTAGCCATTTGAGTTGTTGGGAATTAAATAGAGCCGTTAGGCTGCTATGTTCCTGTAATAAATGTTGTCTAGCAAGTGTTGGTATCGGTACGCAGATCTTCGTATCGGTACCTGTTCAAAAGGGAAATAGCCATTACAAGTAAGGGGTATTGGTACACGGGTTTGCGCATCGGTACGGATTGAAGAAATTATAAGGGGTAGCGGTACACGTGTCTTCGTACCGACACTCCAATTTGCTCACTGAAATTTCTGGTAAAACTTTATAAGGATTGCATATCGGTACACGTATTCTCCTATCAGTACTCAGTTCTTTCAAAAATAATTTTTCGCTCCAAAGATCTGACAAGAATTTAAAATCTTTAAAATCTGTAACGGTACGCTTAAGGCCCGTACCAGTACTCAATTCCAATTTGGTTATCCAGTGTTGAAGGGCCAGTGGTGGTACACATATAGCAGTACCAGTGCTCAGTTATTATTTGAAAATAAATTTCAATAAAGGAAGACTCGTACCAGTACGGCCACCGGTACTAACTGACCAAACTGGTCTATTTGAGTACCAAAGCACTTAGAAAAATATTTATCTTTCAAAGATATAGCTTATACAAAATATTTTCTTTAAAATAAGTTAAGTTTGTTCAAATTTTTGTCCATTAGTGAGTAATTTCAAATACCTTAAAATTCTATTTATTTGCAATTAAGTACTTGTTACATCAAAATCACAACATTGGTTTAACAATCTCACCTTTTTGATATAACAAAACCAAATAAATTTTTAATTCACTCCCCTTATCTTTAAGACTAAAAGGCTATAGATTTTGGAAAATTTTGTTAGTACTAGCGAACCACGCGAACACTCAATTACAACCCATTGCTAACGTACTAGTGGACCACGACCGTGCGAACGACCAATTATGACCTTTTGCGAACTCGACATACGAACGCTATCCTAGACCACGTGATAATGCACGTGATCCATATCAACACTCGAGCTACGACAACTCACCGAGACACTTGCCTTCCTCTATTGACACGTACCCTTACCTCATCCTACCCCTTATAAACGCCATGCACCCCAAAAAAAAGATTACGCTCCCCATAACCCATGCCTAAGCTAAGAACGTTCACTCAGAGCCGAGCCAAGCCAAGCTCTCATCATCTCCACTGTAAACCCCCTTCACCACCGTGTGAGCCACCTTGCTCTTCAGTCTAGGAGTGTTGTATACAAATGTGATCAATAATGGTGATGTGAGCGTGGACTTTCCGACCTTTAAGTTAAGTCTGATTTCGGAGAGAGCACTAGGGAGGCTCTCGTCGGGTTCGTTGAAAAGGGAGTCTGGGGGTGTCATGCTTGACCCAGTCACCACGATTTCATCACTCTCTCGTTCTTCCCATGTATTCCAAAGATGGAAACGAAAGCAATCAGGTGCTTCAACCCACCTAATCCAGTATCATCCATGGCAAAATGGTTCTTTTCTTTTGCCCAACTCTCTACGGCAATCTTTCAATGGGATCTGTAAGCATTTCCCGCTCTTTTTCTATATGTTTAGCATGCAAATTGATGTTTCCCATCCATCAGTGCTTGAGATTCTAAGCTGTAAATGTTTAGTTAGAATCGCGGGGGTGTTAACTAGAGTTTATGGGACTGGAAAGACCAAAAGTTTTCTAGAAAAAGTAAATGATGCTTTGTGCTGTGCATGTTGCAAGTGATCATTGGATTCTGCTGTGTTGATTGGCCTCTTTGTTTGAAGATACGGAAGGATCTTGTTCGATTATTACAAGATCTCTTTCATGTACCAGAGTTTAAACATATATGGAAAAATATAGTTTTGAATCCAAGTGAGTTTAGAACTGCCGAGTATTCCGATGTGTTGATATTGTGCGGTTCATATGTTGTGCACACCACCCATCAAATGAAATTCTTCAATCAAATACTATTCTTGGATGGGTTGTTATTGGTTCACTACTGATATATTGCAAGAAGAATTTTATTGAAGCTAATGTGAGGAAAGTATTTGTTCATTCTCGGACAGGTTAAGTAAGTTATTTGGTAAATCCATAAGTGCCAAGAGAAATAAAGTGATATTCCATGACATTCCAGGAGGGGCAGGAATTTTTGAGCTTATATCAAGGTTTTGCTACAACAATGGGAAAGTTACTGGACATGGTCTGATCTTTTGTTCACTTTGAAGCATTGCCAAAATTTACAGCAGGCAACAATTTCTTTAGCTATACTTGAGAGATGCTCGGATTCACTTGTTGGGAGGCTGGTCATTAGCAACGAAGCAAGCCCTTGTGCATCTACTTCACCAGATAGCCTCGGGTTTTGTGCGATACCAAAAAGTACTGAGAGCTTGAAACTCAGCTTCTCTCGAACAACCTGGTGGTTTGAAGAACTTTCTGTTTTGAGTCCCAATATGATTGAAATATTGATAAAATCCATGGTTTCTAAGAAGTGCAACCATGTAATCATCAGTAGGTTCCTCTCATATTACCAGAAGTTAAAGTTTTATATCGCTTCATCAGATGAGAAGCACAAAATTTTAGAAATCATGATTGATATGAACTACACTCTCGATCCGAATTCCATTTCATGTAAGAGCTTGTTCGGGATTCTTTGAGTGGCGCTGAATCTGAACGTAAACAAAATTAGTAGGAACAAGTTGGAGAACATGATAAGTTCTCAATTGGATCAAGAAACTTTAGATAACCTATCAATTCCATCACCATATGGGACAAGTTATTTGTATAATGTGAATCTTGTTCTTTGGTTTCTAAAAGCATTTCTTTGTGGAGGAGACAAGCAATTTCCTCCAGTGCGGATAACAAAGTTGGGAGCTTAATAAATCTGTACATAGCAGAAGTAGCTCTGGACCTTTGTCCAAAATCGTCCAAGTTTCTAGCTTTGGTAGCATCTACAACGAATGCAAAGCAAGGTGATGGAATTGGAGAGAGTTTGCAAGAAAATGCAATTCTAGATGGCCAAAACCATGAAAACTAAAGCAACAACATGCCATAGTACTTCAAGATCATTGCCCAGACTCTGTTTTTGAAATAAGTCTACATTCAGATAGAATTCGGACGGGGAGTTGCTTTTGGATTCATCAGCTATAGCTATGGGAATGTCCAACATGATATTCTTTGCAGGTACTCCTTTATTACAGGCATAGGTTGCCCGGAGGCAGCCCTCTTGATACAACAAAAAAACAAATTGAGGCAAAGGGCAGAGACGAGGGCTGGATGCAGGGTAATGATTTTGGTGAGGAAAGTTAGTTCCAATAATTGGCTTGTCACGAAATTTGTGAAGGAGCACACTCATCCTCAACAACCAGAAAAGGTCGGAGGGATTGCATTTATGATCAATACTCGGTCAGTATTTACCCTATTGGCATAAATTAATTGGGATAGTACATTAAAATTTAATTTCAATTGTCTATTTAAGTCGTACTTTATACATGTTTGGGTGATGTTGGTTACCATCATAAAATTCTCTGTTTCTTTATCTTACCAAAGTCCATCTTTCTTTGAAATTAAAAACAATCTGAAAAATATTCTTGCTAAATAATACTTTGGCAAAGATATGCATTAACCATGAAAAAAGTATCTTAAGTAGATAGTTATCTTTTCTGCATAGCATGAGAGCATTAATGTGCTCATGATATGAATTAAGATCAATTGTTAAGTGATATTCACTGGGATAAAAGGATAATGAGTGCTGAATGCATTGATAGATTATTCAATACTATTGAGTATTCAAATGAAAGTTATTCTGATTGGGCTTTTATGGTTAATAATATAAAGTTTAGAATCATTATTGATTAAATTCTTTTATAATGAGGGCAATGTGATTATATGTGCCTCAATCTTCTATAAATGTCTAGAATATATTGCTATGATGGTCAATGGATGAAGATGTATGTGCCTTCGGTACAACATGTACTTCTAAACTATTGAGGTAGAATGTCGAATACCACAAGCAGTTAAGCATAGGATAATTGATGAGATCCTACAGATATTGAGAAGTTTAAGGCCAAATGCCACTACCAGTGAGCAACAAGAAGTTTAAGATCAAAGGTGGATATGTTTTATGTTCATAGCATAAGCAATTAATGGGATATATCATTTCTTTCGTAATTTATTTGAATTTAGCTAGCCACTAAGTTATAGTTTGCAGAATTTTGTGTTTAATTGCATTAAGAATAAATGTTACATTTGTTAAAAACTCTATGTTGGAGCTTGATATTCGCTTGTAGTTAAGTATGAGATGCTTTTGTGGTTTCATTCCTCTATCTCCTAAGGTTTGCTGTAGGTAGTATGCTTCTTAATAAACACTATAACTTATGTATGCCATTATGTTCACACATCCATAGATGCAGATGATGGAAAAAATGTTTTATGCTCCCACAAGAGTGACAGAAGCACCTTATCCACCATTCAAACCACTCAAGTTGCTATAAACTTGCAATACTGCTCCAAGTAGCGTAACAATGAAAAACAAACTGATCACTGCATATATATCCTATTTTGCACGCTCTTTTTACTTGTCTTTTGCGTGTTTTCAAGCCCATACAGTTGCATTTAGAATAGACTGCATATAGTTTGCATGTAGATAGGGAGTTACATTGTTTGCTCTTAAATGTCATATATTTTGGTGCGTTTTATGGGAAAGGTGGTGCTTTGTGGTGCATGTGCAAGATGATGGAAGATGCCGGACGATTGCTGGAGCGGCTGAGTGACAGATCTCATGGCTGGAGCTGACGAGGCATAAAAGAGATAGAGATGAATTTACTTTTATCCACGTAGACTTTCTCCAAGATACGAAACATTAAAATCAAGGGTCTTCTTTAATGAAGCCGCACACACTTTAGTGTTCTTCAACCCTAATTTCACCGCCTATATAAAAGAGACTTGGACAACACTTCAAGGAGAGCGCGATTATAGATAACAGTCCTAGTCTGAAGCTTGCAGAGAACAACCAGAGTGAAAGCTATAGAAATCTTCTCACGAATGAAGCCATCGAGAGAGGTCGACGGAGTGGGAGACCTGCAGCAATAGTTGGACGGCACGAAAAGAGTTTGTTGAGGACGCTCGACTCTTTTCTTTTCCTTACTTGATAAATTGTCGTACTTTAATATTTTTCTTATGGATGTTTTAGGCTCAGACATGAGCTAAATACTTTATTTGGGATTATTGCTTCTCAGGATTATATGTTTTGATTATTCTATTTTAATGCTATAGTTGTTTTCCTTTATCTATTATGTTCATTGTTCTTCATGTGTAGATATTGTAAAGGCTATTGAAAGAGGCCTTTTAACTATTGATTTGTGGCTTAATAGCGAGAGAGTTAGGCTATACAAACGTGAACAGTGGGGCTAAGCTGTTAACTTAGTCCTAATTCGGCTTAGACATAAGTTTAGGGTTTCAACGACTAAAAAGAGTTTTTTAAAGAAATAATAAAGTTGTTAGGGTTCACACAGACATGTAATACCTTAGCTTCAATATTATTAACTTCTAGACATCAAGAGAGTCAGAAGTTCTTTAAAAAATCTCGTCGAATAGATAAAGATCTTAATGGTTTACACAGACATGTATTGCAAGTTGCTATACATTGAAATAAGTAATGAAGCATATATCCTTAGCAATAATCCCAGCTTCCATAATTATTTGTTTATTGCCGCAGAATCTGTTCATCTTAATCGTAACTATCTTTAGTTTAATTGTTTTTAGTGTCAATAAACCAACATCATCTATTGAGTTGGATTGAGCTCGAATATTGCTTGCCAAGTGATGAATAAGATGACTTTTGGGTGATAATGGTGGGAAGTGAAAATTGGAAAATTTGCACAAGGATTTATAGTGGTTCAAGCTTCTAACAAGCTCTACATCCACTACCTTAGCTCCCCACTAAGGATTTCAACCAATTCACTAAGAATTCTTCCCCTTTTCTAGGCTTAAGAGGCAACCTTTTACAACACTCAAAGCTTCTACCCCAAAACTTGATTAAACCCTCTTTACAAAGAGAAAATTCAAAGCAAACTGAAATCCCTCTCTTAAGGTATGTGTTTGCACTCTAAGACACTCACCCAAATCCTAAAACACTTGAGCATATATAAACATTTAAGCTCACAAGTGTTGTATATACAAGAATTGAAAAAGTAAGCACTAAGACAAATTTTCATCATAATGTTGTTGACAATAAGACCATTAGTTGTTACAGGTGCTTGAGGGGTTCTTTTATCCTCCCAAATGAGTTCCTAGCCGTTGGTGACCTTTGGGGATGAATTGGAGCCGTTGGGGAACATTTTCCAAGCAAACCTACAATTCTACAACATTGGGTATCAATACTGTCTTAATTTAGAAATAGCTGTTGGAGCCAAAGCTGTGAGGGGGTATCAATACCCATGGGGTGTTATCAGTACCTGCATGGTGGTATCGATACTGCTAGGGCAGTATCGGTACCCATCTTTGATTCTAGAAAAATGGAAAACAAAAGGGTATCGATACTAGGCAAAGGGGTATGGTACTGAAGATAGGGTATCGATATCAGGGGCCTGTTTTTGACATTTTGAACCTATGAAAATTGTGTTTTGACTTAAAAACGTTCCAAAATCATTTCAACATATTTCTCAAGTTGATTGGACTTAAAATGAATTTTGCAATATTTTCAATTTAGTCCAAAAATATTTTTCAATTATTATATCAAAACAAATATCCTAACAATCTCCCATTTTTGATATAATAAAACCAACTTGAAAAATTGTTTTTGAGATTCTCCCCCTTAGTAAAACTAAGAATTGAATAAAAGATTAAAAGTTGAAAATCTTATAAGCTCTCCCTTATTCATTTGAAAATTCAATTTTTCAAAACATTCTCCCCTTTTTGTTATATCAAAAATGGTTCAAACTTTAAAGACCAATAACAATAGAGAGTTAAAAATTTTGACAAAATAAGTTTTGTTTTAAAATTGGCTACCCCTTACTCAAGCATCATTCAAATGTTAGTCCAACATATATGACAAATTAGTTGAATTAAAATAAATAAATCAAATTAAAATAAACAAAATTCAACTAATTTTACCACACTTGAATTAAAGAAAGGATGTGAAGCCTTCCTTCTTTAAGTGTTCATCCTTTGTGTGTATAGAGCTCCCATGGTTCATCAACTTGTTGATCAAATGTCCATCACACCTACAAGAGACAATCATTTGATTTTTGGTATCCAAATTGCTTTGGATCCATAGACATTAGTAGCACATAGTTTAGTCCCCTTAGGAATCTATTTTTCAATTTCATCCTTTTATGTGAAGTACTTAGTCCTTTTGGGACCCAAATACTTCTAAAACATTTTCCATTTACAAATCTAGGGGCACTAGATTGTCTCGCATAAAAATTTGATTTTCCCAAATTATTTTTCTTTTGAAGTTCATTGGAAATCAAATCGTTTTCTTTCTTAAGATCATCAAATTCCTTTTGATGATCTTTTTCTAAACTTTGAAGTAAATTTTGTAAATTTAAAACTTTGAGTTTAAAATCCTTTATTTTTGCTTCAAACTCCAAATTGGTTTTTAAAAGCAAATCATATTTGATTTTTAATTTTGAAATCATCTTTTTCTTTTTTGAAAATGAAGCCTCAAACTCAAAAACCAATTGGTCATAAGCTTCTTGTAGCTCATCAAATGCATATGAATTTGAACAAGATGAGTTAGAAGATATATCCCCCTCATTGAGGGCCATTAAACATAGGTGGGCTACTTTATCTTCATCACTCTATGTAGCCACGAATGCTCTCTTTGATGATGATCCCTTCATGTTGAAGCGAGGGCAATCATATTTGGCGTGCCTCGTCTTCTTACAATTTGAACACTTAGGGGAATCCACCATCTTCTTCTTTGATTCATGCTTGGATTCTTCTTTGTTGCTCTTCATGAATTGGGAAAATTCTTTGAAGAGATAGGCCATATCTTCATCCTCACTTTCCTCCTTACTTGATTCTTCTTGGTGGCTTGTGGAGGACTGAAGAGCAATGAAATCCTTGATTCCTTGCTCTTTGATTATCTTCTCCTTCTCCCTTCTCAAGGGTAGAGACATCATCTCATGGGTGAGAAGAGATCCTACGAGCTCTTCAAGCTTGATCTTCTTCAAGTCTTTGACTTCAATGATAGTCGTCTTCTTGCTCTCCCGTGATTCGGGAAGTGAATGAATCAACTTTCGAACAAGTTTGTCTTTTGGAATTTCCTTTCCAAGTCCTTTTAGCTTGTTGACGATCGTGGAGAACCGGTCGAACATACTCTTGATGTCTTCATATGAGTCCATCTTGAAGTTTCCATATTCGAGGTTGAGTAGACCAATCTTTGTCTCATTCACCTCATTTGTACCTTCATGGATTACTTCAAGCTTGTGCCATAATTCCTTGACACTTTCACAAGAAGATACTTTGGCATACTCATCTGGGTCCAATACACAAAATAGGATGTGCAACGCCTTGCAATTGAGCTTTATCTTCTTTGCGATCTTTCGCGTTCCATTCTGTCTTGCTTCGATTTGTCACGAACGGTCCATCTTCAACTATGTCCCAAAGATGGTAGTTTTTTCTTTTCATGAAGAATATCATTCTATGCTTCCAACAAGCATAGTGATCACCGTTGAAGAAGGGCAGTTTGTCGATGGATAACGCCATGGAAGCCGGTTGACTTGTTTGATGGTCGAGCTTGCCGGATCACCTCAATATGATGTTAATCCTGTAATCACTCATTTTTATCAGGTGTATAAATGTTGTGTTAATCTACTTTAGTTTAATAATTAATATTATTGTTGCATGTATACATATCATATTATATGCCTATTATATGTGTAATTAATGTGTGTGTAAAGTTTGTGTGACATATGTGAATGCATACATATTATAAGTATTATGTATATGTATGTGTTAATATTTATGTTATATGAGTGTTTATATTTTATGTGTGCATTGTGTGTATGTGTGGGTATTTATGTTAATTATGTGTATGGTTATGTGCATGTATGTTTGTATATCATATTAATTAAGGACGTATTACGTATATTAATGTTTGCATGTTATACGTATATGTGTACGCGTATGTATGTATTATTATGTACTATTATTATTATTATATTATTATTATTATTTCTATTATTGGAATTACATAAAATAGAATCTAAATATATAAAACCCAAAAATATGTTACAAGGCCCGTTTGGCCTAAAACCCTATTACATTTCAGATGCCTAGCCCTAACCCTTTCCTTATGCGCAGCTGATCTAGAGTTGTTGGATCAAATTTTTTATCCAACGATCACGATTGAAGGGAGAGGACTTTCTAGCTGGCACGTGTAGCTCACTCCCGTGGTAGCTGGACTCCTATGCGTGCGTGTATTCCACGCATCAGAACTCCTCGCCTGTCGCGTGCCACGTGTCGTGATTTGGTGCAGTCCCAGCCATCCAAGATCTCATCCGAGCCTTCCATGCATCGATTCATCTCAGCCATTGGATCAAACCTGATCCAACGGCCAAGATTAAGACTGGCACCACTTCACCATGCCCCACCGTACCATCAGCTCAACCACCGCATCAAACATCACCAAAAACATCAAAAATACAGACTTTGTCAATTATCAGATATCAGAAAAAACATGTATTTTATGTACTACTTCTACCAACCAAAAATCAGATATATGTAACAGAACCCAAAAATTTGTATCAAGTTGGTCAGTTACCAGAAATACAGAAAAGAAGAAACCAAAAAAATATTTCTAGTGGTAATTTCTCCCTTTCATCCATTCTTTTCACGCATGCATGTTTCAAAGAGAAATTAGAAAAATAAAAAGAGAAAGATAATATCGAGGGATCTTACCCAACCACCAGTGAATCTCCCCTTGCCGGCGATAAGCTCTCATGGGGTGAGCCGATCGAGGGGAGGATGTCTTTGGTCGGTGTGTTTTAAAAGTTGTTTTTGCTTCGGTTTTCCTAGATCTAGTCTAATAAGGGTTTAATCCTTCAGATTCGATGTTGGATTAGGGTTTAGACGAAAAGGATGAGTCGTTTGGATTTCTTTAAGTAGTCGTCAGCGCCAGCGAGCGGCGGCCGGCGACGGTGCGTATGGCGGAGGCTCGTCGTTTTTTGGAAACAGAGGCAGTCGTTTGGGAGGTTGAGCGTTTGGGGGAGGCTCTCTGTAGAGAGAAGTAAACAACGGGGAGAGTTAATTTTAGGGATAAAAAAAATGAAAAAGAGTCAAAAGAGAGGCTGAATGGCTCGATTTATATAATCAAATAAAAATGTTTTATTTACTACATAAGGAGCTCTGTGTTTTCATTTCTTTCCAATTGAGCTTGCCCCATGGTCTATTTACTACTATGGTCCCCCTTTATTTTCCAAAAATTTTGATTTAGCCACCGAATTGAACCAAATCAGTTTTCGAATGGTGAAATTACTCTCTCAGTCATTTCGCGTTTTGGCATTTTACATTTTGAGCTTGCCCCTTGGTTATTTTACACAATAGGTAATTTCCATTTTATTCTGGTTTTTAAGCAGGTCCCTAAATTGTGTTTTATTATCTTTTAATTTTTGTTTCCTGTTTCTTTTTGTTTTTCATTTCAGTCACTCTTCTTTTTTTAAGTACTTATGTCATTTTGATCTGATGTGTTTGCAAGCA
The DNA here is from genome assembly GCA_019671005.1 of Hibiscus mutabilis. Taxonomy (NCBI): domain Eukaryota; kingdom Viridiplantae; phylum Streptophyta; class Magnoliopsida; order Malvales; family Malvaceae; genus Hibiscus; species Hibiscus mutabilis. Next base: position 19,675,834 of record CM033732.1, read on the forward strand.
TGTTTGTATTACTCATTATGCTCATATGTGTTTTTTTATCATGTTTATTTATGCTTTTTAATATGTGTTATAATATGTTTTTATTTTTTCGATCATATCATATGTGTTTTAGTTTAGTTCGCATACCATGTCTGTATGTTAGCCTTTTATGTTTATTTTGTGCATTGTATTACTTGTTAATTGATAATATGATTTTACCATGTTTTTGTGTTCATTTTGTTCTTTACGTTTACACATGTGTCATCTTTGCCATGTTTATTTATGCACGTTTTAGGTGTTAAGTTTTAGTCTATTTATGCGTAGTCATTTTTTGTATGTTAGCATAGATTTTCATGTCCTTTTTGTTTCCTAGGGTGCATATTAATGTGGAATTTTGTTGACACCGCTATGATGTTTTTGTAATATACGTATACATTGAGTCATATGTTAGGTACCAAACTTTTCTATGATCGCATGTTGCTTTGATTTGTTAGTTTAGTATTATATAATATTTATTTCATGCATATGTGCATCATGGTTTTTATATGTATCTTAACATATTTGATTTATTAATTTTGAAAGCATGTTTTTCTCTTTTTTCATGATTGTGTTCATACTTTGTTTTTATTATTGTGACATGTTATGATCATGTTTTATTGTCATTTTTGTTTAATTTTGTAATATTCGTGTTTTTATGTTTTTTTAGTTCCATGTCTTTGTAAATATTCGTTTATAATGTTTTTTTAAGTTTGCATAACGGATATATAATATTTGTCAATGCGGTGCCCTTTTATTCGAGCGTAAACGTGGCCAGTATCAAGCGCAGTGATGGTGGTCTATCGGTTTATTCTCGAATAACGAAGCCCTTAAATTCTACTCGCAATTATAACCGAATTTTAATTTAATCGTCACTTTATTCCGAAAAATCTAATATGAATAAAGTAGTAATTATTAAAGTACCAATTTTGGGCGGTGTGGGGGTGCTAATCCTTCCCCATCCGTAACCGACTCCCGAACTCAACATTTTTAAAATCTCTGGTTTTACGCTGTCCGGCCTACCTTAGTGGACGGTGGCGACTCCATTTTAAATAAAATACGGTTTTTCTAAAACCCCCACAGAATAAATATTTTTAAATACCCAAAGACTCCGAACACAATAAAACCTCGTTTTTTTAGCAAGAAAAGGATATCGTTACAGATGGCGACTCCGCTGGGGACACAAGTTTTTGTTTTCAAAAATAAAATGAGAGTCAAGCTTTTTAAAATAATTACCACTTTGCTAATATCGGAAGTTCCAGATTAAAGCGACTATTAAAGTAACATTCGGTTATAATTGCGCGTTTATTTTAACGCATTTAAAATTTGACATATAAACCCGTCCTTTTAAGTGGGGGAGAATGATAATGCTTTCGTAAGGATATCGTTCCTCCGTATGGGTCTAGCAAGTACCTTCGGGGCTCGAGTACCTTATGCTTTCGTGAGGATATCGTTCTTTTGTAGGGGCATAAGCGAATGGGCCCCCCTGCATTGAACCCGGTTGAAAAGAGCCTATAATAGGTGATGATCGGGGGCCTTGCTACCCTTAGTAGGGGACAACAAGGACAGTTCGGGTACCTTTTAGCACCAACACTGCATGTAGAGAATATAAAAAACCCACCCTTTTAGAGCTATACGGATAAACTAGGTGTTTTATACGGGATGTAAGTAGGGTTGTTTTGTTTGTTTACTTTATTTAATTTGCCCTTTTTGTTTATGTATTTATTGATTTTATTTGATACTGACTCGTTTTCTTTTTTGTTTTGCTTCTTTGCATACATTATTGCATTTGCATTACATAAAGGTACTGGATCAAGTGGTTTGCCCGATCAGAAAATCTTTTATCATGGAAAATGGTATCTTAAGAAGGAAGAACTCAACTCAGCCGTCAGAAACTGGTCAGAAGTCAATCAGAGGACTCAGGGTAACGGTTTGCCGAGTGAGCGCATAGTGGCAGGGTACACCTACGTGAGCCTCCAGCAGAATGACTTATGGGAACTTAAAAATATTTGGGAATGATGAGATCGAAGACTACAAGACTTATTATGTGATAATTATGGCGACATTGCACAATTGATGTACGTCCGAATCAACCAGCCTTTACTCCGAGCCATCTTCCAGTTCTAGAATCCCGCTTTTTGTTGCTTCACTTTCAACGGTCAAGATATGATGCCTACGGTAGAGGAACACACAACCCTACTTAATCAGAAGAATGTTCAAAAAGATTGGATCTATGCGAAGCCATAGAGGAACCATAATTACAATTTGAAGCTCAAAACCTTTGCTTGGATGAGTGGTGATTGGGTTAATGGTCTAATTTAGCTTCGAGGAGATAGCCTAGCCTTTGCTTGGGAGAGTATCCGAGACATCATACCCGTGCACCCAGATGAGGGGAAGAAGATGGACCTATTTGCTTTGGGAATATATGGTTTGGTCATCTTCCCGAGGGTTCTTGGAAACATCAACGTAGCCATTCTAGACCTATTTGAGCGAATGAAGCAGAAGGTGAATCCAGTGCCGGCCATTTTGATTGAAACCTTCATTTCTTTGAATACGAGCTGAAAGCATGAAGAAGGACGTTTCAGAGGGTGTACGTAGCTACTACAGGTTTGGATCCAGAGCCACATGTGGAAGACACAGACGGGGGTTTTAACGGGAATACTGTTCCGAGGCTTTTCACCTTTGTAGGAATATTTAGCGAAGAAATGGCGAGAATACTGGAAGACGAAGAAATGGTCATATATCTTTAGGAACATTCAAGACGGAGACATAATATGGAGAGTTCCGTGGCTCGGCAGGGTTAGTCACTTCTTATACAGCTGCGGCGATTATGATTGGCTGATGATGTTAGGGCTATATTGTGGGATTGCTTGTGCTCCAATTTTAGTGTCCCGACAGTTTGGATCGTGACAGTTCGTCCCCTTCACCACCGATCTAAGTAGAAGCGAATTCCCTTTCAAGGGCGAGTTCAGGGCAAATGTTCAAACCATCATGAGAGCTTGGGATCACTATTACTAGATTAGGGTAGAAAGAGATACCGAGCCCATGATCACCCCGAATTACGATATTTGGAGGCGCTTGAGGGTTAACGACAAGATTCCAGAACCCGACCAAAGACCTATCATGTCGCTTGAGGAACATATGAGGATAGTACCGTCCGAAGCTGACATTCTATGAGGTGAACTCGAAGAAATTAAGAAGAAGATGGAGGCTTTACAGACTCAGCATATGGATGAGCTCTACAAGGCTAGTTTAGAGGTCGAAGAACGAGATGGGACCATCAGGAAACTGAAGAAGCTCAATGCAGATCTAAGTGAGAAGAATGCCCTTGACTAGAAAGATACTTTCCAGCTTCAAGCCAAGGTGCAGAACGCTGGCCGAAGCTAATTCCTGGCCTTGGAGAAGGGAATGATGAATGACATGCGTCTAGTCGAAGAAGAACGAGAGAAAGTCAAGCGAGCAATTGAGAAAGACGGTCTTGTAGGGATGCCATTAACCAAGAGAAAGAAAGAGCTAGGCAAGAGATTGACAAAGGCAAACAAGCAATCATCTATGAAAGAGAGAACACTGCCGTTTGGAAGAGGAAATCCATGGGGAGCAGGAACAGACTACTGGAGATGCAAAGCTTGTACAACGACACTATTCAAAGCCTAAATCAGAGTCAAGATTAGAATACCGAGTTAGAGGGGAGACTGGCAGAGTTAGAGCACTTATTTCAGACCTATCGTCATAGGAATGGCTTCATCGAGCTACAAGAAAGGGAGCATGAAATTGGTATGTTACGGGCCCGGATCGAGTCACTCGAGGTAACCGTTCAAGATTACAGAGGGAGAATCAGAGTATTCGAAGAAGCTGCAGTAGGTGGAGACAATTATTGGCGGTGAAGACTTCGTGATGCCTTCCAGATGATTCAAGACAAAGACCGGTATTACGCGACCTTGATGGTAGACATACGGCAAGTTGCGGGGCACGTGAATGACTTAGCTACCGAAGCCGAAGCTCTTCGACCTTTCATAACCTCAGACATGAAAGAAGCACCTAGGTTCATCAAGCTGCTTAGAGCTATCGAGAAGTTAGGAGATAGAGCTAGAGCTTATGTGTAGAGCTCTATTTTGTAATCTGGATCCTTCTTGTAATCTGGACCCTTTAATTCCCATGAAAGTAGTTCAAAATGGTGATTACCAGCGAAATCAGTACCTTTATTTGCATACATTCTTGCATTGCATCATGACATTTACATCATTATACATGCATTCATCTTTTTTTCAAAAATATTAATAGTGTAAATATTGTGGCAGTGAAATTAAAAAGTTAAGCCGCAACCATTCAGCATCCATACCTAACCCGGTTCCAAAGCAAACTAATGGAGGACAGAATAGTTAGCTTGGAAAAAAGGCAGAAAGATTTGGAAGCACATTTCGATGAAGCGAAGAAGAGCCTCAGCGATCAAATCGCTCAATCACAAACTGCGATAGTATCTTACATAACTGCATTGTTGGCAAAAAGCCTTGAGAAGGAAAAGGTCGAAGATGAAGTCGCCCAGGAGCCAGAAGGTACCGCATCTCATAGTAAGGTTCAAACAAAGACGTCAAGTCTAGTAAGAAGAGTATATATTGACCCTGCCAGGATATTTGCTAGTCTCCAGGCATGAGCATCGAAAGCCAACCCATTGATACATAAGTATTCTACGGGGAAGAGGTGCCAGATCTGAATTTGGTCGAGAAAATCATAACAGAGGTAGAAAAGAAGTGGGAAGAAAGATTTCATCTCATCGAAGAAAAATTCAAAACACTACAAGCTACGAACAAATCAGGAAACGAGGCTAGTGATTTGAGCCTGGTATCTGACCTTGTTCTACCGCCAAAATTCAAAACCCCAAAGTTCGATAAGTATGATGGAACTGCATGTCATTCCGCACATGTAACCATGTATTGTCGAAAGATGGTACCCTATCTCAAGGATGAAAAGCTTTTGATCTATTGTTTCCAGGATAGTCTGATTGGAGCAGCAATCTGGTGGTACACCCTGTTAAGCCGGGCAAATATCAAAACCTGGAAGGATCTTTCAAAGGCATTCATCGAGCAATACAAATATGTGACAGACATGACCCCTAGCAGGATTATGTTGGAAAACATGAATCAGAAGTCTAATGAGAGTTTGCGACAGTACGCCCAGAGGTGGCTGCTCAGATCCAGCCACTAATTCCTGAGCATGAGATCACACCCCTATTTGTGAATACTCTAAAGGGACATTATTCGATTGCCTAATCAATAATACAACTTAGAGCTTTTCCAATTTGATCAGGACTGGGGAGTCTCTTGAGTTGGCCATTAAGAGTGGCAGGATTAATAGCGGGGAGAGTTCTTGAAAGTACAAAAAGAAGAATGAGGTAAACACTACGAGTACTTACACTGCTCCAAAGAACTTTACGGTCTCTCAACCACAAGCATCTGCGGGGAAGGCTCAGAACCCAAACCAAAGAGAAGAGAGAGCTCCAAGAAAGGAAAAAGAGAAAGCACCATTTACTTTATTGCCAGTTTCGTACTTTGAGCTTTATTCTCAGTTGCATAAAGCTGATCTGGTCCGCCCGTACTACGTTACTCTGTTCAAACCTCTGTTTCTGTCATGGCATGATTCGAAAGCACATTGCGATTATCATAGAGGTGCCCCTGGTCACCCTGCAGAAAATTGCCTCACGCTCAAGAAGCTTGTGCAGAGTTTAATCAATTATGGGGTGTTAAAGTTAGAGGAACCGAACGTGGCCGCTAACCTGTTACCTAATCACGGGAACCGCGGGGTGAATGCTATTGAGGAGTACTCTGCCAAGATGGCTAAAGGGGATGTATCAGAGATCAAGTCTCCCTTTCGGTGGATATTCCAACAGTTATGCATGGCCCGTTTGATTGACAAGGGCATGGTAGTGGTGCAAAATGGGTGTACAGCTTATTGCGAGTTCCACCAGGATGGAGGATACGACATCCAACAATGTGAAGAATTCAGGAAATTGATTCAACAGCTGATGGATATCAGAAAGATAGAGTTCTTTGAGGAGTCCACGGGAAGGTGGGGGCTAGATGTGTGTGCGTCAGATAGCCCCAACCTTAAGTATGGGAGAGACATGCCTTTCGTCATCTCCTCCAGGTCAGAGGGAGCAAGTTCATCTCAAGGAGAAGCTACAAAAGTGACTTGTAAAATCATTATCTCGGCACCTGCCCCATTCCCGTTCAAAGACATGCGACAAACCCCTTGGAACTATACAGCCAACGTGATTGTACCAAAAAAGCCAGAGCCTGGTGAGGAGAAGGGACAAACGGTAGAAGAAGAGCCACCACATAAATATGAACAGACGAAAAAGGATGAGAGTGTCGGCGAAGTAGGCCACTTTACGAGGAGCGGCAGATGCTACTCTTCGGAAGCTTTAAAATCTGCTGAAGCTGCCAAGGATAAAGGAAAAGGTACATCAACTGGTCCTGCTCAGATATTTGGTGAGGAACCCCTTCTGAAGATAAATGAACTGGTAACTGAAGCTTGGGCAAAGGAATTTTTGAAGTTCCTAAGGCACAGTGAATACAATGTAGTAGAGCAGCTACGGAAACAACCGATAAGAATTACGGTGTTGGAATTACTTCTGAGTTCAAAAAAATATCGTGACGCGCTGTTAAAGGTGCTAAACCAGACGTTTGTATCCGGTGATATTTATGTGTCTATGCTAGATAAAATAGTGGGGCATATAACCGCATACAACCACATTACACTTAGCGACGACAAGATCCTAGAGGGAGGTATTGGGTCCACCAAAGCTTTCAACATCACGACCCACTACAAAGGGTATGTGTTACCAGGAGTATTGATTGAAAATAGGTCGGCATTAAACGTACTAACGATGGTGACTTTGTAAAAGCTACCGATAGATGATTCCTACATGAAACCCTGTCTCAACTCCATGAGAGCCTTTGACAGAACAAAAATGGGAACACTTGGAAAAATTGAAGTGCCTTTGTTGATCGGGCCGACCGAGTACATGATTGATTTCGCAGTAATGGACATAAAGCTAACTTATAGTTACTTGTTGGGAAGACCAGGGATCCACTCTGCTGGAGTTGTTCCTTTATTACTCCATCAGAAATTGAAATTTGTGATCGAAGGCAAATTGGTCACTGTAGAAGCCGAGCAGGAAATCATCGCCTCGGTTACTTCAGACACCCCCTACATCCAGAACGAAGAAGATGTTGTAGAATGCTCTTTCCGTGCGTTGGAGCTTGTAAATACGACATTCGTGGCGGAAGGTAATCGATCCCTTGCCCCAGGTTATCTAACTGCACCAAGATGATCGTGTCTGAAACTTTGGGCCGAGGAGCCAAAATCAGAAGAGGGCTAGGAAGAAGATTGCAAGAAAGCCTACGAGCTAGAAGCGTCATCACCAAGAAAGATCGTTTTGGGCTTGGCTACAAACCGAGTGTTCAGCAGAGGAGGGAAGAGTATAAGAGTAAAGAAGAACAAATGAGGGCCAGACTCTAGGGAGAAGACATTCCATGGAGACCGATGTCTTTCCCTCATGTGAAAAATATTTTTGTCTCTGGAGGATTCGACCGTACAGGACAGAAAGTCAAGGAAGCAATTATAGAAAATGACATACTTAATGAGAATGAGATGTTCAGTGAATCACTTGAAGGGATGTCTATCAACATGATAGCTAAAGAAGACAATGGTAGCAACATGTTGACCAACATCCGCCCTTGCCGTCCCGGGGAAACTCTTGATAACTGGAACTGCATTGATCTACCTGTAGTCTTTAGGGCCATATCAGAGTAATGCTCCAAATTAACCCTTTTTGTTTTTGCCCATAAGCAATGAGGATCTTTTATATAGGTCACCTATATTAACCTTTTGTTTGCAATGAAAGAATATCTTCCCCGTTTTCTCAAATGGCAAACATATCATTTATTTCATTCCTTCATTTCTTATTCATATTCATTCAAGTCATTTAAAATCATTCTCTTCCCAATACATTCATTATCATTTCATGCACGGTTCCCATAATTAACTGTATGAATGATTCTGAATCCAATCCTGAGGTAGATTTTGATTGCCTAGAGATCTCGGCAGAATTTGAAGAGGATGACGACGAAGCAGAATGCAAGGTCCCTGAAGAGTTGGTAAGGATGATGGCCAATGAAGAAAGGCAAATCATGCCCCACCAAGAAGAAATAGAGGTTGTAAACTTGGGAACCGATGAGGAGATAAAAGAAGTGAAAGTCAGGACTACATTTTCCTCAAAAACTAGGCGTGAACTGATAGCCCTGCTCCAAGAGTTCAAGGATGTCTTTTCTTGGACTTATCAAGATACGCCGGGGTTGAATACAGACATAGTGGTGCACAAGCTGCCAACGATACCAGAATGCAAACCGGTCCAACAAAAGCTCAGAAGAATGAGGACTGACATGTTGTTAAAGATCCGAGAGGAGGTAAGAAAGTAGTTTGATGCCAGTTTCCTGAAAGTTGCTAAATACCCTAAATAGGTTGCAAACATCGTACCAGAGCCAAAGAAGGATGGGAAGGTCCACATGTGTGTAGATTACAGGGATCTCAATTGAGCAAGCCCTAAAGACAACTTCCCTCAGCCACATATTGATACGCCGGTTGATAATACCGCAGGATATTCATGGTTCTCATTCATGGATGGTTTCTCATGATACAACCAAATAAAAATGGACTCGGGTGACATAGAGAAGACCACATTTGTATACATATGGGGCACGTTCAGTTATATGGTGATGCCTTTTGGACTCAAGAACGCAGGGGCAATTTATCAAAGGGCAATGGTGACTCTTTTCCATGATATGATGCATAAAGAAATAGAGGTATACGTGGATGATATGATCGCTAAATCCTGAACCGAGGAAGAGCACCTTCGAAACCTAAGAAAGTTATTCCAAAGACTATGAAAGTACCAGCTAAAGCTTAACCCAGCTAAGTGCACCTTTGCAGTCACATCCGGAAAGCTTTTGGAGTTTGTAGTGAGCATGAAAAGGATTGAGTTGACCCAAAAAAAGTAAAGGCCATCCAGGACTTACCACCGCCCCATACTCAGAAAGAAGTCTGAGGTTTTCTGGGAAGATTAAACTACATTTCCTATTTCATCTCTTAATTAACAGATAAGTGCGAAACTGTCTTCAGACTACTCAGGAAGAACAATCTCGGGGTCTGGGACGAGGAATGTCAAGAAGCTCTGAAGAAGATCAAGAAGTATTTGATGAATGCTCCGATTTTAATCGCACCAGTACTAGGCAGGCCTTTGATCTTTTACTTGACAGTTTTTGAAAACTCGATGAGTTGCGTGTTGGGGCAACATGATGAGTCTGGGAAGAAGGAAAGGGCCATCTACTACCTAAGCAAGAAGTTCACTGATTGCGAAGCACGGTACCCGCCAATTCAGAAGTTATGTTGTAACTTGGTCTGGACTACCAAAAGTCTTAGGCAGTACATGTTATACCGTACCACTTGGTTGATATCCAAATTGGACCCTTTAAAGTTTCTAATGGAAGCACCGACATTAACGGGGAGGATGGTCCGCTGGCAGATGCTATTATCCAAATTCGACATTATATATGTGAGTCAGAAAGCTGTGAAAGGAAGTGTTATAGCTGATTTCTTAGCTAGTCGTGCTTCAGATGATTATGAATCGTTGAATTTCAGTTTCCTAGATGAGGACCTGATGTGCGTTACAATAGGAGAAGACGTTGTTTCGGATGACGGCTCATGGAAGCTTTACTTTGATGGAGCTTCCAATGCCCTTGGCCACGGAATAGGAACCGTGCTAATTTCTCTGGAAGATGTCTACTATCCCTTCACCAGCGGACTGGAATTCTTCTGCACAAACAACATAGCTGAATACAAAGCCTGTGTCATGGGACTGAATGCTGCCATTGAAAGAAAGATAAAAAACTTTGAGTATTCAAAGATTCGTCCCTTGTGATTTTTTAGTTACGAGGAGAATGGGAAACCAGGGATTCGAAGCTAGTCAAATACTACGACTTGATCTAGGAGCTCATTAAAGAATTTGAAAAGGTCAGTTTCACCTACCTTCCTAGAGAAGACAACCAAATGGCAGACGTCTTGGCAACCCTGGCCTCTATGTTCAAAGCAAATACGGGAACAGAAATAAAGCCAATTGAGATGCAGACTTTTGAAAACCCAGCTCACTGTTGTAATGTGCAAGAAGAAATAGACGGCAACCCTTGGTATTACGACATCTTACAATATATCAATTTTCAAAAGTATCCCGAAGGGGCAAATGAAAATGATAGAAAAACACTTAGAAAGATGGCAACGGGATATGTTTTGGACTAGAAAGTTTTGTAAAAAAGAATCCATGATCAGACAATGTTGAGATGTGTAGATTCCCGGGAAGCGAAGGAAATTTTGCCGGAGGTGCACGATGGTCTGTGTGGAACACACGCTAATGGCCTGTCAATAGCTCAAAAAATCATGAGATATGGCTATTTCTGGTCGACCATGGATGGAGATTACATTGATTACGCCAGGAAGTGTCACAAGTCTCAAATATATGCCGACAAGATTCATGCTCCTCTGTTAGCTTTACACACCATGAACTCTCCATGGCCGTTTGTAGCATGGGGCATTGATGTTATTGGGCAGATTCACCTGAAAGCTTCCAACGGGCACCATTTTATTTTGGTTGCCATTGACTATTTCACTAAATGGGTGGAGGTAGCATCTTATGCCAATATCACAAAGACAACGGTGTGCAAGTTCTTGAAGAAAGAGATCATTTGCTGATATAGGTTGCCAGAAAGGATTATCACCGACAATGATTCCAATCTGAATAACAAATTGATGACTGAGGTGTGCCACCAGTTCAAGATAACACACCATAATTCCACGGCCTACCGTCCTAAGATGAATGGGGCAGTAGAAGCAGCAAATAAGAACATAATAAAAATCATTGCGAAGACAACAGACACATACAAAGATTGGCATGAGAAGCTGCCATTCACTCTGCTCGCCTATAGGACATCTGTTCGCACATCGACATGAGCAATGCCCTATTCTCTAGTGTATGGTATAGAGGCAGTACTCCCTGTTGAGGTTGAGATCCCATCATTCCGGGTTCTAAATAAAGTGAAGTTGGATGAAGCAGAATGGGTGCAAACCAGGTTCGACCAGATAAATCTCATTGAGGAAAAGAGGCTGAAAGCTATCTCCATGGTCAAATGTACCAAAAACGAATGATGAGGGCATATGATAAGAAGGTACGCCCGAGAGAATTCCGAGAGGGAGATCTGGTGCTTAAGAATATCCTCCCAATTTAGAATGATTCTCGTAGAAAGTGGATGCCTAATTGGGAAGGGTCATATGTCGTCAAGAAGGCCTTTCTAGGGGGAGCATTGATTTTAACTTAAATGGACGGGGAAGAATTGAAAAATCCCGTGAATTCCGATTCAGTTAAGAAATATTATGTTTGAAAAAAAGAGAAAAAGAAGGAGAAAAAGAAAGAAAAAAGAGAAGAAAAATGAAGTGAAAACCTGAAAAGGCATTTCATCTAAAAAAATGGAAAGCTCGAGACGAAAACCCGAAAAAGGACATCTTAAAGCAAAGGAAGGATCCGAGTTGAAAACCCATTAAGGGCAGCTCAGATAAATTTTGAGGTTGGGCCTTTGGCAAGAAGAGTTATCCCCACGGGTACCAAAAGAATGAGCTTCAGGCAAAGATTTGATCTCGGTCGACAGGATCACGCATCATTCATACAGTGGATATTTAGGGTTTTTTGCATTTCATGTTTTGCTTTCCCTTTTCCTTGTGTTTGCCATGACTTTTCTAAAACTGTTCCAAGTCCTTAATGATAATAAAATCATATTTTGTGCCTTCCCTTTCTTGTTTCCTCATCATTTTCATAAATATCATGCAAACAAGTTAACATAGACTTATGATAAACAAAAGATTTCTGAGCATTACTATGATCTAACCCTGAAAATACAAGTGATTAGAAAACATAATTAACTTTGATCTCAAGTTTCACATGATGTATGCTGAGGCACGACGAGGAAACAACTTCGAACATCAGAATAAGATAACCAGTGCCAGGCATTATTCATACTTGTCTAAGAGAATATTCAAGAAGATAATGGAGGTTTCCAGGTGAAAACCCGTAAGGGCACCTAAAAAAACTCTAAAGCAAAAACCCGAAAGGGCACTTTAGAACCCTAAACCAGAAAATCAAGAAAGAAAGGTCGAAATGATTGAACCCGACAGTGAGATGGGGGTACCGTCACCAGAAGAAGAAAAACAAGAGAAAGCGAGTGAAAAGTCAAGATTGACTGACTGCGGAAGCAGACGCATCAGAATATTGACACTCATGCTTCATATGTAGTTAGGCATCCCTAGGATTAGGAGCATGCTAACTCATTTATCATAACATTTTATCCATTTTAAACAAGTATATACAGATTACCAATGACTTTTGATCCCAACATTCATATTGAAGAGTTGGATTTCATTTGAAGAAAGATTTTGGCAGCCTTAGTAGCGTGAGTCTAGAAAGATCGGTAGCTGTTATTGGCGTAAATCCCCAAATTTAAAGAAAGATCAATAGCCTTAGTAGCGTGAGTCCAAAAAGATCGACAACCTTAGTAGCGTGAGTCTAGAAAGATCGACAGCCTTAGTAGCGTGAGTCAAGAAAGATCGGCAGCCTTAGTAGCCTGAGTCTAGAAAGATCGGTAGCCAGTTTGGCGTGAACCCCTAATTCGAAGATAAAGGTTCTATATAGGAAGGGCATATGTTTTCGAGCCATCGCAATGAAAGGTTCTATATAGGAAGAACCTGTAACTCTGAGATTTCAGAAGCTAAAAGTTCTATATAGGAAAGACTTGCGGCTCCAGGGTTTGAAGACTAGCAGTTCTATATAGGAAGAATTCCCAGTCGAAGGAATCCACCTGTGACGCAAAAGGTTTTATATAGGAGAAACCTGCGTTGAAGGCGAAGAGTTCTATATAGGAAGGACTCCAAGCTTTACCGCCTTAGAGTGAAAAGTTCTATATAGGAGGGAATCATAACTCGAGGCTTCGAAGCGAAAGGTTCTATATAGGAAGAGCTTGTAGCTCCAAGATCGGAAGGTAAAGAAGTTCTATATAGGAAGAACTTATGAGCTTGAAGATTCAGCCGAGGAAAAACGGAGAGTTCCAAAAGAACAAATGATTTCGAAGCTACAAACAGGGAAGTCGAACAAAAATGAGTGCTTAGGGTCTTTGCTTTGTTCTCGTTCTACGAGAACAAGCAAAGAGGGGCAACTGTAATCACTCATTTTTATCTGGTGTTTAAATGTTGTGTTAATCTACTATAGTTTAGTAATTAATATTATTGTTGCATGTATACATATCATATTATATGCCTATTATATGTGTAATTAGTGTGTGTGTAAAGTTTGTGTGACATATGTGAGTGCATACATATTATAAGTACTATGTATATGTACGTGTTAATATTTATGTTATATGTGTATTTATATTTTATGTGTGCATTGTGTGTATGTGTAGGTATTTATGTTAATTATGTGTATGTGTATGTTTATGTGCATGTATGTTTGTATAACATATTAATTAAGGACGTATTACATATATTAATGTTTTCATGTTATACGTAGATGTGTGTGCGTATGTATGTATTATTATGTACTATTATTATTATTATAATATATTATTATTATTACTATTATTGGACTTATATAAAATAGAATCTAAATATATAAAACCCAAAATTTTATAACAATCCAGTCTATTTATTATTACAAGAAAACCCAAAAATATGTTACAAGGCCCGTTTGGCCTAAAACCCTATTACATTTCAGATGCCTAACCCTAACCCTTTCCTTATGCACAGCTGATCCAGAGTTGTTGGATCAAATTTTTAATCCAACGGTCATGATTGAAGGGAGAGGACTTTCCAGGTGGCGCGTGTAGCTCACTCCCGAGGCTACTAGACTCCTACGCGCGCGTGCATTCCATACATCAGAACTCCTCGGCTGCCGTGTGCCACGTGTCGTGATCTGGTGCAATCCTACCCATCTAAGATTTCATCCGAGCCGTCCATGCATCAAGTCATCTCAACCGTTGGATCAAACCTGATCCAACGTCCAAGATTAAGACTGACACCACTCCACCTTCACCATGCCATCACCATGCCCTGTCGTATCATCAGCTCAACCACCGTGTCAAACATCGCCAAAAACATCAAAAATACAGACTTTGTCAGTTATCAGATCTCAGAAAAAACATGTATTTTATGTACTACTTATACCAACCAAAACTTAGATATATGTAAGAGAACCCAAAAATTTGTATCAAGTTGGTCAGTTACTAGAAATACAGAAAAGAAGAAACCAAAAAATATTTCTAATGGTAATTTCTCCCTTTCATCCATTCTTTTCACGCATGCATGTTTCAAAGCGAAATCAAAAAAATAAAAAGAGAAAGAGAATACCGAGGGATCTTACCCAACCACTAGTGAATCTCCCCTTGCTGGCGATAAGCTCTCATGGGGTGAGCCGATCGATGGAGAATGTCTTTGCTCGGTGAGTTTTAAAAGTTATTTTTGCTTCGTTTTCCTAGATCTAGGCTAATAAGGGTTTAATCCTTAAGATTCGATGTTGGATTAGGGTTTAGACGAAGAGGATGAGTCATTTGGATTTCTTTAAGTAGTCGGCGGCGCCGGCGAGCGGAGACGGTGCGTATGGCGGGGGCTCGTCATTTTCTGGAAATAAAGGCAGACGTTTGGGAGGTTGAGCGTTTGGGGGGAGGCTCCCAGTTGAGAGAAGTAAACAAAGGGGAGAGTTAATTTGTGGGATAAAAAGTGAAAATGAGTCAAAAGAGAGGCTGGATGGCTCAATTTATAGAATCGGATAAAAAATAGTTTATTTACTACATAAGGAGCTTCGCGTTTTCATTTCTTTCAAATTGAGCTTGCCCCATGGTCTATTTACTACTCTGGTCCCCCTTTATTTTCCAAAAATTTCGATTTAGCCACCGAATTGAACCAAATCAGTTTTCGAATGGTGAAATTACTCTCCTAGTCATTTCGCGTTTTGGCATTTTGCACTTTGAGCTTGCCTCTTGGTTATTTTACACAATAGGTCATTTCCAGCTTATTCTGGTTTTTAAGTAGGTCCCTAAATTGTGTTTCATTATCTTTTAATTTCTGTTTCCTGTTTCTTTTGTTTTTCATTTCAGCCACTCTTCTTTTTTAAGTACTTATGTCATTTTGATCTTATGTGTTTGTAAGCATGTTTGTATTACTCATTAAGCTCATATGTGTTTTTTATCATGTTTATTTATGCTTTTTAATATGTGTTATAATATGTTTTAATTTATTTAATCATATCATATGTGTTTTAGTTTAGCTCGCATACCATGTCTGTATGTTAGCCTTTTATGTTTATTTTGTACATTGTATTACTTGTTAATTGATAATATGATTTACCATGTTTTTGTGTCCATTTCGTTCTTTACGTTTATGCATGTGTCATCTTTGCCATGTTTATTTATGCACGTTTTAGGTGTTAAGTTTTAGTCTATTTATGTGTAGTCAGTGTTTGTATGTTAGCATAGATTTTCATGTCCTTTTTGTTTCCTAGGGTGCATATTAATGTGGAATTTTGTTGACACCTCTATGATGTTTTTGTAATATATACGTATACATTGAGTCATATGTTAGGTAGCAAACTTTTCTATGATCGCATGTTGCTTTGATTTGTTAGTTTAGTATTATATAATATTTATTTCATGCATATGTGCATCATGGTTTTTATATGTATCTTAACATGTATATTTGATTTATTAATTTTGAAAGCATGTTTTTCTCTTTTTCATGATTGTGTGCATACTTTGTTTTTATTATTGTGACATGTTATGACCGTGTTTTATTATCATTTTTGTTTGATTTTGTAATATTCGTGTTTTTATGTTTTTTTAGTTCCATGTCTTTGTAAATATTCGTTTATAATGTTTTTTTAAGTTTGCATAAATGATATATAATATTTGCCAATGCGATGCCCTTTTATTCGAGCGTAAATATGGCCAATATCAAGCGCAATGATGGTGGTCTATCGGTTTATTCTCAAATGACGGGGACCTAAAAATCTACTCGCAATTATAACTAAATTTTAATTTAATCGTTACTTTATTTCGAAAAATCTAATATTAATAAAGCGGTAATTATTAAAGTACCAATTTTGGGCGGTGTAGGGCTGCTAATCCTTCCTCATCCGTAACCGACTCCCAAACCCAACATTTTTAAAATCTCAGGTTTTACGGTGTCCGGCCTACCTTAGTGGACGGTGGCGACTCCATTTTAAATAAAATACAGTTTTTCTAAAACTCCATAGAATAAATATTTTTAAATACCCGAAAATACCCAAAGACTCTAAACACAGTAAAACCTCATTTTTAGCGAGAAAATAGATATCGCTACAAATCCTTCTCGATTGAGCCTCGCTCGGATACCAATTGTTGAGTTGGATTGAGCTCGAATTCCTTCAACTGAATTACTTGTCAAGTGGTGGAGAATATGACTTTTGGGTGACAATGGTAGGAAGTGAAAATTGGAAAATTTGCACAAGGATTTATAGTGGTTCAAGCTTCTAACAAGCTCTACATCCACTACCTTAGCTCCCCACTAAGGATTTCAACCAATTCACTAAGAATTCTTCCCCTTTCCTAGGCTTAGGAGGAAACATTTTAAAACACTCAAAGCTTCTACCCAAAAGCTTGAGTAAACCCTCTTTACAAAGAGAAAATTCAAAGCAAACTGAAATCCCTCTCTTAAGGTATGTGTTTGCACTCTAAGGCACTCACCCAAATCCTAAAACACTTGAGAATATATAAACATTTAAGCTCACAAGTATTGACTATACAAGAACTGAAAAATTAAGCACTAAGACAAATTTTCATCATAATGTTGTTGACAATAAGATCATTAGTTGCTCCAGGTGCTTGAGGGGTCCTTTTATCCTCCCAAATGAGTTTCTAGCCGTTGGTGACCGTTGGGGATGAATTGGAGCCGTTTGGGAACATTTTCCAAGCAAACATGCAATTCTACAGCATAGGGTATCGATACTCAGGTAGGGGTATCGATACTGTCCTAATTTGGAAATAGCCGTTAGAGCCAAAGCTGTGAGGGGGTATCGATACCCATGGGGTGGTATCGATACCTGCATGGTGGTATCGATACCACCCCGGCAATATCGGTACCCATCTTTGATTTTGGAAAAATAGAAAACAAAGGGGTATCGATACCAGGCAAAGGGGTATCGATACTGAAGATATGGTATCGATACCAGGGGCCTGTTTTTGACATTTTGAACCTATAAAAATTTTATTTTTGACTTAAAAACATTCCAAAATCATTTCAACATATTTCTCAAGTTGTTTGGACTTAAAATCAATTTTGCAATATTTTCAATTTAATCCAAAAACATTTTTCAATTATTATATCAAAACAAATATCCTAACATCATCCAATACTTGGAAGCACACTCTTAAGTTCGATAACTTCATAGTTGTTGATCCAATCCTATTGGGTTCAACACTCTACTCATCACTTTATTACTTGATTTGACGATTATACTTTCTCTAAAGTGCACCACTATTTGACAAGCATCAAGTTTTTGGCGCCGTTGCTGGAGATTGGCAATTGATAATTACGTTATAATTGCGCTTAAGATTTTATTTTATTTGCATTTATTTTTTTTTGTTTTTATTTTTCTTCTAAGGTACGTTCTAGTGCATGACCAAAAGGTTTATATCGGAACCTATTCTTCCATTAAACCTAGAGATCGAAAGAACTTTGAGGAATTTACACATAGAGAGAAAGAATATGGTTAACGAGTACAAAGTGAACGACCATGAGAACAATAGTAACCGAGGCATGCATTTTCGCGCAAGATGTATGAATGTGTAGAACCAAAATCTATCAAAGAAAGCAATGGTATGGACTACAAAGTAAATGTACTTGCAATCACATCTGAGTCATTCATGCCCACACGATGCACGAAAACCCTCGCAGGTCCACCACTCTTTGGCCATCCTCCCTACGCTGAAAATGACCATGACCGCACCCATGCCCTCTCTACGATACCACAACATATGCAGCAACTTGTCCATCTCTAGCTAACTACGGACAATCACGCCTATGATGATCCTGTGATCCACGGTTGCAGCATGTGCCCATGGAACTCCAACACTCCCTTGAATGTCTCCTACCACAACGTGTCTTTGATCTGGGTGGTACCTCTTATACCTATGCTTCTTGTAACAATCTCGGCCAACGTCCGACTCAGCATGCCTCTTTCCAACAGAAGAACTCCCTGATCGAAAAGACAACCCAAATTCTTTCTATGTCCTTAGCCCGAGAAACTAGAACAGCAAACTCTATATAATCTGTAGCCAACATGTACGTCTTCACCTCCTTAACCAAACCATAACGGAATCGGTCGCATCGCTGTCTCTCGTCAGGAACCAGGTCAGAAGCATATTGGCTTAACCGAACTAACTGGATCTCATACTTTGAAACAGACATGTTCACCTGCTCCAAAGCCATGAACTCCCTTTTCTTCTTATCCTGGTATCGGGAACCCAAATACTTCTTTAAAAAAGTAGCACAAAAGAACTCCCATGTCACATCAACAGGTGCCAAACCCGCGATAGCAGTCGTCTTTCCACTATAAGCATCACCCTAAAGCAACGACACTATACAATCCAACTTGCGAGCATCCAAACACTCTATCTGCCCAAGGATCCTCTCTGTGCTAGCAAACCACTATTCTGCTACCTTCGGAGCTAACCCTCTGAACTCAGTACCACCCAAACTTCACAAACTCTCTAACGGTAACCCAATATTTACTATTACAGTTGCTGGTGCATGGACTTGCACTTCGGCTATGGCTGCCTAGAAAGCTCTCGTCATTACCTAGATCAACGGTGTCATATCTCTGAAAACTTGTCCATAACGAGGAATTGGTGGAGGAGGAGGCAACTCATCATTTTGTCTATCCATAAGACTCCCCATACAAGCTCTCGTCTCGGTCTCATTTCACGAAAATATGAGTCTAAAACATGATAATGCAATAAAACAAAATAATTAGGCCAGCTTGTAGCAAGAATCCAAGTTGTCTGTTTCAAAATAAAACCATTTTGCACTAGTAGTAATAATGCAATGTGTACCCAAGTTTATACCCCAACATATCACATTCCAACCATAATCAGACAAAATCAAGCACCGTGCATGTTAATCAACAAATTCATGTATCATCAATCAAACAAACAATCATAACCCACCTCCTAACAATCATAAACCCCCTTGACCCAGTCTAGTCGCAAGACCGAATCGAGCGAGCTACATTAGGGTTTCCCAAGACAAACGCGGAAGAATTAATTTGAGAAACGATCCATATTTTTGTTTTATCTTGTCTAAATATGCAATTAAGTCTTAAGCTGATCATGTTGGCATCGGTGAAATTTGCAAACAATCGAGCGTCAAATTGACATCCAATTGCACTATTTATCAATTCAGGGACCAATTTGTAATTTAGGTTAATTAAGTAGACCATCTAGAAATTAAAGTTACCAATCATTAATTAGTCATATTCCATGCCATCAGGTTACATTCCAACTTAAAACAATCATCCTCACACATTTATTTGCATGATCAAGAAATAGGGACTAAACTGTAAAGATTCTAACTTCAGAAAGCATTTTAACTGAAATACCTAACTGAGTATCGGTACACCGCATCCCTGTATCGATACAGGTTCAAAGTACAAAGGCATAACGATATGGTCCTCAAGCGTATCGGTACAAGTATGCAATGCTCAAAATTAGGAATTCTAGTAGCCAAAAAGCGTACCGATACGATTGCCCGTGTACCGAAATAAAGCCAAAAAATTCAACTATGCGTACCGATACGGTCCCTGGGTGTATCGGTATGCCAAGACAATTTTGCCCAGATTGAGCCGAGACAGGTCCTCGTGTACCGATCCCTCAGGACCCATACCGGTACGGACAGACTTGTAATGACCTATTGGTCCAACATATGACACTTTGGCTCAATCTAACTTACTCTAATCAACTTCAAACCATCATATGAATACTCAAACATTACTTCCTCATACATGTGAGCATGGAAGAAGATCGTACACAACATGTCAAAACCAATCATAACTCCTAAAGGTACGTTTTCTACCCAAGCATGCGTTTTGGTTCCCAACCCCACAAAACCAGTATAAAGCCTCATACAAGTCCAAAACATCAAACATAACTTGTACAAACAGGGAGTACCCAAAATAAACCTCCCAAATATCAAATTGGTCACATTGCCTCTTATTACTACTTAGTATTTATAAATCTATACTTTGGAAAATGCTTCAGCTCTTGGATATCCCCCTGCGTACTCGCTGTCCAAAGAGCCTATTTCTCTGCATTGATGAGAAAAGAGAGCGTAAGCTATAATCTTAGTGAGGGAATCGCAACACTCATCAATGCATTTAAAACCATGTTGTATCAAAATTAGTTTGTAATGTTTATTCTAAAATCATCTCATGCTTCTCAAATCTTTCCAAATATGCACATTTAAATCATTTACAACACATGTATCATGGATTCTATCTCAAACCTCAATTTAAGTTTCAAATGCCAAAATCTCTATATAGAAAGCTTAAAGAGCATCTCATTTATAAACTACTTTATATAAACATAATCCATTACTCATGATACATTATCTCATATATTGGCATTCAAGTGACTCAAAAAAGTACCATTCCATTTTACAAAACACATTAGATACACGGATTTCCCAAGTGGTTCCTACAACCACTTCACATACATCCTCGAACCGGAGCAACAGAATAATTACCCACCTCAACGGTTATGATGTATAAATCCACCAGTGGGAGAACACAAAACAATTACCCACCTCGACCACTGCGGTTCTTATGGTGGAGCAAACAGAACAGTTACCCATCTCGACACACATGAGGTGACTTATTATAGTGCACTTTAACCCTATGGCTAGCCAACTATATCCGATAACATTTTAATCTCAGCCACTTGCAAATATACTCAATAAAACAACATTACCTCACTGTTTTACATATGAGTCAAACCAATCCAACTTCAAATACATTAAACCATGTATTTTAGTGATCATAAAATACCTTCGTAAACCATTTTTCATTCTCAATAATCAGCATATATGATCATTTGCAACATCTTTCATTTCTAAACATGCATAATACAGTGAGTAATCAAAACCATAAACATGTGCATGAGATTGTATTTTGCAAAACCGAAATCAAGAGCGAGATTAACCAATACTTACTTCCGAGCATAGATAAGTATTTCAAACTTAATCTAAACTCCTAACAACCATCTTCAAACCTTTTTAAATCAGTAAAACGCATTTCCATTCACCGACAACCAAATGCTCCACTTGCCGATACACAATCTATAACACTCTTAACGTATACTCGTAGTACGAATACACATTAAGGATGTCACAATATTATTTAACAGAGTTCTAGACTTGTAAATTATTTTTTTAAAACATCTGACATAAAACTAGTTTATAAAATAACCCTTTCTCGACTTTCGAAGTATTCATAGCCTATTTTCATATTTCTAGTTTTGACCCTGAATTGGTTTATAAATCATATTAGTCGGTTATTAAAATAAGTATATAAATCAGGGTGAAAACTAGGTACACTGCCTAAGCTCTTTGTTGAATTTAAAATCGTTACGTTGTAAACGATAAATAAAATTTTACCCGATTAAATATCTTTACCGATAATTCTTTAACCATACAAATAATTCATATTTCCATGGTTAATCCTATATACTATCTTAAACTAATTTATCACATTACTAGTACCTTATCATGTTCTTATTTATTTACGATTTATTTTTGAAACTGACTATTTATCTGACTCTTAATCAAACCATGCCTTTAAAACAACTAACAAATAAATAGATACATGCCCACTAGAGAATATCATAAATTAGAATGTCTTAATGATGTTTGGCAAAATGTAGCTTGATTAACATGCTTGACTCCTCTTCCGGTAAATTTCCAATAATCTACGTGTGAAACAACATACACTAAGTATTCACTTAGTGAGGCAAAGCATATAAGGTTATCAAATAACTGAAATGAACATAATTCATGGCTTATTTTTATATCTAGCTTATCTAAGTATAATTGGTAGATTACTTGTATTAAGTTCATCATGTTTACTTGACATACTTCATCATGCTTCTCATAGCATAATATAACCAGTTTCTATGGCATTTCATAGCAAACTTTATTATAATTCTAATTTTTTGCCTAACATATCAAACAAAGAAATACATATATTATTGAGCTTAACATAATCGAGAAAATACTAATCTTATAGAAAATACATAGATATACAGAGAATACGAAGAACCTGTTATTTCTCGTACTTAGTACTAAAACTTTGCAGAAAACTTAGTACATAACAAAATTTGCCAAGCTCACTAGCTCGATTACCTGCGCTTTTATTGATCTTTTAAATTTGCCCAAAGTATACTTTATGAGACCTTAGGTACTCGAGTCACATGAATAAGACACCAGAGTGTCTACCGTGAACATGTAAATGAGTACGTACTCGAGGACGCTCTTTGCTCCTCATAAAAGCACCTCGTTAGTGCCATTAGCACTATGGGCGTGGATCTCCAGGGTGCACACCAAGGGCTTGGGTCCCCAAGGTGTATGTGACACCATCGTAGTCACAAAACATGTAATCATATCATAACTTGAGTGATGCAACTACTAAGAACTCTATGACATGCCAACTATACCAAGGACTCCCACTTTGTAATACTTGGGCATACAGATATATGTATATCATGATCAGAAGTTATCATATCAGATGCCATCAATAAATCATAATGGCAGTTCATAACCCAGATAATATCATGTATACTATAACAAAGATGTTTATCAGAGCATTGACAATGTATTATACATATTACTTGCTCTTACCATATTCAAATAACATATCAGTTATAGTGACTATCATAACATTTCACATATAAGTTATCATACTTGAAACAATATGTTATTCAAGCCATATTAGCTTATTTATTAAGAATAATTTTCCAGTCAGTGATCATGTATCAAACACATCACTTATTTTTAATTTTTTATGAACATAACATATCATAAATAATTCTTTAGTCATATGTTAGGAACATTGTCCTCACATTGCTCGCCATATTACTTACCCCATTTAAACAGTAGAACATAACGTCAACATATATCATATCATGCATTCATAAATAAGGTTGGCTTATCGCAAGCCTCCCTTTATCACATGCATAATTAAGTAACAATTAAGGCACTCACCTTGGCCACTTAACACAATGCCTCACTAAGTCCTAGTTCGATCCTTTCTTTCATAGTACCTTGAACCTTCTTTGATTCAGACTTGACTTCAATAATCACATGAATACAATAAAATATTTGTTAGATTCAAATCTAACAATACCTTAAACATGTTGTTTAATGTAATCATTTGAATATAAAATTTCCAATTATTTTTCTTTCTTCCTAGTATTGTTCAAAAACTCATTATGGTCCTTAGTGACCAATTTGAACTTCCAATAATTCTTCTGAGCTTGCTAACTAACATTTAAATACAAAATATTTCAAATTTCATTTTCTGACACCTTGTGCTACCTTCAAAGATTTACTTATACAGAGTAGAATACATACTAGATCTTAATTTCCTTTATATAAACTAGATTCGATGACGGTTCTAACGGTATAAGCCATATAAATTAATAAAATCTACAAAAAATTATGAAAATTCCTTACATTCACGTCATAGAGTTGTCTAGACAGAAACTGCTTTGTAATTTTTCTGACCTTCATTCAATTAAAATTTTATATCTTTTAACTCGGAACTCGAAATCAGTTTTCGTTTGTTGGAAATGAAACTAGACTAAAAATATTTACAACTGTGTAAAATTCATCATCTAACCATTTTTGTAGAAATTTATGGTGAATTTTTAAACTTACTACCATAATTCAAATTCCAAAACAACTTTTCGTAAATAACTTCTAATTTACACTAGCTTCTCCTTATTTCTCTACTTGTCAATTTAGTCTCATCACTTTACTTCAAATGACCAGAATAAAGCTTGTATCCAGTTGTTATCTTTTCATCCGTCATCAAAATAGGCTTAAACCTTTACTTCTCTATTTTTTTCTTGATTTGTCAAGATGGTCACCAAATTTCAAGTATAAGGATCCAAGCTTCTTAATTTTTCAAATTAGTCCTCAAATCAACATTACTAACTTAATTCTATCAATTTAACTAAAAAAATCAGATTTACTCCTTCTACATATCCTCTTTGCCAAATAGACCATTCAAGTTTGACGAATTGTCAACATGGTCACTAATGCGATTAATCATCAGTTTAGCATTCTAACTTCATTTTCATTTCTCTAACATCATTAATAACATAAATATGCATCAAATCCATAAAAATCAGATCTAGTCCCTTAATTTGAAGCTTGCCGAAATGGTCCCTATGTATTTAACTTAGGGTTTTGCTTCCAAACAACAAATCAAGCTTACTAGATCATTAATCCAACATCACAAACCCTAAGTTAGACTTGAATCCATAAACCCTAATCTTCTCTATACAAACCAAAATATGTAGGGTTTAAATCCCAACTCAATAACATGATTCTAACATCATACAAGCATGATTCTAACTTAAAATCAAACATGGATTCATAAAATCATAAAAGCCCTAATTTGTTCATAAACCTTAATTTTTTTCCCATATCAAATCTCATCAATCAAGCAAGTATTCTATGAATTATTTACATCAAAAGATAGAGCTCGAAAAGTAGAACAACTTTGTAGTTCAAAAGATTACCTAAAAACTGAGATTCGGGGCTGAAATTGAGCTTGGAAAAAAATTCTCTTCTTTCCTATCCATAGTGCTAATGGCACTAACGAGGTGCTTTTATGAGGAGCAAAGAGCGTCCTCGAGTAAGTACTCATTTACATGTTCACGTTAGACACTCTGGTGTCTTATTCATGTGACTCGAGTACCTAAGGTCTCATAAAGTATACTTTTGGCAAATTTAAAAGATTAATAAAAGTGCAGGTAATCGAGCTAGTGAACTTGGCAAATTCTGTTATGTACTAAGTTCTCTACAAAGTTTTGGTACTAAGTATGAGAAATAATAGGTTCTATGTATTCTTTGTATATCTCTGTTTTTTCTATAAGATCAGTATTTTCCTAATTATTTTAAGCTTAGTAATATTTGTATTTCTTTGTTTGATATGTTAGGCAAAGAATTAGAATTATGATAAAGTTTGCAATGAAATGCCATAGAAACTGGTTATAGTATGCTATGAGAAGCATGATGAAGTATGCCAAGTAAACATGATGAACTTAATACAAGTAATTTATCAGTTATAATTAGATAAGCTAGATATAAAAATAAGGCTTGAATTATGTTCATGTCAGTTATTTGATAACCTTATATGCTTTGCCTCACTAAGTGAATACTTAGCATATGTTATTTCACACATAGGTTATTGGAAATTTACCGGAAGAGGAGTCAAGCATGTTAATCAAGCTGCAATTTTCCAAACATCATTAAGACATTCTAATTTATGATATTCTCTAGTGGGCATGTATCTATTTATTCGTTTGTTGTTTTAAAGGCATGAGTTTAATTAAGAGTCAGATAAATAGTCAGTTTCAAAAATAAATCGTAAATAAATAAGAACATGATAAGGTACTAGTAATGTGATAAATTAGTTTAAGATAGTATAGAGGATTAACCATGAAAATATGAATTATTCGTATGGTTAAAGAATTATCGGTAAAGATATTTAATCGGGTAAAATTTTATTTATCGTTTATAGCATAACGATTTTAAATTCACCAAAGAGCTTAGGCAGTGTACCTAGTTTTCACCCAGAGTTATATACTTAATTTAATAACTAACTAATATGATTTATAAACCAATTCAGGGTCAAAACTAGCAATCTGCAAATAAGGCTATGAATACTTTGAAAGTCGAGAAAGGGTTATTTTATAAACCAGTTTTATGTCAGATGTTTTAAAAAATAAATGTACAAGTCTAGAACTCTGTTAAATAATATTGTGACATCCTTAATGTGTATTCGTACTACGAGTATACGTTAAGGGTGTTACACGATCAAGCTTTCGCGGCCTTTCCAAAAGCTAGAGGATTCAACTCCCCTGCTTTAACCAAACAAAAATAGAGGATTAATGCATTTCCATGCATCTTTAATTTCCAGCAACCAACAATCAACACTTCTCCTCACTTAAAACCATCAAACGCCACTCTAAAACAACCGAAATCAACACCAACCTTCATCTAAACAAAGCCCAGCCAAAGCCTATTGATTTTAACATCTTAACAACATAAATTAACATCCAAAAACATCCTTATCAAGTCATTATACTTACAGCAACACTACAACACCAATATCACACCAAAATCTAACTATAAGCAACCTAGAAAATTAGCATTTCTCATAGTTTCGGGATTCATTTAATTAATCTCTTATTTTAACATTGAAACAAATCTTAGAAGAGACCTAAATCAATTATATTCATTACAAAATAGTATACATCCAAATTCTTCATCAAAACTCAATTTAATCCATAAAACCTTGATTAAATCATAAATACATAACAAAAATCAGTTGTAAAGGATCAAGAACTTGGGAATTTCATTAAAGAACCTTTAATTAGAAGAGAGAAATGAAAATCACCTCTAATTGTTGATTTCTCCCTTAATTAGCAAAGTTTGGATGAAAACTTCAAGATTCCAAGTAGCTTTTGTAATAGGAATTAAAGAAATCAATTAGACAACAAAAAGGAAATAAAAAGAGATTGATTCCTAAAATTTCTGGAATGAAAATCATAGTTTGGCTGCTGAGAAACTTGATAGAAAAAGTTGGGAGAAAAGTAGTTACGTAAGAAAATGAAAATGTGTTATTAAAACCTTTTTATTAATTTTATTTTATTTAATAATTAAAACCAATTAAAAACCTTTTAAAAATAGCCTAAATTAATGGAAAAACTAATGGAAAAGTCTGGGTAAATAGCTCCTTAACGATTCTAAGTTTTGACCCTTTTACGATTTAGTCACTAAAACAGTTTTGAAAACTTTACATTTTATTTACCAGACCAAAATGTCCCAAAATCAGATTTAATTCTTTCTAATTGAATTTACCAAAACCTTTAAGATATTAATTAAATATTTTCTAGCATTTTTTCATATTTGATTTTAACCAAAAATTATTTATTAAGATGTAATTCCTGAAACTAACTCGAATTGCCTAATTTGGTTCTCCTGAATCGTCTACTCAATCCATCTAACATATAGGCCCAAATTCAGGGCATTACGAAGATTGTAAGTTTAAACCAAGTGTCAGAAAGTTATTTCTAGTCATCAGAACTCAAAAAATTACTAGATCGATTTTAGGGGTGTTATAAGTTTAAACTTTTCCTAACTTTTCACTTTATACACCAAAATTTCACTCTTTTCATTTTGGTAACTAACCATATTTTGGGGTATTGTAACTCTTCCCTTAAGAAAAATCGTTCTCAAATTTTAGAACATACCTAGACTATACATATGTGGAAATTGTTTTTCCATTGATTCTTTAGTCTCCCACATGGTATCCTCCACTTAAGATTTTGACAGCAAACTTTCACCAACAGAATGGTCTTGTTTCTCAATTCTTTGACTCCATGCACTATAATCTTTACAAGTTTTTCCTCGTAGGTCAAATATGGTTGTATCTCAGTCTCCTCTGGTGATATAACATCAGAAGGATCATAACGATACCTTTTAAACATCGACACATAAAAAACATTATGAATCTTTCTCATTTCTAAAGGCAAAGCTGACTAATAAGCCATTAGACCAACTCTTTTTAGAATCTCATATGGATCGAAAAATCTTGGACAAAGGTTTCCTTGCGTCCAAATCATAGAACTTTCTTCCAAGGTGAAACTTTTAGAAACACCTTTTCTCTAACCTCAAACTCGATGTCCTTTCCTTTAAGATTAGAATAAGATTTTTGTTGATTAGAAGCAATCTTGAGGCTATCTTGAATTATCCTTTCCTTGTCTTCCTAGATTCCAAACCAAATCAGGTCCAATTACCTTGTGATCTCTGAGTTTGCACCAGTTCAAAATTGTTCTACACCTTCTACCATACAAGTCTTGATAAGGTGCCATCTTTATACTTTATTGATAGCTATTATTGTAAGCAAACTCTACTAGTGTTAAATACTTTTCCCACGAGCCCTCAAACTTGATAAAAGAAGCTCTAAGCATATTTTCCAAAATCTGAATTGTTTCTTTAATATTGTCCATTCCTCTACGGATGAAAATTAGTATTGAAATTCAACTAAGTTCTTACTGCCTGTAAGGAACTCCACCAAAATCTCGAGGTAAACCTTGGATTTCTATCAAATATAGTAGAAACAAGAACACCATGTATCATGACAATTTCTTTGATATATAGTTCAACATATTTATTCATTGAATAGCCAATTCAAACTGGAATAAAATGTGCATATTTAGTCAGTCTGTCCATAATCACCCAAATCAAATCCTTCTTACTTGGTGTCACAGACAACCTAATCACGAACTCTATCATAACTCTTTCCCATTTCCACTAGGGAATGGAAATTGGTTGCAACAATCCTGCTGGTACCTGGTGTTCTGATTTTACTTGCTGACATGTTAAACATTTAGCAACAAATCCATGGAAATTGGTTGCAACAATCCTGCTGGTACCTGGTGTTCTGATTTTACTTGCTGACATGTTAAACATTTAGCAACAAATTCCTTCACTCCTCTTTTCATACTTGGCCGCTAGTATTGAATTTTTCATATCTTGGTACATTTTATTGCTTCTAGGATTACCTTAGTCAGAATTTTTCTTTCCAACTCATCATCATTGGGGATATAAATTCTCTCTTGACAATATAAACAATCATCAAACTTAACTTCAAAGTCGTTGGTTTCACCATTTTCAGCTTGTTTGATTCTTGTGAGACACTTCTCCTCTTTCAACTATAAATCTTTAACTAGACCTAACATGGTAGATCTAAGCTAAAGCTCTATAATTAATGCACCATCTTTTTTCAAGGATAATTGCACATTTGATGCCCTTCAAGCAGAGAATGTCTTTCAGCTAAGTACTTCAACTACTACGTTAACTTTCCCATGATGATAGTTAATAATCACACTATAATCTTTGAAAAACGCTATCCACCTCATTTGCCACAAATTCGAATCCTTCTGCATCATTAGATATTTCAAACTTTTTTATCGATGAAGACATAATATTTTTCATGATACTAATAATGATGCCAAATCTTTAAATCAAATACTAGTGGAACAAATCCTAAATCATGAATCTAGTCATTTCTTTCATGAGACTTAAACTTTTTTTGATGCATAAGCCAACACTCCTCCTTCCTACATTAATACACATCCCAATTCGTTATAGGACACATCACTGAATAGTGCAAAGTCTTTACTCGATTCAGGTTGTACTAACATCGGTGCCTCTGTTAACATTTTTTAAATTGTTCAAGCTTTCTTGGCACTTTTATTAGTTCAAATGTAAAATACATCCTTTCATAACAATTTGGTGATCGAAGAGACAATCATCAAAAACCCTTTATGAATCATCGATAATAACCTACCTGAAACACCTCTAAATAGGTATAGGTGAAATACCGAGTTCATAAGTGTTACTTTCAAGCAAAGACTATCAAACATAACCATAAGGAATCACTACTTCATCACAAGAAAGAAATAAGGATAGACATCATGGCATGTAATAAAAAAATTTAGACTCACATATAGAATTGTGTTACGTACTAACTCCTAGATTAATTACTAGCATAATATATATCAATCCATGCCAGAGAGCTAATTCATGTTTATATCGAATTCAATCACATATCTAATCACCCACAACTTTTATGATAAAAATTTAATTCTACTCAAAACAACATTTAGAATACTAACACAATGTATTCGATTGAAAGCTAAATGTAAACCTAAACATCAAACAACTTATGGACCTTTAAGACATATTTCATGCTAGACATATAATTACAACATTATGTGTACTTTGGAAATCATTACATCCCAACTTACATTATAGTAACTAAACAATTTAACAGGAACATGACTCTAGTTATACTTAGAATCTATTTACTAGTTTGTCATAAAATCAACTAACTTAACATACAAGAAACCATACCAAATCATATTTCCAATCTCATATGAACAAGACATTATTCATGGCATTAGCTATCTAAAACATGCTTCTTACTCTTAACTCATGCATATCAAACATTCATATAAAGCTAAACATCGACCATTTAATAATAAGTACTTATAGAGGCCATTTACAAACATTTCCAAGATGGCATACTAATCACAAATATTTACATACTCACTGAATTTATATGCATCTAAATACAATACAAAACATGCTGCCACCCATCTAGGAGTTTTTAACAAAAAGGGTACACAAAACATACATTCAGATAATTGTGATCTTGTAAAACTTCCAAACTATCGAGCACTTCAAGCTAACCTGGAATTAGAATGAAAGGAATACATAAGTTTTCACTTAGTGAGGTAGTTTAAAGCAACATAGATAACAAGAATCAATTGAGCTTTCCTTCCATTCATTCCGTAGATCAAATATATCAATATTTTGAACAAGAAGATAGAAGATACAATATAGACATTCGAAACAAGCTATTACCATTAGACATGGTAGTCAAGGCATTCCAATCAAATAGTTACTTAGGGCATTTTTATCAACAATTCATATTACAAGATATATCATACTAACAATTTGTAAACATAAACAATTATAAGTTTCTTAATTCCTTTTTACATGTTCTATAATCAGAATAATGACATATATACACACACACACACACACATATATATATATATATATATATATCTTGTTATGCAAGCTACTTTAATAATTCTTTGATTCCTTTATATCTTTCATGAATTCATATTAACATAGCCTTGTGATTCAAGCTACAACCTAGGTACACGAATCCCTAACCAACCGTCGCCCATATAATATGATAGAAATGGTACTCACAGTACCGGTCAATCCCTCCTACTGTCGCCTCATAAGGACCGTAGTCCACCCCAAACACGAGCTCTATGGACTCTATGGCATGCCAACTATACCTAAGACTGACTCGAATCAAGGCTTTCACAATTGTCATATCTTTTGCAGAATAGAATGAGCATAGCTTCTTATCGAGATATCACTTTAACAATCTCTTTACCTTGAACATTTATTCACCACATGTGAATTTATTGTATTAAATCATATTTCATTTTCGAAGGGCATCAAAATAAGGATTTTCATTAATATGTATCATGTCTAGATCATAATATAAGAAATTTAACTATGTCACATATAGATTATCATAGACATGTATTGCATCTCTTCAACACATCATATCTCAACTCACCTCTCATCCAAGCTTATTGTTGCAAGTAATGTATGCATACTAATAGTAAAAAAATTATTAATACAAAATGCTCGGGAAGGTTTTGAGCCTCTCCCGAGACTTTAAACTACACTCACAATTTAATTCCATCTAATTTTGCTCCCGAATTATAATTCCTTTTTGCTTTTCAACAGCTTGGTCTCCTATGTGTCTCGCTTGATCAATTCCTTCTTTGTCTAATTATAACAAGAAGTTTAATTCATGCATTAGAACCAATCAAAGTTTTCAAGCATTCTTAAGACAATCCAATTTCATATACATACATCAAATCATGGCAGATTTTATACATGATACATATTCGATTAAATCAATCCAATTACATGTACATACACACCAAAACAGGGCAGCTTCCATACATATGTTTATGCTCGATCACAGCAGCTAAATTCATTCACTATGCCTCATATTAATCCTTTAATCACATGAATTTACTTTTGAACTTAATTAATAACCTCAAGTTCATACATGTTCATTTATACATACCAAGCATTCTTAAATTTCCTTATGAATTCCAAACAGTCCATGGTTCGATTCTAATCACAACAACATCTGTAATAAGTTCAGCATTAACTTCATAGCCACAAGGATTTATTCATAAAGTCCTTAAATTACATTTAACATAATTTTCGAATGAACTTTCAATACATAGCAACTTTCGATTTCTAGTAACTTAAACCACACCATTTGAATTGCTCAAACAATATCATCTTAATTGTCAATTCAAACAATATTTATTTCTACTATCTTATCAAACATCCAATTGAACCAAATTCTCACACATACATATTCAATTGTTCTCCAATTTCATAACATATAAATCAAATAATCCATTTCACAGCAAGATTACAAAAAGGAAGAGAACAAAGAAGTTGCCTTCCTATCCATGCACCAATCGAACAAGGCTGAATTTTAAACTAAGTTAAGCAACCATGGCTTTTTTCTCATTCTCACTCTCACTCGGCTATTTGAGAGAATAAGGGAGGAAGAAGATAGCTTAATTTAGTTTTCCTTCTCTCTATGACTCAATGTCGTGAACCACTCCATCCTAGTCCACCTTGCATGCTTTCGGAATTACATGTGTCCAAGACCATTACTTTAAAATTTCTTTGCATGTAAACTTATTACATATCTAATAATTCGGTTTGGTCCTTCAACAATTACATGTGTATTTTCTTTTTCTTATAATTTGGTCCTGGACATGCTTGTTTTACACAAAAGGTGTCACAAAATTTATAATTGTCTTGAAGTCAAAGTACTTAACTTCTAGGCTATAATCAGGGTATTACACTACCAATCTCAAGAAACTCCAAACCTTAGATACATTCTTTGGAGTTTTCCATTCAGCAATGGGTTAATTCTTTTTAGGATCCCTTCAAATTCCATCGGCCAACGCAATATGGCCTACGAAAGAAATTTTAGATAACTTGAATTCACATTTAGGCAACTTTACACACCAGTTCTTTTCTTTCATAGTACTTGAGGTACTACTCAAAAATGCATATCATTATCTTCTCTAGTTTTGGAACATACCAAAATATCATCAACCAGTTGAAATACTTTCGAAGTTCACCTGAAGATACACAATAACATTTATTTACCTAATTCTTGTCTAATCATTCGTTTAATAATACAACCCCATCGAACTTCTTCCAATCATCACAAAGAAGCTCTTCTAATAAAATTATTAAATCATTAAAACAATAATCAATTGATATTGGATTTTCATTTATATCTCCTTTGAAGTCTAACGCTCCAAGGATTTTTAGTTCCTAAACTATAAAAGTCTAAAGAGCTTGGGGTTGAATCAATTCAAAACCACGTCCATGGTTTTAAAAGAATAAACATTGGTTTTGCGCAACATTTCTGGTTAAACCGACAATTAACATCAATCTAAACTAGAGCCGGTTTTTAATTAACCTCGTTACTCCCGTCACGGATCTCATTCTAACCCACTTACTCGATCGTTTAGCGAGATCTTTTAGTCTCAGACATATGACTTAAACATAACCAATACAATAACGAAATAAGTAAGCAATTGCATCAAGTCATACAAGCACCGTTTTCAGTAATTTTGACATCATAGTGACAAGTATACACTTATTGACTCATATCTGACTTGGTTTAGATCCAGAACTGAGTAAACCTATAACATTGGTACAACTAAATGTAGCACCCCCTCTCCAGTTCTAATCATGACAGTCAAGACGAAAATGTCACAAAATAGATATTGCACAAAAGATGATATTTTTTAAAAAATTATTATAGATTTAAAACCTTTAAAAATGTTTATATCATTTTATACACAAAATCGAAACTCCTTTATTTCACGAAATATATTTTAACTGTTCTAATAAATCACAAACTCTATATCAAAATAGACAGACATTACCCCTTTATACATGCAAATAAAATTAACCAAAACCATCAAGTATGATGTCATTATTGTGATAGCTTGATGAACTTCTTGAACTTGATGTGTCGTCCTGCTTTCTTCAAGACCTCTAATCACCTACGTGTGCACAATCAAACATACACCAAGTACAAACTTAGTGATGCAAAAAAATAATATCAATAAAAAATATTAAATTCAATACAATTATAATACATTGATATCACATGTAACATGCTTTAATATGATCATGCTCAATTTATTTAATACCATGATTAACAAATGCATATTCAGTTCAAAAAATAATTTGTCAATACTTACCAATATCGTTAAACTTCCAAGCTCAACTATTTACCTTTTGTTCCATTGCAACAACAATATATTAAGTTTATGCTTAATTGCCTGCACTTTAACCATTTACCTTTTATCATAACCTAAAGTATAACAATGAGAGAACAAGGTATGCGAGTCAACACCAAAGTGTTATCAAACGCTGGTACCATTATACCACCAAAGCATAAGTACAACATTACTATCAAATGCTAGTATCAAGGTGTAACCGAATATCAGTACCGAAGTACTATAAAACGCTAGTATATAAGTGCTACCAAACATTAGTACTGTAACGACCCAATTTTTAGGTTAGTGAATTGGGTCTCGGACCCAGGTTATGGGCCTTTATTTTAGAAGTCCAAGTTAAGGATTTTAAGTTGGGCCCATTATATTGGGGGAGAATATTTTGAATTTTAAAAGGATGGGGATAGGAGAAAAAGGGGGAGATATTATGTTGGAAAGAGGGAAAAAGTAAATAGGGAGAGAGAAAATGGAAAAGTATGAGAGAAAGTAAAGAATGAGTTTTGAAGTCCGATCTATTACTGTCCAAGCATCCGTTCATGACACCTCTGGAACCATTGGAAAGATCTTACTGAGATGAGTTGGTCGTTGGTCACCAAGTCACCGCTGCTACCGCCGCTATTGTTTGTTGGGGTGAGAAGAAGCAAGTTTTGGGTTCTTGAAAGTAGGCACTTTCGATGGCCAAATCAAAAAATAGAGGGCACCACCGCCACCGTCCAACCACCGGATCACACCTCAGGCACCCCCATGTATCTCCCATGTGCGTGGGCGAGGTTCAGCTACAATGGGCAACTATATCTGGCTTGGATCGAGCAGTTTAGGCTAACCGATTGAGTTTATCTAGTGAGCTAGACCGAGATGGTCCAACAAGTTGAGCCAAGCGGCCTTGACCAATCTGCCTTGACCGAGCTGAGCCGCCATTGATTGATGTTGACTTTTTTGGGGGGACCCTACCCAAGGGTTTCTTGACATTTTGAGTCTGTTGGTACAGTCTGTTTCACCAAATTCAAACACGATAATTTATTTTTATGCGTTTGACCTTATGGATTAGTTATTGAATAAGGTTAATTAGTAATTATGGTATTCATATATTTATGAGGATTGTTTGGCCTTGAGTATAGGATCAAGATGAGCGTTTGAGGAGCTCGATTAAGGATTTATCAATAATCACTTAAGGTTTGTACACCTTGAACTCCTATTGCTTCATGAGCATCATAAATGTGATTGATTTACATGTTAGTATATGCAAAATAGGTAGACGATCAATATGCATGTTTGGAGACCGATAGTAAGCAATGTTTGTATTGGTACACATGTGAGTACCTGTACCCAGGGGTACTGTATCGATACTCGTGCTTGAGTACCGGTACCCAATGAACGAAATAATCTATAATGCTAATAAAAAGATAGAAATTGACATGGGATATAAATAAGATAATACAGATTAATAAAGATAATTAATGAAGATAATTAATGTACACTTTTATAAATATATTACCAAGTTGGTAAACTTTATTAGGTGATTTTGATAGAAACCATAGAGTTATGGTAATTGTGCTAGTGTTGTATGTTGTATGGTAATTTGTCGATGTTGTATGCGGTTTGGAAACTTGGTTGGTTGAGTCACCTTAGATTGATGGGATCTGGATACCTAGAAAAAGAGTGTTGCAACACCATGGTTACAGATGTCGGATGTACGTTCCTGACACTGTGTGACACTGAGCCTCATTCGATGATACTCGAGGAGAGATGTCAAGTATGGGTGTACGTTCCTAAGGCTGTGTGACACCAGGCCTCACCCAGAGAGAGTGTATGTTCTCGAGGATGTGTGACACTGGGTCTCACTCAGAGTGTACGTTCCCGAGGTTGTGCGACACCGGGCCTCACTCCAGGTTTGTGGTTATGACTTTGTGTGCTTTTGCTCGGATGATCTGGTGAGATCCATAGTATGGTTTGTCCTTGTGTGCCATGCATGATGTTTTTCTATGATGAGAGCATGTGTTTAGGTGACTAGTGGTAGCGCCACATGTTTATTTATCTCTTCTTATTGCTCGTACTAGCTTGCATGCTTATGTTTATGATTAGCATGAAGTACAGTAGAGTAGATGTATACCACTGAGCTTTGTAAGCACAGCGCTCGAAATCGTTGTTTTCATGCGTAGGTCGATCGTCAGGTTGTGGGATCGAGGAGCACTACCAATACGAGATTTTAGCATGTGGTGATTTTCAGAGTGCGATACTTGTGTTTAGTGGGTTGTGTATTCATAGGACCTTATGTGATGGAGTCTGTAATCCTTATTTTTGAAATTGTATTAATCAATGTTCAGTCGTTTTAAATTTAAATTGGAACTCATTTGTACTATTTTGATTATTTAACTATATTTTCAACTGTTGGTTTTAAATTTTTTTGAGAAATACCTTGTTGGGCTAAAACCTAGTTTGAGAAATTTTATGGTTTTGGGTTGGGCTTGAGACCAAAATTTGACATCCAGGTCGAGGGTGTTACAAGTACTGAATTACTCTCAAATTCTAACAATAAATTACTACCAATATAAATACCAAAATGCTCTCAAATGCTAGTACTAAATTACTACCAATATAAATACCGATGTATTATCAAATGCCTACACTAAATACTACCAAATATGCTAGACTTATGACATGTCAATTACATCTATAACACTCAATAAACATACTAGGGCATTGTAAATATCCTTTCATATCTCAATTATCAACAATGAAACTATAGTGATCATTTCAAAGATGAAACATTATTTGGACAATTCTTACCCTAAGTATTATATTATATCATAACATGAATATGCCAAAAATAACTCACCTTTACCAGTGAACATGATATGGACATGTACTAAACATGTTAACAATATATCAATTAAAAATTAATATGTTGGCACATACTAATCAATCTTATCAGAAGCCTTCTGTTTCATGCACACATATCAAATATGCATGTAATGTACATGCTTTTGCAAATTGGCAACCTGAGTTACCTTCAAAGAATTATTTTTATAAAACATTATATAAGTAAGAACTCAAATTTTTTTGTTCTAGTTGAAACTAGATTCACTCATGGTTTTAACAATATAAACTACATATTTTAGTTCAACATACACGATTTATAGCGATTTTCTAAAGTCTCTGTTAATGTTGTCTCGTAAAAGTTTGCTACCCACTTTTTATGAACTTTCACCAATAAAATAATTATATCTTTAAATATACAAATCATAATAAGTCGTTGTTTGCTTCAAACGAAATTAGAATAACTACGATCTTAACGATATAAGGCTCACTTTCTAATTATTTTTGTAAAGTTTATGGTGATTTTCAAACCTACTTTAAACATGAAAATTCTCGGCAAATTTCACAAAGCTCAATCTTTAGCCTCTTAATCCATTCTAGTATTCCTCTAAATACAAATCAACTTAAATCATCGTATAATAGTATCATGTAGCATTCAAAAACCACTCCATGTCATAATAAATTATATATTGGTTTATAACAAACCAATATTTCATAATATAACATAAATATGCATAAAAATTGAACTCACCTTCACATTTCCTACACAATCTAATTTGTAGTATCAATGTATGCTTCAATCTTAATTCTCATCTTTGTCTTTCAAGCTACCTTCAAGTTGTGCATTTTTGTGTGCTTTGTACACCAATTACATAGCAAATACAAATTAAATGTTCAAATTAGAACAAGGTTATACCTTGCACATTACTTGAAGAAAATTTCAAATAGATTCTTTTATGGCACAATTGAAATAACAGAGCTTCCAACACTTCAATTTAACCTTGCATTCCATAATTTTATTAAAATCTTTATTTATTTATTTTTCAAATATTTGAAGGACTGAATTAGGAGCTTTCACATATAAACCCCAATTTCAACAATTTTATCACCAAAGCAAATCTTAAATGATGGCAAACAACTAAAACACGTCAATCAGAATTTTTACAATATTTTCCCTTAAATTTTCAATCATGCCAAATTGATCCCGAGTCATTGAAGCTTACATTTTCACTTCAAACAACATTTCAGACTAATTAATCCTTCATGCAAACCTCAAATTAAATTTAAAACTTCAAACCTTAAATTTAAGTAAGCATACAAAATTAGAACTTTTACTCTAACATGAACTTTAATCTTATTCAAGCATGAAAATGATAGAACATCATCTAATATTTCATAAACAAGTCTTATTTCTAATTATCAATAAATAACTAATATTTCATAAACAAGTCTTATTTCTAATTATCAATAAATAAGAACATGTAGCCAACAAAATTATAAAATAATGATACAAAATGGAAGAGAATTTAAAGGAGAACTTTTAATTTCACATGGGAACTCTGAAATCGAATATTTAAAGATTAGAGATTAATATAAAATTTTTACCTTATTTTCTTCTCTTCTTCTTTCTTGTTGCCGCATGGTATGAAGAAAGATGTCGAAATTTTTACATTGTTCTTCATTTATCATCTTTTTAAAAAAAAGTCAAATATTTCAACTAATAGCAAAAATATCATTTTACCGTTGAATCTAATGGTTTCATGTTGTGTCACGTGAAAATTTTATAATTCAAAGGTTAAAAATTAAATCTTTAGTTAGTGGATTACAACTTTGTCCTCGTAAGAAAATTAAATTTCAATCTTGACCCCTTTTTAATCTAGTGGCTAAGATTTAACATGGCATTTAACTTAAATCCAATGGTTCTAATTCTTCCAAAATCCATCATCTTAATCCAAAGGCCCATATAAATCCTAGTATTAGAAAATGACATCTTTGCCCCTAAATCCAATGGTTAGAAATAAATTATTAAATTTCTATTTGATATAATTATTTGAAAATTCTTGAAAATTTTTAACAATTAATTCATTACAAAAGAAATACTGGATCAACCTCGTAATTTCATTCCCAACCCACTTTTCATACATAAACTATTTACGGGGTGAAAATAACTTTTAGGAAAATTACCATTTAGAGGTTCAAACTTTTCCTATGTTTTCACTTTAAACAACAAACTTTCACTTTTTGTCATTTTTGTCGCTAACTAAATTTTGGGTATTACAATTTATGTTTCTATAGATGTATAATTTATCCCGAAATTAATTTAACATTCATAGGATTTGAGTGGGTTATGTATCTGACCCACAATTTTTATTTTATAAGAAAATATATAATTTTTTAACCAAATCGACAGTTCAAAATGTAATACCCCAAATTTTACTAAGTTGATAAGGATCATTTAGTACTAAGATAATAGCTTAAAAGTTATCTTAGTGACTAAAATGACAAAAATGCAAAAATTAGGATTTCTTCGATTATGGGTTATGAAAAAAGAATCTCTAAGATTTAAAAGCATCAGACGATAGAGGGCAAGTTAATTAGGGTACTTGCAAAGTTTGGTTGATATTCGAGGAAAATTGGAATGGGAATTTAATTTTAAAATTTAGTGACCAAAATGAACATTTTGAAAGTTTTGTGGTTAAAGTGTAAACTTTGGAAAAGTTTAGGGGACCAAAGTGTAATTTTCAAAAGTTATGTATTTTAACCCCGTAAATAAATAGTTCACCCCCAAGAGTGACCTTTTCATGTTACTCGGATTTTTCGTACGGAGCTTGTATTTTTTGCTATAAAGTGATAAAGTTTGGAAGAATATTCGGATATTCGGATCGAATCGAGTATTCAGGATATTTTGAAGGATGATAAGCCAAGGTTGATTATGTCATTTTACATGTTTAAGATATTTTCTTTGTGTTGGAAGAATTTGAACCCTTGGATTTAAGTTGATTTTCCATGCTAAATATGAGTCGTTTGATGAAAAAGGGCAAGATCGTAATTTTAGAAAATTACAAGGGCAAAGTTGGTAAACTACTAATTTAAGATTAAATCTATGTCATTGGATGAAAGATGATGATATGAGGAGCATTATGGAAATATGGTATTATCGGAATAGATCTGATAACTCGATAAAGGTAAACTCGTAGTAGAAGTATTTTGTGAATATCGGTAAATCGGATTGAATTGAAATTTCAGAGGTTGTTCCATAAGCCATGGAAAATCATAAAATGATATTTATGTAATAGTGTTCGGTTGAGAAGGAACTAATTTAGTTAGATTCTAATGGAATGGCAATTTTGAAATAAGCTAGTAAATAAAGAATAGTTTGAGTGCAAATTGGTCATTTGGCAAGGATGGCAATTTTGAAATATTTTTGAAATGTTGAGGAAATTTTTGGAAGATGAAATATACATGGATTTAATATTGGCCCTTGATTTTAGATGAGATTAAATTAGCCATTGGATTTAAAGGCTAAATTAGTAATTTCACTATTTAAATGAATTTAAAATTCATTTAATAGTTGCAAATAGTTAAAAGATGAACAAATCTCATATTTTCCAGCCTTGAAACGTGGAGAAAGAGGGGAAAGAAGAAGAAAATTTTTCCAAGCTCGATTCAAGCCTCGTAACTCGATTTTCAGGTAATCTTCTGAACTGCAAAGTTGTTCTACTCTTCAAGCTCTGTCTTTTGATGTATTTAATTCATGGAATACATGATTGATTGATGATAATTTTACATGAGAAGGAAATTAGGGTTTATGAACAAAATTGGGGCTTTTGAGATTTTATGATTCCGTGGTTGAATTTAAGCTGGAATCAAGCTTATAAGATGTTAAAATCATGCTATTGAGTTAGGATTTAAACCCTACATATTTTGGTTTGTATGGAGAAGATTAGGGTTTATGGATTTAAGTCTAACTTAGGGTTTGTGATGTTGGATTAATGATCTAGTAAGCTTGATTTGTTGTTTGGAAGCAAAAGCCTAAGTTAAAACTTATAGGGACCAATTCGGCAAGCTTCAAAGTTAAGGGACCAAATCTGAATTTTATGAATTTGGAGTGTATTTATGTAATTAATGATGTTGGAAATGTGAAATTGATGTTAGAATGCTAAATCGATGTTGAATTGAATTAGGGACCATTTTGACAAATTGTCAAAATCAAGTGACCAAATAGGCAATGAATTATTGGACGGGGATTAAATCTGATTTTTGGTTAAAATAATAGAATTAAGGTAGTAGTGTTGATTTGAGGACTAAATTGCAAAGTTAAGAAGTTTAAATCTTTACCTTCGCATTTTAGTGACTATTTTGGGTAAAGAAAGAAAATTAGAGGGAATTATTTGAATAATTAATTGATGAAGAAGATGATAAATTGATGGTTTGAAACAAGTGATGGGACTAAATTGATAAGTAGAAAAATAAGAAGAAGTTAGTATAAATTAGAAGTTGATTATGGAAGGCTATGATGAAGATTGAATTTTGGCAGTGACTTTGAAAATTCACCATAAATTCTACAAAAATGGTTAGATGAATTTTATATCTCTGTAAATATGTGTTCGTCTAGTTTTGTATCCAACAAACGGAAACTGATTTCGAGTTTCGAGTCAAAAGATATAAATTTTTAATCGAATGAAGGTCAGAAAATTTACAGAGCAGTTTCTGTCTGTGACGGGAGTTTGAGGAATTTTCATAATTTTTGTAGATTTTATTAATTTGTGTGGCTTATATTGTTAGAACCGTTATCGAATCTAGTTTTTCCAGTACAAAGTAAATTAAGATCCGATATGTATTCTGTCTAGTATAAGTAAATATTTGAAGGTAGCGCAAGCAGTCTGAAAATGGAATTTGAAACATTTTGTGTTTAAATGTTAGTTAGCAAGCTCGGAAGAATTATTGGAAGTTCAAATTGGTCACTAGGGACCATAGTAAGTTTTTGAACAATACAAGAAAGAAAGGAAAAATATTTGGAGATTTTATATTCGAATAATTATATTAGATAGTATGGTTAAGGTATTGTTAGATTTGAATAACAAATATTTTATCTTATTCATGTGATTAATGAAGTCAAGTTTGAATCAAAGAAGGTTCGAGGTTCTATAAAGGAAAGGATCGAGTAGAATTTAGTGAGACGTGCTAATAAATGGCCCAGGTGAGTGCAATGCATACATAACATGATACATGATTGTTTTATACATCATTGGTAAGACTTGCGATAAGTCTACCTGATTTATATGTTGGCATGATATTTATGTCATTGATCATATATTTGACATATTTTAAATATGTCAAGGGTTGAAACAAATGCATTGATCACTAGTTATTGATGATGGTATGCTATGAATGTTATTTCGGGTATGAACTGCACAATATTAAATTATATTGATATACATTGCCATGGATGGAATAAACTCGGGAATTTTGCCCAAATGAGTCATTGAGGGACAGGGTATAGTTGGCATGCCATAGAGTCCAGCAGCACGCTACATAATAGGGAATTCGGGATAGCACTATAGTGTTAAAAGTACACTTAGTGTATGGTAAGCACGGCCTTATAAACGTGCGGGATAATGATTAGCACGACCTTATAAACGTGCGGGTTAGCACTTCGGTGCATATTTGACTCGCGTACTCAGGGTCCTCAAGGTTATATTTAGGCTATGAAATCGGGAAACCGGGAAATCATTGATAATCGGGCTATAAATAAAGGGATAATGAATGGTAAACAGGTTAGAGAGTATATGAACTCTCGGGACATATTTATATGAACACTCGGGACCAATGATAAGTATATCGGTAAGAAATTTATATCTGGTTTATATTATGTTGATACATGATTAGTATGATGGTATACTTATCTAGTGGTCATGATACATTTATACATATGAGGCATATTATGATGACTGGGCAAACATGAAAATTTGATGACATTGACATGTAGTAAATAATTACTAATGCAATGTGAAAGCTAATGCATTGGCATATATCATGCTATATAAATGTAGTCATGATCTTGAATAAAGTTTAAATTATTGTTATTAATTTCCTTTATTGCCTCACTAAGTTCGTACTTAGCGTGTGTTTGATTGTACACACGTAGGTAAATCAAGGTGAAAGGGAGAAAAACATTACATCAATATTGGAAAGCTCAGCAGGTAATCACAGTAATGACATCATAATTACAGTTTGATTATTATAGTGGCATGTATACTTACTAAGCTTATTGAGTCTGATTGGCGTTTCTAGAAAGATTCAAGGTTAAGAATAACCTTAGGTGATGAGTTGCATACTAAGATAATTGATTTAGGATTAGAAACTCGAGTAAACAATCTAAGTTAATTTTTAATAAAGTTAAGCGTGCTTGGGCTAGAGAAATTTCAAGATGGGTGACCACTGAGAAATTTTCTAAATATTTTAAATTACCCTGATCTTTGAATAAAGAAGTCATAGTATTTTCGACTCGTATTCGGGGTACGAATAGGGGTAAGAGGGTGTTACACAAAAATCAAATATCAAATATTTGATATTTTTAAATACCCCTACTCCTATGGGCATATATACAAGAGAAAAACTTTCATACACAGTCTGAGTAAACTTTAGTTTACATAGACCTTTTAGTTTTAGAGGTTAAGAGTTTAGTTTAGGGTTTAGAGTTTAGGGGTTTGGATTGTAGGGTTTAGAATTTAAGGTTAGTGTTTAGAATTTAGAGTTTAGGGTTTAGGGTTTATGTTTAATTTTGATTTATAGTCAAAATAGACAGGCATGTGTATCAAATTTAAACCTTATATATAAATGTAATAATAATACATGTTTGCTGCAAGCCAAACTAAAATAATCCAAATATTTTTATAAATTGTTTTCGTTTATTTGAAAAGCATACTCAGTACAATTATTAAAACACGTGTACATAAATATACCAAAATCAATACATTTAATAAACAAAGGTCCCAATGGTAGAGTCCACCAGGAATTTACAAGGTAATTTAAACTCACCCCTCCAACTTTCAAATATTAGTTTAAAAGGGATAAAAAAAACCAAGAAATTGAATGTAGTGAATAAAATAAATAGGCAAATTAGTTAAATAATGTAGTAGGAAAAAAATAGAGAAATGGGGTAACTTTAGATTTATTTA
This sequence comes from Hibiscus mutabilis, assembly GCA_019671005.1. NCBI lineage: Eukaryota > Viridiplantae > Streptophyta > Magnoliopsida > Malvales > Malvaceae > Hibiscus > Hibiscus mutabilis. Next base: position 19,720,265 of record CM033732.1, read on the forward strand.
GAGATTTGTTGCTAATTTTACAGTAATTATCATAGTCGTATGTTTCCAACGACTTAGACGAAGTAGTCATACCTTCCCGACAATTTTTCTTACTTTTTTTCATTTTTTTTTTGTTGAATAGATTTGTGCTTTTTTCAAAACCACACAAAAGTTGCTAGTATTTTCTTGACAAGTTTGGTTGATATTTGAACGAAAATTAAAGGAATGCAAAGGTGAACAGTTGAGTGAGAAACTAAAGAAGTTGGGGGACTGGATTTTTAATTTTTCTTATTGGATACGACTTTCTTTAAAATTAAAAATTGTCCCCCAACTTCTGCAGTTTTTCACTCCAGCCTTCCACCTTTGCATTCCTTTCATTTTTGTCCCAATATCAACCAAACTTGTCAAGAAATCTTGGTAACTTTTGTGTATTTTGAGAAAAATAATCTAAAAAACTCATCGGAAAGATATAACGACTTTAATAATTATTGTATAATCAATGGAAAAATCTTAAAAATAAATTCTTAAATACTCCACTTCCCTGTATCTTTTATCCAAGTACATTACTTCACTAATTTTGCCAAATAAATAAATAATTGTCCACTGACTTTCTATATCCACAAAAATCTTTTTAGCCTTTCCCCATTATCTAAACCTGCGACCTGTTCCACCATACTGCACAAGTCAAAGCCACAAATAAGATATTGCTAGTCTTTCAACTTTATCATTTCATCTGCATAATTTTTTATTATTCCTAAACGAATTTCTTAAAATTTATGTCTAAATAAAACCCTATTCTTTTAATCTGTATCCTACTAAACCCTCAACATTTAATTTATACAGAATACAAATTACTATTTCACTTGAAATAAGGTCTAATTTGAATAAAAAGCAACACATTGAAATGCAATGGCGATTACTTACAAGGGAGAACCAGAATCTGGTCGGTTGGAAACACTTGAAGAAGGATTCCCAAATAACTTGATCGGTATTACACCTCCCTCCATTGCTCCTACAGGTATTCCGGACCCTTCAGAATCTGTCTGTGTACCTCGGTTTGACATTCCTGCATATATAAAACGACTTATTCTCAAACTATTAACTTAATTGCAGGAATGGTCCTTAAAGTTATTAATGAAGTAAAAGAAGGGAAAGAGAGTTTGGGTTTGGGGATTCAATTACAACATATTGGAATTTATCGAGATGTTACCTAGGTAGATGATGATAATACAGAAAATAATGGTGAAGAGCATGACAAATAGGGTGGTGTTAGAAGAGATTCCCTTGGAGGCTTTCATCTTCTTCAAGGCTCTGGTCTTCTCAATTCTAGCCCGTTTCAACCTAGCCAGCTCGGTTAACTCCCTGATTAACTTATGGTCTGCAGCATCCAACGTTGGACCCTTTGGTGGCCTTGGAGGCTTTGCTGCCTCTTTATTACGTTTCTCTTTCCCTACCCCTTTCTTATGCTTATTCTTGCTGTTCTTATCTTTACTCTCTTGTGCTTCGTTGTTCGTGCTTGTTGTCACTGCCTCCACGTTAACGCTACCTGAACTCGAAGCATCGACAGTTAAAGATGCTCCATCATCTGAATTCTCTAAAAAACTGCCTCTAAACTTGGAAATCAACGATTGTGCCATGTTTTTAATGCCTGGAAATGGGTGATGATTTTCCTCTTCTCTGGTTGTGACTCCTTTTTCAAAGTCGACTTGTACGTTATTCTCCATTGGAGCCATGCAATCCATGAAACAGCCTAACCTTGTGAGTTCTTCAACCTCAAGAAAGGCAGCTTCGCGGCTCTAATTTCACAAAACAGCTTCAATGAATGAAATCTAGCTTTGAGCCAAAAGCCATCAATATCAAGCTCCCCCTGCATGAAATTTCAATCAGAAAACCCTAAAAAAACTTTGGAAATTGGAACCCAAACCCCACGTTCATTCAATAGTCAATACCAATGAAGAAAGATAGAAATGAAAAAGAATTAGCTTGGAAAGAAACGAGGAGGAGAGAAGACGGTGTTCAAAGATGCAATGTAAGAAACTGGAACTCCGTCCTTTGTATGTTTTCGGATGTCTGTTTGGTTTCAAATATAGCGCGTGAATGCAGATGTAACCGAAACAAGCATGGCTTACCCAAATTGGTGGGTTTTCCTCTAATTTCTCTTTTCTTACCATCAATCTCAACTGTTAAAGCTCCCATTTTTTTCTTCTATTTTTGTCCTTGTTTTATTCGTGTTCAATTGTTTTCGACCTCCAGAATGTTTTACCACCTGGATTTCATGTTACAACTTACGGATTTATAGTTGTTTAACAACTTCAAAACATAATATGCACTAAATCGGTCAAAATATTTTAACAACGAAATATAAATTAAAAAAAAAACTAAATTAGATAAACGTCTAGATTCAAATTTAGACATTGCAAACTTAACAACCCAAGTACTTGACTAGCAACTCCATGCTTTTTATATTTTTACTTCTGTTTTTATATTTACATATCAACTCAAGTAATTGACTACCAACGGTTGCCATTGAAGTTTTCGTGTTTGGGCTGGTAATCCATGTTGGGAAAAGGATTTAACTGTTGCGGAAATATTCCTTTCCTTTCTGTGAAGATAAAATGGATACTAAGAATAAAAGTTAAATGTATGACAAAGTTGAAGATAAAGTGCACAACAAAGACGATGGCAAAGTGAAGAAAATAAGTAACCAAAGAAACCCCAATTGGGTAAAACTACGGGACACTTATCCAATGCAAACTTGTCTTCCACTATCAAGTAGGATAACATGAGATCTTGTCAATTATGATGGCTTACAATTCTCACAACAAAGGTGCTTCTCTCTTTTATCATCTCTCACTCGAAAAATATTTTTCTCAAAACTATTGTTGTTCTCTTTCTCTCCATTTTCACATAACCTTGTCAAAGTCACGTATTTATAGTAGAACAATGGGTACCCTAAAGGTCATCCATCATACATGACTTCTAGAAAAATCCATCATAAATGAATGTACCAAGAAAATACAAACTTGGATTAATGTCTTACATGAATATGGGTTGATGCATCCACTAAAACATGTGATACATCTCCATAATTTAAATTAAGGAGGGATGTACCCAACAAATCTCCCCCTTCCTAACTTAATTGGGAGGAATAAGCAAATTGATTCCTTGACAACATTTTTTGAACTTTTTGAGTGGTGTGAACTTTACTTAATTCAAGATTCTAACACATCTCATAACCAATGACAGTGAACATCAATGTGTTTTTTTCAGGAGTGATTGGCTGAATTTTTGGCTAAATGAATGACATTTTGACTATCACATTTGAGAACATATTTTTCTTGCTTGTGACCCAGTTTCAGCAGAAAGTTCTTCCTCTACAATAACTTTTTGCAAGCTTCAATTTTAGCAAAGTACTCTGCTTTAGTTGTTGATAATGCCACACATTTCTGGAGTTTTGATTGCAAAGAGACAGCTCCTCTGAAAAAATAGTCAGATACCTCGATTTTGATTTTCTCAAGTCAACGTCTCCGACCATATTTGCATATTTGTATCCTCTCAGTTCATGCTTCCTTTTTCTAAAGAACAAACATATCTTTGATGTTCTGCGAAAATATAGAAAAAATCCATTTTACGTACCCTCAAAGATCTTTACCTGGATTGAATAAGAAACGACTTACCATTCCAACAGCATAGGTAATGTCGGGCCTAGTACACATCATGGCATATATAATACTTCGCACTTCACATGAATATGTAATCTTTTCATTTCTTCTTCCTCCTTTTCACTAGGAGGACTGTTCCTTTCGCTCAGTTTAAAATGTCCAGCAAGTGAAACACTAACTGGCTTTGATTTGTGCATGTTCTTGAGAAAGACATTGTAACTTCTTGGAATGATCTCTGATAATATTAATTTCTATGATTTGTTTTGTCGAGCCAAAATCCTTCATGTAAAGAGAAAGACTTATAGCTTTCTTGAGAGAATCAATGTTCTTTTTGTCCTATCCAACGATTAACATATCATCAACACAAAAATACAAAAAATATGATTTAAATGATGATGGCTTTGTTATCATACTTTTTTTCACAAAAAATACAATGATTTAAATGGGTCTTCGTAAACTGATGTTGAGTCATAAAAGGATCAAACTTTTTGTACCATTGCCGTGGTGTCTATTTAAGACCATAAAGAATCTTTTTGAGTCGACAGACTAACTCTTCCTTTTCTGGTACAATAAACCTCTCAGGTTGATCCATGTATATCTTTTCTTCTAATTCTTCATGGAGAAATGTCGTTTTTAAATCAAGTTTTTCAACTTCTAAGTTTAAACTAGCAGCCATACCAAGTACAACTCGGATAGATAACATTTTGACCACAAACGAAAAGTTTTTTTCAAAATCAATTCTCTTTTTCTGATTACAACCTTTGACAGTCTTCTTATTGCATGACTTTAAATCACTAGAAGTATTTGCTAGCTTGAGAAAGTAATAATGAAAGAATTTGAATCCTTCTACCGTCTCATATGAATTGCAAATTGAGCCTTCAACATGAGCTTTATTGTCGATAGAACCTTTTAACTTTCGAAAAAAACCTAAAATAAAAGGAAACAAAAACTTGTTATGTAAATAAAAACACTTATTCACTTTATAACAAAACTTTATAAATTAGATTAAAAATTACCTTTCAAATGGATACATCCAACGATAATGTACTGGTCCACCGATCCTGGCTTCATATGCCATGTGTACCGATAGGTGTTCCACTGAATCAAAAAAACTTGGAGAAAAATCGTCCCAATTTGCACAAAATAATTGGGATATCCTTTTCTAGTCTTCTCATGTCTGACTCCTTGATTACAGTTGTTGTTAAGTCTTTGAAAAAAAAACTCAGCTCTGTCAATGCCTCCCAAACATTTGTCGGTAATAGCTCTTGAAAAGCTATAGGAATTAACCTTTGCATGAAAACATGTCAATCATGACTTTTCATTCCAAATAACTTTAACTTTTTTATGTCAACACATTGAGCGATATTGGATGCAAAGCCATCAAAGAATTTTAAATCTTTCACCCAATCACATAACACTTTCTGCCTTTGTTTGTCTAGCATGTAACATGCTTTTGGATATTTACCAGAGCCATCTTGGTTTGCCAACTCAGGACGATCACAATAAAGTTGTAAGTCCGCTCTAAATTTCACATTGTCCTTTGTCTTACCTTCAACATTCATTATTGTGTTGAATATATTCTCAAAAACATTTTTCTCCACATGCATCACATCAAAGTTATGAAGGATCAAATTTGAAGACCAATATGGCAGATCCCAAAAGATGCTACGTTTTTTCCAACCGCATAATTGAGTTAATTGGTCGTTAATTTCGACAACGTCCAACTTAGTCACTTTTAGAAAACCCCAATAATCAATCTCTTTAGTATCTCGCTTCCAGACTTAATTGACAGAAGATTGTTCAGAACCTTTTTACCTTTTCTGAAAGCTATAGTATTCTTTCTGAAAAGATGATTATGAGGTAAAAATTTACGATGATTATCAAACCAAGATTGTTTCCCACAATGCTGAAGAGTAGATGCTTCAGATTCCTCCATGCAATATGGACAAGCCGTTCTTCCAGCTGTACTCCAACCCGACAACATGCCATACGCAGGAAAGTCATTGATAGTCCATAACAAGGCAACACGAAGCATCAATTTCTGCTTGGTTGGCAAATCATATGTTACCTCCCCTATATCCCACAAATGTATAAACTCAACAATTAAGGGTTGTAGAAATACATCTATATTATATTTTGGATTTCTAGGACCCGGCACAATTATTGTCAAAAACATAAACTCATCCTTCATGCACATAGAGGGAGGCAAATTGTATGGTGTTACTATAACCGGCCACAAAGAATATTGTTGCCCAGATTGACCAAATGGTTAAAAACCATCTGTGCATAACCCAAGCCTGACGTTACGAGTCTCATACGAAAATGTTGGATGCTCCTGATCAAAATGTTGCCAAGCAAGAGAGTCAGAAGGATGACACATGAGACCAACTTCATCAGTTTGATGCTCAGCATGCCACCTCATATGCTTAGCAATAACTTCTGAGGCATATAACCTTTGTAACCGAGGAGTTAAAGGGAAGTAATACATCTTTTTGTATGCCTTTCTATTACTAGATCCTTCGCCAGCATTATCCTTGTACCGAGGATGATCACAAAACTTACATTCGCTCAATTCAGAATCACAATCCCAGTAAATCATGCAACCATTTCTACAACAATGGATTTTTTGAACCGGCAAACCCATATCACGAGCCAACTTCTTCGTCTCATAAATGTTCTTGGGCATGACATTATCTTTGGGCATTAACCTCTGCATTATCTGACAAAGGTCATCGTAGCATGCATTAGGAATCCAATATTGTGCTTTCAAGTGTATTAATTCGGACACCATTGATAACTTGGACTCATTGCTACCAGCCATATCGGTTCAGAAGAAGCACCAAGTTTGTTGTACAACATCTGCGTCGAAGAAATCGGTGGTTGATCATCTTTTGGCATATATGCATTTAATTTAGGACCAGCAACATCTACCTCACTGGATTCATGATTGTTACCACACGGATCATATGCATACTCTGGAACTAGAGTATTAGAACCCGTCATATGGTTATAGTAACCAATAAGAGAAAAATGTGGCTCTCCATGATGCACCCAATTGTAATAATGCGGAACAAACCCTTTCAGTGATCACATGAACTTTAATCGTTTCTGGATCTCGAAAAGTTGTATTTCTGCATTTAGGCCGACTACATGGACACCTAATATTTCCTCGATCCGCAAATCTAGGCTTACTTAGCGCAAATGTGATGAATTTCGACAGTAGTCGCTCAAAATCGGGATTAACAATGAGACCATTTATTAGCCTATCAATATTGTACATCCAAGATCGATCCATACCGAATACTAAAACTTGTTTTTATTGTATTATTAAATTAAGTTACTTAAATTAGTAAATTTTTAAATAATAATTTTTAATTAGTATTTTTCAAATTTTCTAAAAGCCTAAAAATCAAAACTTATGGTATTATTAATGTAAGTTACATGCAAAAATGTTTTATTTACTCTTAGTATATATTACTATTTTTTAATTTTTATTTCTAGATAATACAAGAAGTACAACTTAGAAATTATTAAACTATGTTACATGCAAATAATTTTTCTTTACTTTTTGATTTATTTTGCACTTTTTTTAATTAAAAGGCTAATACTAATAAATTTTGATAGCATTATATTTAAAAAAAATAAAATTAAAGCTTACCTCAGCTCACAAATTCGGTAAAAAAATTTAGAGTTTTGCAAAAAAATAATAAAAAACATCAAAAACAAAATTTTAAAAATTATTTTTCTTATAAATGTAAAAAAATAATAGCTATGTTATCAATATCATTAAAAGAAGTTTATTAATTAATCAGAAACAATTTGCACTAACTATAAAAAAGGAAGCAATTTATATTATCATTGAGCATAATGCAAAGCGATAACCTTTGTAGAGGAAAAATCTTATTTTGTATAAGTAGATGATCGAGTATGCTATATATAAGCCATGAAAGTAAATAGCTAAATCATTTAGACAAACGACAGTTTTCTATCTAGAATTATAATACAAAATAAAAAAGGATAAATGCATATAAATTATAACAATAAATGATAAATGGATATAAATTAGTATATTATAATTTTAAGTGGACATATAAAAAAAATTAAATCTTTAACATAATATAAAATAAAAAAATACTTACATGAACCACTTTACACTCTAAAAATCCATTGACCATAAAATTACAAAATTCTGCACACATAAAAAAAGAAAATGTAAAAAAATAATTTACAAAAATATATAATAGAAATAAAAAATTGAAGAAATACTAACAAATGGTTCTAGAAGGGTCCCATGCTACATCTTCAAGCAAAACACATCTTTAAGCAAAACTTGTGGTGCGGTCCGGGGGTGTTACAGCTCCAAGCAACATAAATCAGTAACAATAAAGGATAAATGCATATAAATCAGTATATTATAATTTCAAGTTAACATATAAAAGAAAAATTAAATCTTTAACATAATATAAATTAAAAATAAAAATGCTTACATGAACCAATTTACACTCTAAAAGTCCATTCACCATAAAATATTAAAATTCTGCCCACAAAAAAAAGAAAATGTAAGAAAAATATTTTATAGAAATATATAATAGAAATAAAAAAATATTGATCTATTCAAAGAAAATATTGAAGAAATACCCGTAACAATCTTCAAGCAAAGCTTGTGGTCCACACCACGGGGTTGTTACAGCTCCAAGGGAATTTGGGGTGTTGCATGGGGAAATGCTGGGAAAAGTGAAAGTGAGAAATTATAGCAAACGGTAATGAAAAAGTGGGGTTGAAAAAGGAGTTGAGAAAATTAATAAGTTTTAATTATCTCAATTAATATTTGTATGTGGAGTTGAAAAGGAGATGAGTAGTTGTAGATTAAATGTGCTGTAAAATAACTATTTTTTATTTTTTTTTATTTTCGACGAAATGAGTGTTCTATCACAAATTAAATGAGTATATTTTGTTTTATTAAAATGAATAAAATTTTCGACGGATCATTATTCCTTCATAAATGAAATTGATATTTTTTTATCAAAACAAACAAAATTTTTAACGAAAAAAATAATTCGGTCGGAAACTACAATTAGTCACAACTTTGTGACGAAATGATTTATTTTTATCGGTAAATTATGACGAATTTTAAATATGTCGGAATCTTTCCCTCAGTAATTTAATTTTTTTTTTTGTAGTGTTCGCCGATCCTTCTTCTTTCTCTCTATCGTGGACAAGGCAGTATCCTGGAAGTCACTTAAGGAGAAGTATCTCTTCTCCTCTGCATTTCTGCTTGCAAATTCTGGGATCCAGCGCTTCCTCTCCTTCCTTTAGGGTTACCACCCTAACAAAACTATTATGGTTTCGAGATTTTCCCCAATTTTCTTTTGCCCTGTTTAGCATATCCACATTATTTTCCCATGCAGATTTTTTATTATTGAGCTTTGAAACCACATTATTTTCCCATACATATCTTTTGTTCCATAAAACTTCTTCCATTCCCAGGAGTTTGCTCATTCTTATTACGCTTGGTTCCTGCATGCTCCATGCCTTTTATATCGTGTTCCCCAATACATCTCTTGGGTTTCGACTCAGCCTGGGTATTACCTTTAATGTCACATTTTCCAATAAGCACTGCATTTAATGAGTCATCGTCCTCAGCAAGTTTGATCTCTGAACTCATCGCCGGCGAAGCAGTCTGAACAGAACTAGATGATGAATCTGATGAGCCTTCGTCCTTCGATTGAATAGGCAATCCCCCATTCTTCTCCTTATTCCCTGTCTTTAATACAACATCAGACTCATCCAAGAATCCCAATTCGATTACTCTAACGACATGAGTAAAATCAGCAACTTCTACTTCCACTGATTCCTCAATTTTTAGGTTATTATCAGTAGAGATAAGAATACTTTCTTGCAGTCCTTAACACGTTTGATGTTCTCACCTACGGCTTCAAAGTTTCCCCATAGAGCTGCCAGCCTTCTGAGAGTTTCATAGTTCCAGCAATGCAACGGTAATCCTGACACTTCAAGCCAAGTTAATCTTTCATTCTGTTTGATGGATTCTGACCAAGGCATAACTTCTTCGAAAATTTCCCTTAAATATGACCAGTTTACATCCTCCAGCATGATGAAAAGATCTTCATTATCAATAGAGAGGAGAAACAATTTTCCACCCATCTTTTTCACAGTTATCAAAACCAATTCCCAGCTATCCAATCTCAACATGATACTCCTCACGCTACAAACTGAACCCATCCTTCCAACCAAACACTTCTTGAACTTCTATAGGACCTCCTTTTCCATATGTCCAGGGCATTTTCTAAGTCTGCCCATACTTCCTTCTCCCATCTCATTCCTTTTTAGTTTAAAGCTTGTTGTAATATTTTCTGTTCTCCGTGCTTCTTTATCTAGGTTAGCTCTCGTACCATCATCGTTTGTTTTGAAGGGCCTTCCTTGATTCTCTCTTCCTTTCCTCCAAAAGGTTTATTTATCGTTGAACTTTGCCAAAGCTACATAGATTTTCTTGCCATATAACGTGAAGCCATTTAATCTCTCTATCGCCTTTTCTGCATCTTCCATCTTCTTATATCTAACGAAACCAAATCGTTTTCCCCCTCTACTGTATTTCCTTCGAGTCTTGTCCCATATCAATAGAACCTCAATGAATTGCCAACAGACGACGCAAAGATAAACCCAAAATTATCTAATATCCAAATCCGACTAACAATGTTATCCGATATCACTTCCAATATTGTTTCCTGTAACAGAACAATCTTGCATCGATTCTGTCATATTAACATCTGAACCGTCTTTCACTTCGATGTTGTTCCAAGCCCTCTACAATTCTACGACAGAATCTGCATACTTCGTTGTTATTGCCTCTTATCACGCGCCTCAATCAAACGCACTATGTCTTTCACAATTTCTTCTTCGTTACCAATTGTTTTAGCCCCTATTAGCTTCCCCAATCCCAATGTCTCTCGTGCTTCCTTTAATATGGCACCCTTTCGAGATAAAAATTCATATTCAGATAAAAAACCATTCGCTACTGGCGGCGATCTCGGAGGATTTTTCCTAGGGCGTCCTCTCCTCTCTTTTACAATTGTTGTTCAGCTTCACACTTTTCGTCTGGCTACAAATAACTTAAAACAATCTCAGACACATGTCGTACTCTTTGTTGAGTCCCATTATAATCAATTAACATAGCCCTATAAGCCCTAGGAATTTCAGTCCTAGGTCCATCCAAAAGTAACACACCTTCACCGGAGACTGACCTAGATTCACAAGCTAGGACATCTAGACTTAGGCATACCTCCTCCATGCAGTCTACTCCTACCTCCTCCTCATCCATCCAGGCATCTGACTCCCTTCGCGTAATGCTCACTTGCGAACCTAGCGGTGTCTCAAGAACACGCCAGATCTCCATGCGATTCTCCTCATACAATCTATTTAATTTCCATGAATTTGGTACCCCACTCGAGGCAGAGTCTAAAACTATTTCCCATGTTCCGACATTGTTATCGGTCTATGTTGAACCTCACCCAAATGCATGCTGTCCATTTTCAGAGTCACTCACGAATTCAGTATCGGTATCACATGTGTTCATTTCTAACGCACAACAACAACCACATTTCGGGCTAAGTGACTCCTTCAACTCCTAAAACCCTCACCTGAAACGAATTTTGTCCAATCTGAAGGTCAATGTTTTCCTCAATCCTATGGAACCAGTCTATTTCCACCAAGAAACGTGCCCTCTCAAATGTTCAAAGAACCAAAGTATCGGCGTTCACCTGCACCAACTCACCCCATGCCGCAGCAATATTACTGAATGTCGCTTCCCACCAAGCATGTATCAGGATCCCGCACGCCGATAACCAAACCCTTCTATTTGGAATCGCCAATTCTGAAGACCATTCCATGACATTTTCTAGCCATTTATCTAGACACTTCGATGTTAACATACTCTTCTTTGCCTCCTTATTTGTGAACATCAATAGAATCAAGGAGCTCGCTACTCTAATTACTGTGAGATCTTTTAGATTTGCCCTATAGAATTCGTTTTCCAGTTCCATAACTTGCATTGGCCTGCGGCAAAATCCCACAACACAATTGTGCAAAATTGCCAATTTATCCTTATCAATAATTCCAACAATCGATGTGCGATCTTCCTTGGGCTGAACACTCAATTGCCGAAACCCCTCTATTGGCTTGCTAACCTGCGATGCCACTTTTACTTCAACCTTATTAGGGTTTGATCGCCTTTGATTACCTTGAGATTGTTGTGCCGCCCCCATTTTTTCTTTCGCCAATAGAAATCGCGTGTATCCCTTTGTGCTATTGCTACAGGAACCCTTTATCCATATAGATAAAATTCATTGAATCCATCGATTATTCGATCTGCGTTCACCTTTTTCATTCTCACAAAACCAAACCTAGAGTCATCACTTGCTCTCTTTTTCTGCACAAAGACATCAAGAACGACCCCGTGTCGATCAAAAACTGTCAAGCTCCTTTCCAATGTAATTGCAGTGGTAGATTAGCCACAAAAACGTCCAGCAACTTCTTGTAGGGGTTCCAACTACCATTTCAAATCCCTTCTTAAGTAGATTTTTTAATCGATTAGTTTGAAATTCTGACGCCGATGATCACCCAATACATCATTTCAACTACGAAACAAATCTATAAATATGTTCCCTCTCCACTTAAATTTTCTCAATCACCAAAACAAACAAAATTCCACAAGTTTAAGAAAAAATAGAAAAAGGAAATTGATGGCGTCCAATGCTTGCATGAATGGCACGAGTAATTAAGGTAGTTGCAGGATCTGCGCCACCTCGCCTCTCCAACTCTGTCCTGTTGCCGCCACTCAAAGATTGCAAATCTACAACGTGTTCACAATTTAAATTGAATATATTAGTTGTTTAATTTTAATTTTAATTTAATTCCTAATGATAATAACAATAATTGGAAATCAAATTTTGCAATATATGTCTATTTGGTTACTGTCACACTAATCATGTTATTATATTTATCAGTGAGCTTGTAGCCATTTACCAAATTTGAATTATTCGTTATGAATCTTTTGTACGTATATCTAATCTAATTCACTATAATTATTATAATTGCGTTGATGATGATGTGTTTTATAATGAAATGACCAAACTCTTAATTTGGTTCACACCATTTATCAATATGTTATCTTGGTTTAGATATTTGAAAGTAACACGCTGATTTTTGCATTATAATTTAGATTTTAGAAGTTATGTTGAGCAGATTAGAAAGTATTTTTTATTAATGTAATTTAAACTGAATCCATTAAACTAAACGCCAAGGCACCTAATATAATATTACAAAAAATACATTAGTACTTGCAATTTATAATAATTTTATTAAACTACAAGCTATGGCACAAAAAATGCATTGTTGCTTGCAATTTAAATCTAATTCATTAAACTACAAGCTATAACATCTCTCATGAATTTCATTTCATAACCAGATGAAGCGTTTAATTCATCACCAATATCATCATAACTTTCTTCATCTTGCACATCTCCTAAGTTAATATTTTCATATGCTTACCCTATCGTTGTTTTCATATTCCATAAAATCGGCATCATCCAGACTTGTATGTTTCCGAATAAAATAGTGTGTCACCATTGTGTATATAACGATCATCCTTTGTTTTTCAAAACTATAACCTTGCATATCCTTTAAAATTGCCTATTTTTCAATAAACTAAAAGCTCGCTCAATCACACTATGTAACGATGAATGTGAATGATTGAATATCTCTTCTGTACCAGACACATGTCTACCTCTACAAAAGTTAGGTAAATGATATCGTTGTCCTCTATAAGGCTCGAGAAAACTTTTCATTTGTGGATATCCAAAATCAACGAGGTAATAATTTCCTATATGTCATAATACAAGAACAATCAATTAAAAAATTAAAAAAATAGATAAAAGAAACTTACCACTTGATGGGTGTGGAAATTTTAATCGGTCATCTCGAATTACATCAAAAAATATCTTAGTATCATGTGTTGTTCCTTCCCATCCAGCAACGACAAATGTGAAGCATATATTAAAATCACATACTGCCAGACCTTTGAAATCTCTCTCGATATTGAGAAACGGGTGCACCAATACCCAAAATATACATAAAGATACCTAGAATTTCTTGAGAAGAATTTCTTCTTGTACCTTATAAATTGTATCGTGTTTCCAAAACTCTCAACAAACTTCTTAACACAGTTTTTGACATTCTAAAATTAATCATGCAACACGATTCGTGGCCATAAAGAATCTCTCAAATCTAAGCAACACGTGGTTGTTTTGAATCCATGCATGGTTGTTTCAATAAATATTTTTCATAATACGATCGCACGGAAGAATCTATCACGGCAAACAATCTATGATAATTTTGCTCATGCTGGGAAAGCTCATTAATTTTCCTTTCATCATCATTTTCATCACCATTGAAACTATTGATACTACTAATACTCATCACCCGTGAAAAAATATAAAAAATTAAACATTTCAGTTAAAAACTATAAGAATTAAATATATCAAACATATATAACATACTATATAAACATCACATAATATAAAAATATCCACCATAAGATACAAAAATAACTATTCTTAGCAAACATAAATATATAGTAAAAAATCAATATCTAAAATAAAATAAATAGTAAACATAGGTTTCACTTATCAGTGTCTTAGGTAAAATAAAGATTAAACGTAGGTGGCACTTATCAAAGTCTCGAACTAAATATTATAAGAAAGTGACACTTATCAGTTTCCAACAAAAATTTAGTGCTGCATATATCAAGGACTAAGAAGACTATAAAGTTTTGAACTACCCTTCATTTCCTCATCAAGCCATTGAACTCTAACCCTACGAGGAATCGATAGAAACACAGTTTGTTTCTCCTTATTCACTATTAATTTCAGTGCAAAAAAGTAGAGATTATTGGCTTCTCGAACTTCCTCAAACAAAATTTCGAGTATTTTAATTCCTTGTGGAATGCCAAATGGATCTATGAATGAATTCAATCTAGATGTTGCTTCACTCATACTTTCAGCTGTACTACATACTTTATCAATTTGAATGAACAACTTTGCAACCCTCGAATTTGTTGTGGGGATTTTTTTCCAATCTTTAAATGAGAAGTCCCGCCTCAGTGGATTTTCACTTTTGTTGCACATTTTGTGTTGGTTCAAATTGAATTTCAGGACTTTCATTGTTTTCATGACATCTTACTTTGCTTAACGTTTGAACAACATTCATTGCATTTTCTTCCTCAATTTTTTAACTGTCTCATTATAACCTTGCTCAACAAAACCGGTAGGCAATATACCCAAAAAAGGTGTCCATGCTTTATCACCAGTAACAACTATCCTCTTAAACATTTGGTCAAACTTGTCTTCCAATTCAGGATCAATGACTGCAAGTTTGAATCTCTGAGCTTCGAGCATCACCTACATATAAATTGATAGTTTTAGTGAACAATTATAATAACATTATAAGTAAGAAAAATAAAAAAAATTCCGAATTAGTAAATGTACATTGAGCCTACTCTCGCACCACTTTTTAGATACATTAGTAGTTCTTTTTATATGATTCCACCCTAGACCAATATTTTTTTCTTTAATCTTTTTCCATAACTTCTATTCTTTTTACAATAAATCTCAACAATTTTTCAGTTGTTTTTGTGTATAAGGCTTCCCGTCTCATTCTCAAAATTCTTCACTATTTTAACCCTTCTTTTTTAAACCAAATATCAAGTCTATTATGATTTAATACCTCCTTAATACATAAATCAAATAATATTATTCTCAACATCCTATCCCATGATGCTTTTTTTTTCACCACTTACTTCAACACGCGAAATACTTCTCATCTATCATACACATGTATATACTCAGATATTTCAAAATTGACAGAATTGATGCAAAAAATGAAAAAGAAAGAACACATTCAATTCATGCATATATCTACAAGAACTACAAAATTAAACAGAGTCAGTTTTAGCTTTTATTCTTACACATTTTCAACACAAAAATTTCCAGCGTAACTTAACACATAATTTGGTCCAATTTACAACTCTTACATAAGTTAAAACAAGACAAAACAATTCCTAAACAAAGCAGTAAAGTAATGAATTATTATTCCCGATATTTTTTCATTTCCAAATGCTTCAAGAACAAGAATTACCTGCATCAAGACATTTACATAACATTCAGAACTAGCTAAATATGCATATTAAAAATAATGTATAAAAAGGGTATAAAACATAAGAAGAGCATGAAACATGTATTTAACAAACTCCAAATCTACATGTACACCATTAAAACTTTCAAAACTCCCGTCAGTAGCATAAAAAGGGCAGCAAAGACTCATCCTAGCACATCATTATTTGGTTCATTTATATTCTACAATGTCCCAAATTTATAGGGGAGTTCAGGCTCACCTCACTTTTCTTACGTTGTTTGCTTTCACTCAATCTGTATATTAATCCATTAAAATAGATAAATTAATGTTGCACATTGCCTCTAAGCAAAGGGAAGCAAAGAGAGTTCTCAACAACAACTCAAATATAACGGAAATATAGTTTGGTAGAACGAAAAGTGGCTGAAGGCATATGAAACAACACCCCATTGATAGAGGAAAAAATACTCAAATGTTTAGTACTTATTATCAACTACATATCATACACAAACAAGATGATTCATATTAATTACTAGACATAACAGTTAGTTAAATCCTAGATAATTGGTGATATGGTACCTAAACAATCATTACAATCCAAGTCATAAAACCATTATTGATCTACAGTTACATCTTCATAATATATTTGAAATTGTAATGCAGAGCGTTACTAATAACTCACATGGCTTCATATCTTAAGATCATAGTGCGTGGGTGAGTCCGATACAACTCAATATTGAACAGATGTATAGAAGCTAACAACTTTATATGAAGCTAAGAAAGGAAGAAAAAATCACAAAAGAACATGCCTGATTCAAAACCACCATATTAGCCAATAGAAGAGAGGAAGTGATGTGCTAGATAACAACTTCCCATTTTGGCTAAAAATAGACAATTTCTAGTTGTAGTTGATTATTCTGGCTCAAAGAATCATTAATTAATTTATTTTACACTAGACTCTCATGTGAACGACTTTCCCGTATATCTCTAAACTACTCTTCGCAGATCAAATCCCTAATTAAGCAGTAAAAGTGCAATAAAACCTGTTTAAAATGCAAGGAAAAAAGAGCAAACAAGAGGTAAACGAATGGGGAAAATATGGACTCTAAACTTCATAATCAAAACAAAGAAGGAAAAAAACATAGCATACTTGAAGAAAAAAGATAGAGAATTTTTTGATTTTTCTCTCTGCATATGAACAACCCTACAGAATTGAAGAAACATATTTTCAGAAGAGCATTAAAAACTACAGAAAAATGTTGTTGGTTGGTGAATCTTTAATGAGGGTTTGAACATTTTCAATCCAAACGAGTTTTTCAAACCCAAAAGCTCAAAATAATAACTTTTCAGTTTGGGTGAATAATCACGTTTGCAACAAGATTGTTCTGTTAACAAGTTATTGTCTGCCGTAGTTTTTGCTTAAAAAGTGAGTTTGGGTTGCTAGAATCAACAAAAAAATATGCCTTTAGACATGCGAATCTCATGTTCTATAATATTTTCAATGGTATGTCCTAAAAAACACAACATCTCGACTTCTAAAAATCTTTTCCTTCACCAGATTCCACAATCGGTAACCAAGCTCATCTTCAGGTGTGCTAAGATAAATGAATTGTTTTATCTTTGAATCAAGTGTAGAACATTCTTCCTTAGTACGATAGATGAAGGCTCGATAATCAAACACCTTAAAGTGTTCATATAAAACTTTCTTGCATGTCCAAACCTGCTTTAGGATATCTCCATCAAAGCACTTGAAGGAGAACGATTGATGACCATGAAAGTTGCCTTTACTGCTTCTCCCCCAAATTGATTTAGGTAGTTTGGCATTTGAAATAATGTTTTGAACTCTATCTTCATTGGTTCGGTTCATTCTCTTAGCCACACCATTTAATTGTGGTGCCTTAGACGAAGTCTTTTCAAGCTTGATGTCATAAGATTTGCAATATGTCTAAAAATGGCCTTAATATTTTCTATTATTATCTACTTGATAGCTCTATAAAGAGCATGTATTTCCTCCACATTTACCGATTCAATTGTTGCAACATTGATGTTTCATGCATACATTTATGCATTTTTATCCTAGTTCTTGCATTTTTTCTAACTCGGTTATCTTTGCATAATTTATTATGAATTTTGTCATTTTTGATGCTTTGTAAATGCATCGCTAATGTCGTTGTAAAAAGCATCTCCTTATTGCAGTCAGATATGTCACCGTAAATGTTAGCTGTATAGAAGTTTCTGAAGTTAAGGATGAAAGGTGCCAGCAGTACTATCTATTGTAACAGATTTTGTACTGTATTTTAACGCCTTTTTCACATGAAGGACATGCGTCCCTTTTGGATCCGCCTATAAAAGGACCTTTTGGAAGAGAGAGAAAAAGAGGGGAAGATCCAACCGACCCATTTCCTTTAATTTTTTTTCATTTTCTTTGAAGCTTCATCTATGGTGGCTTGAACTTCCAGTTGGTGAACCAAGGTGAATTAAGGTCGAACGGCTCTGAAAGGAGAGGAGATGGGTGCTAAAGCAAGGGAAACTTCATGGAAATACTTCGAGATAACTAGGAATATAGGTTTCCATTTATTTCCACTATTTTTTGTATTTAAACGAATAATGATTTATACGAAAGTACCTCTGAATTGTGAACTTTGGATTATTTTATATATCTTTCTTTCTTGTTTAAATTCCAGGGTTTGAATGCTATTTTACACGAAAGTGTTGAATGCAGCCATCGACACTGGAAGGTGCAGTCACAGTTCAAGTTAATGTGCTAGATAACAACTTCCCATTTTGGTTAAAAATAGACAATATGTAGTTGTAGTTGATTATTCTTGCTCAAAGAATCATTAATTTATTTATTTTACACTAGACTCTTATTTGAACGACTTTACCCTATATCTCTAAACTACTCGTTGCAGATCAAATCCCTAATTAAGGAGTAAAAGTTCAATAAAAATTGGGTAGAGTGCAAGAAAAAAAAGAGCAAACAAGAGATAAACGAATGGGGAAAATCTGAACTCTCAGCTTCATAATCAAAGCAAAGAAGGAATAAAAACATAGCACACCTGAGGAAAGAAGACGGAGAAATTTTTGATTTTTCTCTCTGTATATGAACAACCATGCAGAATTAAAAAAAACATATTTTCAGAAGAGCATTAAAAACTATCGAAAAATGTCGTTGGTTGGTGAAACTTTAATTAGGGTTAACTTGAGAATTTTCAATCCAAACGAGATTTTCAAACCCAAAAGCTCAAAATAATAACTTTTCAATTTGGGTGAATAATCACGTTTGCAATGGGATTTTCTTGTTAAAAAGTTATTGTTTGCATTATTTTTGCTTTAGAAAGTGAATTTAGATTGCTAGAATCAACAAAAAACATGCCCGGCTTGCGAATCTCAGGTTCTATAATATTTTCAATGGTATGTCCTCAAAAAACACATCATCTCGACTTTTAACAATCTTTTCCTTCACCAGATCCCATAATCGGTAACCAAGCTCATCTTCAGGTGTGCTAAGATAAATGCATTGTTTTGTCTTTGAATCAAGTTTAGAACATTCGTCCTTAGGAAGGTAGATGAAGGCTCGATAATCAAACACCTTAAATTGTTCATATAAAACCTTCTTGTATGTCCAAACCTGCTAAGGGATATCTCTATCCAAAGCACTAGAAGGAGAACGATTGACGGCCATCACAGTTGTCTTCACAGCTTCTCCCCCAAAATGATTTAGGTAGTTTGGAATTTGAAAGCATGTTTTAAACTCTCTCTTTAGTGGTTCGGTTCATTCTCTTAGCTACACCATTTAATTGTGGTGTCATAGAAGAAGTCTTTTCAAGCCTGATGTCATAAGATTTGCGATATGTCTAAAAAAGGCCTTGATATTTTCTACCATTATCTGCTTAATAGCTCTCGAAAGAGCATGTATTTCCTCCCTATTTATCGATTAAATTGTCCCGACATTGATGTTTCATGCATATATTTCTACATTTTTAGCCTAGTTCTTGCATCTTTTCTAACTCAATTATCTTTGCATAATTTATTATGATTTTTTTTTCATTTTTAATGCTTTGTTGTTGCATCGTTAATGTTGTTGTAAAACACATCTCCTTATCGTAGTCAAATATGTCACCGTAGCTGCCAGCTGTATAGAAGTTTCTGAAGATAAGGATGAAAGGCACCAGCTGCACTATCTGTTGTAACAGATTTTGTATTGCATTTTGGCGCAATTTTCATGTGAAGGACAACTTTTCCTTTTGGATAGGCCTATAAAAGGACCTTTCTGAAGAGAGGGAGAAAGAGAGGAAAATTCGAATAACCCATTTTCTTTGAAGCTTCATCCATGGCGACTTGAGCTTCCAGTTGGTGAATCAAGGTCAGATGGCTCCGAAGGGAGAAGAGTTGGGTGCTAAAGTAAGGGAAACTTCATGGAAATACTTTGAGATAACTAGGAATTGAGGTTTTCATTTATTTTCACTATTTTTTTGTATTTTAATGAATGATGGTTTATTGTTTTCTTTTCCTTGAGTATGGAAGTACCTTTGAATTGTGAACTTTGATTTATTTTATATATCTTTCTTCCTTGTTTAAACTATGGGGTTTGAATGTTATTTTGCATAGAAGTGTTGAATGCAGCCACTGACACTGGCATTGTGCTAGATAACAACTTCCCATTTTGGTAAAAACATAGATAATTTGTAGTTGTAGTAGATTATTCTTGCTCAAAGAATCATTAATTAATTTATTTTACACTATACTCTCGTGTAAACAATTTTGCCCTATATCTCTAAACCACTCATTGCAGATCAAATCCCTAATTAAGCAGTAAAATTGGAATAAAAATTGGGTAAAATGCAAGGAAAAAAAGAACAAATAAGAGATAAACGAATGGGGAAAATCTGAACTCTCAACTTCATAATCAAAACAAAGAAGAGAAAAAATATCAAACTTGAAGAAAGAAGGCGGAGAATTTTTTTTATTTTTCTCTCTGCATATGAACAACCCTACAAAATTGAAGAAATATATTTTCAGAAAAGCATTAAAAACTACAGAAAAATGTTGTTGGTTGGTGAAACTTTAATAAGGGTTAATTTGAACATTTTCAATCCAAACGAGATTTTCAAACCCAAAAGCTCAAAACAATAACTTTTCAGTTTGGTTGAATAATCACGTTTGCAACAAGATTTTTCCGATAAAAAGTTATTATTTGTCATTTCTCTTGCTTAAAAAAGTGAGTTTGGGTTGCTACAATCAACCAAAATCAGGCCCTTAGACATGCGAATCTCAGGTTCTATAATATTTTCAATGGTATATCCTTAAAGAACACAACATCTGAACTTCTAACAATCTTTTCCTTCACCAGATCTCATAATCGGTAACTAAGCTAATCTTACAGTGCGCTAAGATAAATGCATTATTTTGTCTTTGAATCAAGTTTAGAACATTCATCCTTAGGAAGGTAGATGAAGGCTCAATAACCAAACACCTTAAAGTGTTCATATAAAACCTTCTTGCAAGTCCAAACCTGCTATAGGATATCTCCATCCAAATCACTAGAAGAAGAATAATTGATGACCATGACAGTTTTCTTTACTGCTTCTGCCCCAAAATGATTTAAGCAGTTCGACATTCGAAAGCATGTTTTGAACTCTCTCTTCAGTGGTTCAGTTCATTCTCTTAGCCACATCATTTAGTTGTGGTGTCTTAGGCAAAGTCTTTTCAAGCCTAATGTCATAAGATTTGCAATATGGCTCAAAAAAGCCTCGATATTTTCTACCATTATCTTCTCGATAGCTCTCTAAAGAGCATGTATTTTCTCCCCATTTATCGATTAAATTGTCCCCACATTGCTGTTTTATGCATACATTTGTACATTATAGCCTAGTTCTTACATATTTCTAATTCAGTTATCTTTGTGTAATTTATTATGTATTTTTTCATTTTTGATGCTTTGTCGTTGCATCGCTAATATTGCTGTAAAGAACATCTCCTTATTGCATTCATATATGTCATCACAGTTGCCAACTGTATAGAAGTTTATGAAGATAAGGATAAAAGGCACCAGTTGTACTATCGGTTGTAATAGATTTTGTACTGTATTTGAACGCCTTTTTCATGTGAAGGAAATGATTCCTTTTATGATCAGCCTATAAAAGGACATTTTTAAAGAGAGAGAAAAATAGGATCGGCCCATTTCCTTCATTTTTTTCATTTTCTTTGAAGCTTCATCCATGGCGGCTGGAGCTTCCAGTTGGTTAACCAAGGTGAATCAAGGCCGGACATCTTTGGAAGGAGAGGAGTTGGGTGCTAAAGCAAAGGAAACTTCATGGAAATCCTTTAAGATAACTAGGGATGAAGGTTTCTATTTATTTTTACTATTTTTTGTATTTAAATGAATGATGGTTTATTGTTTTCTTTTCCTGGAGTATAGAAGTACCTCTGAATTGTGAATTTTAGATTATTTGATATATCTTTATTCCTTGTTTAAACTATAGGGTTTAAATGCTATTTTGTACGAAAGTGTTGAATACAGCCACCGACACTAGAAGTTGGATAGGAACAGGAAGGAATTCAGTTCACCTGTTCAAGTGCATACATTATTTACCGACACTAGAAGGTGCGGTGGATGTGTGTGTATGAGTCTTTAGTGGAGATTAAGAGAAGAGTGAGTAAGATAATCTTGATAATCATTGTTGCTAACCATTTAATGGTTCTACCTTGCCGCATCTGGTAGTCCACCGAGAAACACCAAGGTGATCTATTTCTATCATTACATTTCTTCCTTAATATTCTTGTTATTGCTTTAACAACTTATCTTGAACTCTTCACTTTATTGTTTCATTGCACTGACATCTACACTCACATTCGTGTTTACTGATAGTATCATTGCATCGACAACCATAAGCGACCAGAGTTCCATCATCGTGGGATCGATATCTGATAGGATTAACCTATCAATTATACTTCATCGATGTGTGTACGCTTGCATAGTAGTAGTGGCGATATACGTACGATCAAGCTTTTGCGCCGTTACCGGGGATGCGTTTTTTGGTGTTTATGTTTTTGTTTTTGCAAATTTATTTAATTATTTTAGTTTGTAGTTGTTACTAACTTAGTTTCGTTTTGTTGTTATTTTTCTTTGTTTATTTTATGTGTTTTATGACAAGGAGTTCTTTGGAACATATTTTAATCTTGACCTAGATATTGAAATGACTGCTAGAAGAAGACTTCGTGAATGAAGAGAGATAGAAGGGCAAGGTAACAATGCACCCATACTACTAGTGCCACCACAAAACCCTAATGACCCACTTTTACATCAGGGTGTTCCAGTTTAAAACAAAACAATAAGAGATGTTGTTCTTCCTATTTTGGATGATTTACAACCAAGAATTGTTAGACCACAAATTCAAGCTGGAAAATTTGAACTTAAGCCTCTCATGTTCCAAATTCTAAACTCTAATGGGCAATATGTTGGATTGCTGTATGAGGATGCAAGGGAGCATCTTCAATCATTTTTATTGATTTGTGCATCTTTTAGTCAACAAGGTGTTTTTGATAATGCTATATGAATGCAATTATTTCCTTAGTCTTTGCAGGTAAGAGCTCGTACATGGTTTCATGGACTTCCTGCTGGATCTATCACTTATTGGAATGAGTTAGCAATGCAGTTTGTCCTACGCTTTAACCCACCAACATTGAATTCCCATATGAGGAATGATATTACTGCCTATTATTAGTTGGACGATGCAAATCTTCATACCACATGGGAACGTTACAAGTCTTTGTTGTGATGTTGTCCCAACCTGGTATTCAATAGGGAACTCATATTGAGATTTTCTATAATGGACTAAATGCACACACAAGGAATCTTGTAGACGGATCATGGCATGTACCTTTTCTTGATAGCACTTATGGTAACGATATTGATGTTCTAGAGCGATTTGCTCAAATGATTACCAATATCCTATTTCAAGAGCTTTCAAGTGCAAGGCTACGCCTGAAGTTCTGGAGTTGGATGATATTTTTGCTCTTAAGGATCAAATTTATTCTTTGGAGAACAAGATCAAGAATATGTAGGGTATTAGTGAAGTTGCACATATTCAACTTGTGCAACGATAAAATGTCCTTGTATTCTTTTGTGAGATCTGTAGAGGAAATCCTAGCTATGAAGATTGCCCACAACATGCAAAGAATGCGAGTTTTGTAAACAAAATAAGGGGCAATACATACAGAAATTCTTACAATGCTACCACACGTCAATATTGGGGTAATTCCAATTCAGGGCAAAATGCAAGAGAATTCAGATTTGGGAACAATGTTTTCCGAGGAAATTTTAATGCAAGGTAAGGGAATTTCAACAAATTGTAGCAACAATACAATCATCAAGTTTCATTGCATCCATAGCAAAACAAAGTGTAGCCATAATATTCTCCTATACAAAGTCAACAATAACAATACAACTCACAGATTCCGATGCATTCACAACCAAGTCAACAATAATATACTTAAGGATCTACATCTGATCCTTTTACTCTTTTTGAAGCATTGAAGAGAGAGTATATTTCTTAAACCGAAGCAATAGTGCAAGGGCATACTTCTTCGATTCGTGCTTTGGAATATCAACTTGGACAGTTAGCATCTAATATGAACTCTTGAAAACCAGGCACACTTCCTAGTGATACCGAAACACTGGTTATCAAGGGAAAAGAACATTGCAAAGCTATCACTCTAAGGAGCGGTAAACAAACTAGTAAGCCAGTTAAAGATGAAACTACCACTATGAAAGATAGTGGTGAATCATCTTACAATGATCAAGTTACTGAGGATAGGGTGGAAGAAAGATTGCAAGATGTTACTCCTCAAGTTGTTACTCCTTTACCACCGGCATTGCAATCTAAGTTGTCGATGCAACCACAAGTGTCAACGCAATCAGAGGCAATTTTATCTCCTCCTTTCCCTCAGTGATTCAAAGACACTAAACATGATAGACTATTTCAATTATTCTCGGATAATTTTCACCAACTCAATGTACAAATTTCTTTTGACGGATGCTTTTACTCAAATTCCACATTATTTGAAATTCATCAAAGAATTCTTATCCAAAAAGAAGAAGCTGAATGAGATAGAAGCCATTGCGCTCACTGAGGAGTGTAGTGCGATTCTAACAAATAGTCATCCTAGAAAGATGAAAGTCTCTAGAAGTTTTATTATTCCATGTTCTATTGGGAATCAATATTTCAGCTAGGCTCTATGTAATGTATGAGCCAATATTAATCTTATGCATCTATCTATTTTCAAAAAGATAGGCATTGGGCAGATGAAACCTACTGTAGTGAACTTGCAATTAGCTGATAGATCTTTAACCTATCCAGAAGGATAGATCAAAGAAGTCTTAGTTCGGGTTGATAAGTTTTTTTGTTTCGGCAGATTTCATTATACTTGACTGTAAAGCAGACAAAGAGGTTCCTATAATTTTGTGATGACCATTCTTAGCAACCGAGAAAGCTCTTATTAATGTTTCTAAGGGAGAACTTACCATGTGAGTAGACAATGATCAGATTACCTGTGGTATGTTCAATTCTATCCTATGGAAGATAAAGAAAAATGCCATACTGTGGATGTTTTGAAAGATTTAATTTAGGAAGAATTGCATCATCACAATATACTTATTTCAAAAGACTGTGCACTAACATTTGTTGAAGAAATTTTCACAGATAGCGATAGATTTGCTTAAACTTATACGATTGATGTTCGATATAATTGGTAGATTGAATCTTTATATTTGGCCAACCGTACAGTTACCATATTAAAGCCTTCTATTAAAGAAGCCATATTCTGGAATTAAAACTGCTTCTTACAAATCACAAATGCGCATTTCTTGGTGACAATGACACACTCCCAGTTATTGTCTCAATAAGATTGGAAGCAACTCAGGAAGCAAGGTTGCTCAATATTTTGAAGCAACATAAAAGTATTATTCCTTGGAGTATTGTTGATATCCAAGGCATTAGTCCCACTTTATGTATGCACAAGATCAAACTGGAACACGAAAGCAAACAGTCTATTGAACCACAAAGAAGTCTGAATAAAAAGATGAAATACGTCATGAAGAATGAAATCATTAAATGGTTGGACGCTGGAATTATTTACTCAATTTCTGATAGTAAATGGGTTAGTCCAATTCATTGTGTCCCAAATAAAGGTGGCATCATTGTTGTCATTAATGATAACGATGAGTTGATCTATAATGACATAGTTTTTAGGTTAATAAATCGAGTCTTGGACCCTGGTTGTGGGCCAACAGTTAAGAGCCCAACCAAGGTTTTTTGGGTTAGGGCCTTATGATAATTAAATGGGTAGGATGTGTGTTATTAAAATATTTGGATAAATAAAGAAAAGAAAATAAAAGAAAAGAAAAGGATAAAGTTGGATATTTTGAATTAAATGGGCTGATGGGTATGGAAGAAGAGGGAGAAAAAGTAACAAGTAAAAGGTTGATAGTAGGAAAGAGAAAAAAGATGAGAGAAAAATTAGGAAAAGAAATTTCAAACTTTGATCTACAGAGATCTAGTCGTCTTATCATGACACCACCTTTTCCATTGTGTTCATCTTGTTGAGACGAGTCTGTCGGTACCAGCGGCACTACCGTTAGAGCCGCCGTTAGAGGGGTGAGAAAGAAGAAGTTTCATGTTGTCCAGTTAAAAGGGTTAAAGGGCTCAAATTGGAAAACTAAGGCCACTACCGTATTTAGAAGGGTCAAGAGAGTTGGAATAACCATTCGTCGTCGCCGACCGGCCACCTGAGCTGCCCTCACGTACCCCCATGTGTTGCCGCCACTTTGGGCGTGGTTCTGCACTAGGCGACCAAGTCACCGAGTGAACTCGAATGAGTTGGCCCGAGTTAGGCCGAGCCGAATTAGCCCAAGCTGATCTGAGCTGCCGCTGTCGTGTCGTCATGCTGTCGCATCGCCAGCCGCCGTCATTGTATCCACCGTTGACCATTGACAGGCGTTGAATTTTTCTGGGGGACCCTACCCGTGGGTTTCTCAATGTTCCAGATCCATTGGTACAGTCTGTTTTGCAAATTCAAACCCAGTAAGTTGTTTTTACATGTTTGACATTGTGAATAGTATAAGAGGTGTATGAAATTAATGTATTTTCATATTTTTTAATATAAGAGGATTTTTCGAGTTTGGATATCAAATCAAGTAGAATATTCAGGAAGTTCGGATGAGGATTTTAGTGATATCGACTTAAGGTTAGTACACCTCAAACTTAGAGTGCTTCATGAGCATCATAAGTGTAATTGCCTTGCATGTTAGTGGCTGCAAATTAGGAGATGAGTAACAAGCATGTGTTGATACTGGTATTTCGAGGCTTGGAAATTATTGAGGTGCTTGATAAGCTTGAGAATGTTCAAGTTGTAATGGGATTAGAGACCGTATGGATTGTCTGAATATCCATATGATTATCTGATTTATGATTGATATATGATGTTGCCTTGTGTGCTAGCTGAATGAATTAATATGTTCGATTGAATATTGATTTGGGGCAATAATAATAAATACTTGATTAAATGTTTATGAATCTGAGTTTATATTCGAATAAATGGGTAAAAAGCTGATAATTAATATTAATGAATTAAATGAGTCTCATAAGCTTTAGGGATCGATTATAGAATTTAAATATTCATTATTCGAAGAATTGCGTGAACCTATGAATAGAATATCGGTACGAGCTTAGCTGTGCTGGTACATGTTTGGGGTACTGTATTGATACTCGTATTCGAGTACAGGTCTCTACTGAATTGAATAATTTATAAATGCAAGTTAAGGATGGAAATTAGTGTATATGTTAATATTTGAATTATGCCCTGGTAAATGAAATAATGTAGATTACTATAGGCAACGGATGAGATAAATTATACACTTCTCCATAATGTATCAATAGCTTGGTAAAGCTTAGGTGATTGATTGTAATAATAACCTTAGGGGTCCTTGGTGGATCATGTGCGGTTGTGCCATGTGTGGGCACTTGTTTGGTTATGTCTTTGTTTGGTGGGATCCGAATACCCAGTGAGTGAGTGTTACAACACATGAAGGGAACTCGATGTGAGATTCTGAGTGATGAAATAAAGGCCATCCGATGTGAGATTTTGGGTGATGATATTTGCTCGAAGCGAGATTCTAAGCCCCACTTGATGTGAGATTCCGAATGAAGACTCGATGTGAGATTCTGAGTATACTCGCTCGATCTGAGATTTCGAGCAGCTCGATGTAACATTTCGAGCATGGATGGGTCTCCCAATGTCGGGTGACATTAGGCCTCACTCTTGGTTTGTTTTATTGATGTGCTTATGTTATTTGAGACGTTGCTTATATGCTTGATATGTGGTTAGGCGATTATGATAGTACCACATGTTATTTATCTCTTCTTATTGATCGTACTAGCTTGTATGCTTACATTTATGATTAGCATGAAGTATAGTAGAGTAGATGTGTACCACTGAGCTTTGTAAGCTCAGTGCTCGAAATCGTTGTTTTCGTGCATAGGTTGGGCGTTGGATCGTGGGATCGAGAAGCACTATTAGATCGAGATCCGAGTCGAGCTTGAGGCCCAAATGTGACATCCGGGTCGAGGGCGTTACATTTAGGTTTTGGGTTCGGGCTTGAGGCCCAAATTTGACATCCGAGTCGAGGGCGTTACATTTAGGGGTGTTAATTGATCCCTAATCGATTTCACGCTAGTTGGAAACAATGTATGGATTATCGTAGACTTAATACAGCTACAAGGAATGACCATTTCCCGCTTTCTTTCATTGATGAAATGCTATATAGACTTGTTGGCAAGTCTTACTACTACTTTTTGGACGGTTATTCTGGTACAGTCAAATTGATATTGCACCAGATCAAGAAAATACAACTTTCAGTTGTACATTTGGTACGTTTGCTTTTCGCCGTATGCCTTTTGGTCTTTGTAATGCACTAGCCATATTTCAACGATGCATGATGGCTATATTCTCTTATATGATTGATAATTCATTATAAATATTTATGGATAATTTTTCTATCTACGAGAATGATTTTTACCAATGCGTCAATAATCTAGAGAAAGGTTTGCAATGATACGAAGACACTATGTAACCCTCTTAGCTCAGCCTAGTCGAAATCGGACTAAAAGAGTCAAAGCCGAACTAATAACCTAAACCGAGCCCATTTTCCCCCTTTTATCTTGTGTATATGAATTTAATTATATTCCTACATGTCCATGCTTCAGCGGAAATGTAGGAATTAAATCAAGTTGCAAAACGGATACTGAATACTCAACAACTCTCATTAGGGACCAAAATGTACTTTCTATAAATTATAGGGTCTTGGTTATAATTAAGATTACCCAACCTTAATTAAGTCCATTTCACGCTTTCAGGTTAAAACCGAATCCAAAACAACCGTTAGAACACATTCAATTGCATACATAAAATTCAAGGATCAAACTGCAAGATTTTAAACTTCAACATATTTATTATGCAAATTAAGTTAGGCGTACCGGTACGAGCAAGCCCGTACCAATACGGGCTAACTAACAAAAAGGCTCCCTGTATCGATACACGTTTACCTGCATCAATACGGTATGTTAACCAAATTGTACCGATACGGCTTTGACCCTGTACCAATCCCCCTTGGTTATTTCAAAAACTCAGAATTCCAGTAGCTAGAGCCCGTACCGATATGGTACCCTGCATATCGATACAGCTTGTTAAATTCGAATGGGTCGTATCGATATGCTAGTTTATATACCAACACCTATGCCTATTTTTCTTCAAGGCTACCGATGAGGTTGCTAAGCGTACAGATACGCTAGGCTTAGTTTCAACGATTTGAGCCTCAACAGGACCCCGCGTACCGAAACTTGAGGTACCCGTACCGGTATACATAGGCCTATAATGACCTATAGGTCTAACATATGACACTTTTTCTCATTCCAAACAACACTAACACATATCCCAACATCATATGACATCAATGGCATGCTTAAACATCATCACATAAGCATTTTGGACCAACTTAGCAAAACTAGCAAATCAATCACATAGTTTATAGGCAGGCTTCCTAGTCCTCAACCAAGTCACAAAACCATTCACATCACAACTATATACAACTTGTTACAAGTCCAAAACATCAACTAAACCTTGCTTTAATAGGGAGTTCATCAAAACCCTCCCAAAACCTTATTCGACGCATTACCTTTATTACTACCATATGTGTTTAAACCATACTTTGAAAATGAGTATTCAGAAATCCTTCCTTGCTGAAAACAAAAGCATAAGCACACTAGTCTTAGCGAGGAATGCTCAAAACCAACGACCATTAATGCATTTCAAACCATTTTTCCATTATTTGATAAACACTTTTCAAGGTACTTTTAAAACATCTTCTCAGCATCATGCCTTAACAAAAACCATGCACTTTACATTTCCAAAACAACATATTAAACCATATGCAACATGTATCATGATCTCAACAGCAAAATCCCATTTGCTACTCTCAATTTAAGCTTTACCATGCATACTACCAATGCAAGGCTTAAAGAGTAAAACATGTTTAACCACATTAAACAACATAATCCATCTCATGATACATCATCAATTATATTGGCTTACAAGTGATCCTTAACCAAGTTCCACTTTACAAAACATAACATCGGATACACAGATTCAACAAGTGTTCCTTCAATACTTAACATACAATCTATCGGCAATACAAGGTTCATATACGGGAGTTTTCGGTACTCATAATCCCTCCACCATTGTGACACCCATGGTGGAGTCTTCGGTATACATAAACCCCTCAACACCACTCATCAATCAGATGCATAACCAACTAAAGAGAATTTTCGATACAATTAAACCTCTCAACCGTTAGGGTACTTTGATGGAGTATTCGGTACACATAAACCCCTTAACATCCAAGGCGACTTTTTATAGTGCACTATCAACCCTATGGCCGACCAACTATATCCGATAACTTTTTTAAACTTTTTTATCTTATCACTTGCCAACATAATTCATTTTATTAACAACAATTCAATGTTTTCATATGCAACTTCAAAATCATTAAACCAATGCAACATAACCTTGCATTAAACAATGTTCATAAACATTAACGAAATGTGCATTACTTCCAAATGCATCCTTATCATTTTGTAATCATTTTCCAGCATTAAACCATGCTCTAAACATGAATATATAGTGAGTAATTAAACCATTTAAACAAGTGCATAAAATCAATTGCCAAACTAAGTTCGAGAGAGAGATTTCATCCTTTACTTACTTTCAGGCTTAGACCAAAATTTCAAGCTTGATCTAAACTCTCAAACACAACTTTCAAACCTTTGAATAGTTGTAAAACACATTCTAACTCACCGACACGCAAAGCCTCTCTTACTGATACGGTAATCTCGCCTCCAAAGCTTCCAAAACTAAGACTCAATCTTGAGGACCCATTTCCCCTAATTTATCAACACAAAACAGAGGCACATTGCATTAAAAAACAATTAACAACACAGCCACATAAATCCTCAACATTCCATCAACACAAAACACTCCACAACAACCAAAACTAACCTTTAACATCTCCTAAACTTAACATAGCCATAACTTAACATTTCAAATCATCAATTAACATCAAATAACATCTAAAAACACATCACAATCATCCTTATACCTCTAGCATACATAAACCTTCACAACTCCTCAAAAACACATAACTAGCAACCTAGAGAATTAGGAATTTAATTAGTTCCAGGATTCTTATGATTAAGCCATTTTATTAACATCATTCAACATCAAAATCATGATATATATGAATCCAAATCATGAGAAAACATAACAATTACGAGACTAAATCAATTTCATCAATTAAACCTTGATTTAACCCTTTCCTTTAATTAAATCATCATAACAAGTTTGAAATCATACGTACAGGACTATCATGAGCCTTGGTCAAAATCATCCGTCTCAACTCCATATCATTAGGTACCACTATCTATTCTTTAAAACACAACAGCACATCATTATTAAAGTGAAAATCTGTAGGATTTTCGTCCATGATATCTTTGACATGCGGTACCAACATCTCATCATAAGGTTGCTTTTCTTTAATCAACTGCAACAAAGATGGTTTTACCCGCAACTCTACCAACAGACCCCCATCACGGGTCACACTCAACCTTGCAAACATGGCTCTCAACTCCACAATAGCTTTTCTACTCAAAGCATCAACCACAACATTTACTTTACCTGGATGATACTCGATTATCAAATCATAATCCTTAAACAACTCTAACCATCGATGTTACCTAAGATTCAACACCTTTTGCGACATCAAATACTTAAAACTTTTGTGAACCGTATATACAATACACTTTTCACTGTACAAGTAATGTCTCCAAATCTTCAAAGCAAATGCTACCGCTACAAGCTCAAGATCATGCATAGGGTAGTTGCGTTCATGAACCTTCAACTGCCTCAATGCATACGCTACCACTTTCACTTCCTACATCAACACACACCCTAACCGAACATAGGATGCATCACTATAAACCACAAACTCTTTCCTTAACTCAGGTTGAATCAAGATTGGAGCTTGGTTCAAAGCTTCCTTCAACTTCTCGAAAGCTTGTTGCCTAGCTTCTGTCTACTCAAACCGTACATCCTTCTGCAAGAACTTGGTTAACAGAGTAGCAACCCGCGAAAACCCATCCACGAAGTGACTATAATAACCCACCAAACCCAATAAACTACAGATTTCCAATACCAATTTTAGTTGCTTCCAACTCACAACTGCCTCAACCTTTTTAGGATCCACCCGGATACCTTCTGTAGATACCACATGGCCGAGAAAAACCACTTCTCTAATCCAAAAATCACAGTTGCTTAACTTGGCATAAAGATGATTATCCAACAAGGTCTACAACACAATTCGCAAGTGTCGATCATGATTCACCTCGGTACAAGAGTACACAAGAATATCATCAATGAACACTACTACGAATTTATCCAAAAATTCATGAAACACCCGATTCATCATGTCCATAAATGCTGCAGGCACATTTGTTAACCCAAATGGCAACACCAAAAACTTATAATGGCCATATGAAAAGTAGTTTTCAACACATCCTTATCCTTCAGCTGGTAATACCCAAATCTCAAATCGATCTTAAAAAACACCGTAACACCTCAAAATTGATCGAACAAGTCATCAATTTGCGGCAAGGGATACTTGTTCTTTATCATCAACTTGTTTAGTTGTCGATAGTCAATGAACATCCTCAAAGTTCCATCCTTCTTTACAAACAACATCGGTGCTCCCCACAGAGAAAAACTGGGCCAAATAAAACCACGATCCAACAACTCCTGGAGTTGCATCTTCAACTCTTTCAACTCCTTTGGTGCCATGAGATATGGTGCAATCGACATCGAAGCTGAATCAACATATGTCTCGATGCAGAACTCCACCTCCCTGTCTGGTGGCAAACCAGGTAACTCTTTCGAAAACACACCCAAAAAGTCATAAACAATATAGATATCCCTAGTCTGTACTTATTCAACATTCGGATTCATAACATAAGCTAGATATGCCTAACAACCACATCCCCGCAACTTCTGCACCTCCAAGGATGAAATCACATTGGACAAGAACTTAACATTCTCACCCACAACTACTACCTCATAATCATCTGCTAACTTCAGTGAAACCCACTTTGTCTCACACTTCACCACGGCTCGATGCTCGGATAACCAGTCCATACCCAAGATCACATCAAAACTGTGAAACGATAGCTCTATCAGATCACCACAAATACATGTCCTTGAACCATTAAGGGAGATCTCTGATACAACTTCCTCGTAACAACCGCCTCACCAAAAGAACTCGTTACTTGCATACCCACATCAAGCATTTCTACTGGTATACCAAGCAAATACGCATGCTCATGCAAAACATATGAATGTGTGGAACCAAAATCTATCAAGGATAAAAACGACATAGATTGCAAGGTAAAGGAACCTGCTATCACGTCCGTGTTGTTTTCCTCCATACGGTGCGCATAAACCCTCACTGGCCCTCCTTCCTCGCGTCGAACGGGTACAATGTGCACCATATTCCTTTATCTTTCCTCTCTCCGTTAAAAGTTACCACGGTCGCACTTACGGCCCCTCGGTGGTGCAGTAACATGTGTAGGTGCCTGCCTATGTCTAGCAAGAAACGGACAGTCACGTCTCAAGTGCTTTACAAACCCACAACTCCAACAAGAATTTGCAACCATAACTGTAGGAGCCTGCCCCTCTCTGGTCAAACGTGGATAGTCTCACCTATCATGATCCCTCGATCCACAAACCCAACAAGAATTATGCGTCGTCTGAACCTGGGTACTCTGTCCATACGGTCCCTGACCAGCACCATCTCCATTGAGTCTCACATCCGGTCAAAACCTCCGATCACGGTGCCTCTTAGACTGACCACCACTAGAACCAAAGTCTGCTGGTCTCTTCCTAGAGCCAGAACCTCCAGGACGATGAGAAAAACCTAAGATCTGTTCAATATCCTTCACCTGTGTAACCAATACGTCGAAGTTATTATAGTAAGTGGCCAACATATACGTTATAACATCCTGCACCAATCCAGATCAGAAACCCTCACAGCGATGCCCCTCATCTGACACCAACTAAGGTGCATACTGGCTTATCCTTATAAACTGCACCTCATACTCTGACACTAATATACTGCCCTGGACCAAGGCCATAAGCTCATGTTTCTTCTCATCCAAGTATGTAACTCCCAAATACTTATTCCTGAAGGCAGCTTGGAAGAATTCCCATGTTACATCATCGAGTTCCATACTCGTAATCGTATTGTTCCACTAACTGTATGCATAACCTTGCAACAAAGACACTGCACACCCCAACTTATGCTCATCATTACATCCCATCTAAACTAGAATCCAATATGTACTGGCCATCCACTTCTCGAATGCCTCGGGTCCCAACCATCTAAACTTAACTCCTCCAAGACTGCGTAAATGCTCCAACGACAACCTGAATTAATAACAGCAGCAGGTGCTGATGCAGGTACATTAACTCTAGCCATTGCGATCTGGAATGCTTCCTTCATCGCCTAAACAAAAGGCGTCATATCACCAAACATTGAACCAGGTGGTGCTTGTTCCATTCCCCAGGAGGATTAGGCGGATGAGGTGGCAATCCCTCAGGATGTACTATCTTGCCGTCGACTCTCTGCCCTCTGACAGTAGCATTTCTGCTAGATCGCAACTCTCTCCCTAGTGGCATCGTATATAAACGTATCTAAACGTATCTATGGCATGATAATTACATCAAAACAAAATCAATCAGGCCATCTTAAGCAATGATTCAAGACTTCCATTTCAATCCAAAATCATTTCATAACTGTAGTAATAAGGCAATGTGTCCCTAGAATACTCCAACATGGCATATTTCACACACCACACATTTAAACAATCACCTTGCATAGCAATCAACATCATACATCATTAACAGCATCCCAATTTTTCGTAAACCTATCTCTGATACCACCAAATGTAACCCCCTTACATTATTAACAACATCCCAATTTTTTGTAAACCTATCTCTGATACCACCAAATGTAACCCCCTTAGCCTGGCCTAGCCGAAACTGGACTAAAAGAGTCACATTAGGTTTACCGAAGCAAACCCGAACTAATAACCTAAACTGAGCCCATTCTTTTTCTTTTTATCTTGTCTATCTACATTTAAATATATTCCTATATGTCCATGCTTCAGCGGAAATGTCACAATTAAAGCATGTTGCAAAATGGAGACTGAATACTCAACAACTCTCCTTAGGGACCTAAACGTACTTTATGTAAATTATAGGGTCTTTGTTACAATTAAGATTATCCAACCTTAATTAAGTCTGTTTCATGCTTTCAGGTTAAAATCCAATCCAAAACAATCGTTAGAACTCATTCAATTGCATACATAACATTCAGGAATCAAACTGCAAGATTTAAAACTTCAACAAATTCATTTTGCAAATTATGCTAGGCGTACCGATACGAGCAAGCATGTATCGATACACATTTACTCGTATCAATACGGTATGTTAACCAAACCGTATTGATACGACTTTGACCCCGTACCTACTCCCCTTGGTTATTTCAAAAACTTGGAATTCTAATAGCTAGAGCCCTTACCGATATGGTACCCTGTGTATCGATACGACTTGTTAAATTTGAAGGGGTTATTTCGGTGCGCTAGCCAGTGTACCGACATCTATGCCTATTTTTCTTCAAGGCATACCGATACGGTGGCTTAGCCTATCGGTAAGCTGGGCTTAATTTCAACGATTTGAGCCTCAACAGGACCCCGTGTACCGAACCTTGAGGTACCCGTACTGGTACGCAGAGGCCTGTAATGACCTTTAGGTCCAACATATGACACTTTGGCTCATTCCAAACAACACTAACACATATCCAAACATCATATGACATCAATGACATGCTTAAACATCATCACATTAGCATTTTGGACTAACTTAGCAAAACTAGCAAATCAATCACATAATCTAAAGGAATGTTTCCTAGTCCTCAACCAAGTCACAAAACAAACCACATCACAACTATATAAAACTTGTAACAAGTCCAAAACATCAATTAAAACTTTCTTCAACAAGGAGTTCATCAAAACCCTCCCAAAACCTCATTCGACACATTGCTTTTATTACTACCATATACGTTTAAACCATACTTTGAAAACGAGTCTTCGAAAATCTTTCTTTGCTTCCCCGCTACCTGAAAATTCTATTTATCTACATTGATGGAAAACAAGAGCGTAAGCACACTAGGCTTAGTGAGGAATGCTCAAAACCAACGACCATCAATGCATTTCAAACCATTTTCCATTATTTGATAAACCCTTTCGAAGATACTTTTAAAACACCATCTCAACATCATGCCTTAACAAAAACCATGCACTTTACGTTTCCAAAATAGCATATTAAGCCATATGCAACATGTATCATGGTTTCAACAGCAAAATCCCATTTGCTACCCTCAATTTAATCTTTACCATGCATACTACCAATGCAAGGCTTAAAGAGTAAAACATGTTTAACCATATTAAACAACATAATCCATCTCATGATACATCATCAATTATATTGGCTTACAAGTGATCATTAACAAAGTTCCACTTTAAAAACATAACATTGGATACACGGATTCAACAAGTGTTCCCTCAACACTTAACATACAATCTATCGGCATTACAAGGTTCACACACGAGAGCTTTTGGTACTCATAAACCCCTCCACCGTTGTGACACCCTTGGTGGAGTCTTCGGTACACATAAACCCCTAAACACCACTCATCGATCAGATGTATATTCCATAAACAAGAGTTTTCGGTACAATTAAATCCCTCAACCATTAGGGTACTTAGATGGAGTATTCGGTATACATAAACCCCTCAACATCCTAGGCGACTTTTTATAGTGCACTATCAATCCTATGGCCGACCAACTATATCCGATAACATTTTCAAACCTTTTTATCTCATCACTTGCCAACATAATTCATTTTATTAACAATAACTCACTGTTTTCATATGCATCATCAAAATCATTAAACCAATGCAGCATAACCTTGCATTAAACAATGTTTATAAACATTAACGAAATGTGCGTTACTTCCAAATGCATCCTCATCATTTTGTAATTATTTTCCAGCATTAAACCATGCTCTAAACATGCATATACAATGAGTAATTAAACCATTTAAACAAGTGCATAAAATCAATTGCCAAACCAAGTTTGAGAGAGAGATTTCATCCTTTACTTACTTTCGAGCTTAGACCAATGTTTCAAACCTGATCTAAAATCCTAAACACAACTTTCAAACCTTTGAGCAGTTGTAAAACACATTCTCACTCATCGACACGCAAAGCCTTGTTTGCCGATACAGTAATCTCGCCTCCAAAGCTTTTGAAACAATGACTCAAGCTTGAGGACCCATTTCCCTTCTTTATCCACACAAAATAGAGGCACATTGCATTATATTGCAATTAACAACACAACCACATAAATCCTCAACATTCCTTCAACACAAAACACTCCACAACAACTGAAACTAACCTTTAACATCTTACAAACTTAACCCAGCATAACTTAACATTTCAACTCATCAATTAACACCAAACAACATCTAAAAACACATCACAATCATCTTTATACCTCCAGCATACATAAACCTTCACAACTTCTCAAAAACACATAACTTGCAACCTAGAGAATTAGGAATTCAATTAGTTCGAGATTCCTATGCTTAAGGCATCTTATTAACGTCATTCAACATCAAAATCATGATATATATCAATCCAAATCATGCGAAAACAGAACAATTCCGAGACTAAATCAATTTCATCAATTTAACCTTTTTCCTTTAATTAAATCATCAAAACAAGTTAGAAATCGTAAAGATCAAGAACTTGAGAATTTCAATAAAGAACCTTGTATTAGAGGAGAAGAAAGAACCTCACCTCTAATGGCTGCTTTTCCCCTTAATTAGATGGATTCCAAAGCCAAAACAATGAGAAATCAAGTTTATTTTGTTAGAAAATCATTATAAATCTCAATTGAAATCAAAAGATTAATTAAAAGAAGATTTTACCTGAGGATTTTAAAGAAAGAAAAGGTGTTTGGCTGGAGAGAATTGGAGAGAAAATCCTTTTGCAAAAAGTTAGTTACGTAGATTTTATTTTAAAGCTTTTAATTAACCAATTATTTCTCTAACCTATTTATATTATTTTAAAACAATTAAAAATAACTAATTAAGGGAAAAATTCGGATATTAGACTTTTAGGGTTAATAGCTTCTTAAAGATTCAAAGTTTTGACCCTTTTACAAAACAACTACTAAAAACAGTTTTAAAATTTTACATTTTGGTCACTACCCAAAATGTCCAATTTGGGACCCCTTTTTGTAAAATTGATTCCACCAAAATCATTTACATATTAAATAATGATTTTATAAATTTTCCATATTTTTAAACCTTCTAAAAATATTTAATACAATTTTAATCTTGAAACTGACTCGAATCCACTAATCTGATCCAACAGACCGTCTAAACCACTTAGAAACTTCTAGGCCCAAAACCGGGGCGTTACACACTAATATCGTACTAAACTAGGAAAATGCCATTTTATGGTCACGAAAGGAAGTGTTTTAGGCCACCGGATCTCTAGTACTGGAATTGAAGTTGATAAAGCTAAAGTAGATGTCATTGAAAAATTACCTCCACCGATAAATGTTGAAGGAATCTACAGTTTCCTTGGGCACGTAGGATTATACAGATGATTTATTAGAGATTTTTCAAAAATCTCAAAGCCCTTATGCTTATTCTTTGAGCAAAAACATAAAGTTGGCAATGAAGATGGTAATCAAACTCAAATTGTCAACGTATTCCCAGATGAAGAGCTTTTCATTGTCAATGTAACACATTGGTATGCAGATTTTGTCAACTATTTAGTGTATGGAAAGACTCTGTTGGTGTCCTTGGTTACAAAAGCGGGATTTCTTTGCGATACAACAAAATATTATTGGAATGAGCCTTATTTGTTCAAGGTCTGCAATGA
Source organism: Hibiscus mutabilis (assembly GCA_019671005.1). Taxonomy (NCBI): domain Eukaryota; kingdom Viridiplantae; phylum Streptophyta; class Magnoliopsida; order Malvales; family Malvaceae; genus Hibiscus; species Hibiscus mutabilis. The sequence goes on from CM033732.1 coordinate 19,759,781, forward strand.
CAACATTATTAGACGTTGCATTCCAGAATAAGAAATGCTACCAATACTGAAGCATTGTCATGATGCTCCTTATGAAGGTCATTTTGGTGGCATGAGAACTTCTATGAAGGTTCTTCAGTCTGGATTTTATTTGCCAACACTATTTAAAGATACTCACGAGTTTACACAACGTTGTGATCGTTGTCGGTGCACTAGTCCAATTTTTAGCCGCAATGAAATGCCACAACAACCAATTATGGAGGTTGAGATATTTGATGAATAGGGTATAGATATCATGGGATCTTTTCCAAATTCTTTTGGTAATATCTATGTTCTAGTTGTTGTGGATTATGTTTCTAAATTGATTGAAGCTGTTGTTGTTCCAAACGATGATTCAAGGACAATGTTGAAATTTTTCCACAAACATATACTCACTAGATTTGGGACACCTAAGGCATTGATTAGCGATTAGGGAAAACATTTTCGTTGCAACCAAGTTGCTACTGCATTAAAGAGGTACGAAGTAAATCATAGACTTGCCACCACTAATCACCCTTAGTCGAATGGACAAGCTGAAATCTCAAACTGAGCCATTAAAAATATTTTGGGTGCCACTTCAAGAATTCAATCTCTTGCACTGTGTACAGGTCGCAAGTTATAGTATAAAAGATATCGTCTCCACAGGGATGGGTGCCACTTCAAGAATTCAATCTCTTGCACTGTAAAAAGTAAAAAGGACACAAGTAGAAGATTATAGGAGTTTAACTAACAACTAAACTAGAAAGCAATAAAGTAAAAGAAGATGTAATTAAATGAGAGAGAATAGGCCATGTTTTCGTGAGTTGAGGTGTGATATCCGATTGGATCGTTTTGGTAAAAGAGTGCAAGGGCAACTCAGTTGCCGTGGCAGCTTGCACAGTGGGGTTGCCTTGGCAACTAATCGATGGTTGTCTGGGCGACGAGCTGGGCAACTACTTGGGAGGCTAGGCAGCAACTTCAAGGTTCGGCGGAGCGTTCTTCAATGGTTTCTTCTTATCCCTAAGTCGAAACTCTAGCTACTTGTGCATGCCTTGATAATACATCCTTGCGTGAATCAAGGGTGAAGAACAACCAATCTTGCGCTCCTCTTAGCCGTTGAAATCCTTAACCTATCCCTAAGCCTGATTAATCTTCACCAGCAATAGATTGAATAAAGACCATACTCATTCGTTTCTTGAATCTAATTCTCCTGATATTAGATAAATAGATGAAGTTACGAGATTCTCTCCCAATTCACTCACAAACAAGAATAAGAACCAAGAATGAGTAAACCTTGAATTAAAAGTGCAAACTCTTATTACCTAAACAAAATCCAATTGTTTCTCACAACAACAAGACACAATAACCTTAGCCAAATAGATTTAGTTAATGGCTAGGTTCCAAAGAAACACAAGACAAAGAATTCCTAGCATAAACCTAATAGAACAAGAAAGAAAAAGATCAAGAATGGTTGAAGCGTTGTCGAAAACTCTCCAAATCCTTGTCGAAATCTCCCTTGCCTTTGTCAAAATTTCTCTCTTCTCCCCCATTGGAGTTGACGGCTTGATCCTTAATTTATAGGGCTAGGTCAAAGTCTTTTTTTAGGAGGAAGTTAAGTTGGAACTAAATTATCTTTAAAGAATATAATTCTTTATTATATTTAAATTCCTTCTAGAACTTCTCCTATCTTATTGGGATTTAATTTCTCTTTAACCTCTTCATGGAAATCAAACTCTTTTGGGATTTAGCTTTGCTCCACGTCATCTTGGGCTTATCTAGTCATCAATTTCGACTACCATATCATCTTATTCCTTGTCAAAAATTGCTCTGGCAACTAGCTCGGCATCTCCTTCATGCATTGCCTTGGCAACTAGTTCCAGCCTTGTTTAGGCAAGTGATTCTGCAAACACACAAAAGCACACCAAAGCAGCATATTTTTCCACAAAAATCACCAAGTTATGTAATCAAGCTCAACGGTGGAAAGAAACATGAATTAATGCATGAATGACTAATTATGCAACTAATATGAGCCTAAGTCTAACAATAATATGAGTAAAAAAGGTAATAAAAATAGTACTTTTGAACACTTATCACACCCCAAACTCAAACTATTGCTTGTCCTCAAGCAATGCAAACTAATAATTACCCGCCAAGACTTCAACTTTCACAAACTTAGCTTTGAACTTGATTTCAATTCTCAGAACCGGGGCACAAAGTATGATTGGCTTTTCATTTTTCGGAAAACTTAGGAGTTACTCGGAATCAAACTATAATGCTTGTGAGTGTGTGCGGAGTTGTGTGCAAGTTGATTTTTCAGATTCTATGCAAACAAGAGGTTTTCAAATTACTTTGTTGGGTTCTTTTAACATGTTTTAACTAGAGCCGGTTTCGGGCACCTCTAGTGTTTTGTTTTTAGTTTTCTTAAGTTAATTAGTTTATTCGACTAGAGCCAGTTTCGGGCACCTCTAGCTATCAATTTTTAGCACATACTAGAGCCAATTTCGGGCACCTCTAGTGATCAATTTTTAGCGCATACTAGAGCCAATTTTGGGCACCTCTAGTATTCATCCAATTTTTATTCTAATCCCCCAACTTTTTAACTATCAACCTAAGTTCGCTAGAATTCCTTAAATCAATCAAGCCACACAGTGTTTCATCAAGTTTAGCGTCATACTACGATTCTAAGTGTTTCCATGTTTATCCTAGAATAAAAAGTTCTATCAATTAAGTACATTGGCAAAGTCATCATCGGATATTCATCAAATCTAGGCAATTCTTGTTCCAACTAAAGGAATGGCAAGCAATTTATGTATCCTAAATGCAATACTTAAGATGAATGCAACTAAACATGGTAACTAACTAATAACAATCCCCCCAAACTCGAGTGAGGCATTGTCCTCAATGCATGCACAAAGAAAAATAAAAATAAAGAAAAGTAAAATACAAATGAGGACTTACTCCGAGAGTTCGTCGTCGTGGATGATTAGTTTCCTTTTGGTCGGTATCTTGATTCTTTTGCTTGAACGCGGTGGTTGCTTCCTTGTTGCCGATTGTGGAATCGATCCTCGTATGGGGTTGTCCTCATCGTCCTCTTCATCAATATCATTGGCTTTTCGCTTGGGCTTGGAGGATTCGATTGGCGCGGTCTTTGTTGGTGCAATGGAGGACTCGTCCGAATCTGAAAAATCAGACAATAATTCAGTACGAGTTGATTCAGGCATAGGTGCTTTACCTTTGGCTTTTGCAATGGTTGCCAGGGCGTCTTTAGCTTTGGTTGCCGTGACATCTTCAGTGTTGGTTGTCGTGGCAACTGCTTGGGCAGGTGCAGTATAGGTTATCGCGACATCATCTGTTGCGGTTGCCGTGGCAACTGCTTCATTGGTTACCGTGGCAAGGATTTCGGCAGGAAAGATTGGGAACGACACGCGGCTGTCCGAGTACTTTTCTAGTATGACTTGGGTGATGGCATTGTTGTGATCTTTCATGTACCGCATGAACATTAGTTGCCAGTCTTTAATTTGCCTAAGGCGGTTCGCCAACAGTTGTAAGAGTGCTTCAAGTGGTCTCGAGGTTGCTGGCCGAGTTGCCCGGGCATCAGTTGCTTGGGCATTAGGGGTTGCTGAGGAGGCCGGAGTTGCTGCGGCAATTGAAGGCGTTGGGGATTTTACCGGTGCCTCTCCCATTAGCTTTTGGATTTGTGCTCGATTCCAACTGGACTTTGGTAGGGCCTTTTCATTAGTGGACTCACTTGAGACATGCATCTCCTTGCAAAGATTGGAAATTAAGCAAGGGAAGAAAAGAGAACCCTTTTCTTTTGTGCTACATACAAAAATCTCATCACAAATAATTTTTCCAATGTTAATGATGCGATTATGCAAGATAGAATGTATGAGCAAAAGACGAGGTGTATCAACGGTAGTATTGTGTGTGGTGGGCATTAAAAAAGTTTTAACAAACTTATTCCATAATTTTGCCTCGGGTTTAAGCCGAAGGCAATTTACCGTGCCCTTGTATTTACTGTCGTTCCAATGAGTTCCCGATAGAGTGAGTTCTTGAAGCACCTTGTCGAGTTGCTTGGGCGTGAGTTGATCAACAAAGTCTTGATGCTCGTCCTTCTCAATGTAGAGCCCGTAAAAGGTGTTGATGTTTTTGGGGCTTATGAGTATAACCTTGTCACGAACAAAAATATAAGGATTATCCGGGTTAGGTGAGTGAGCATAGAATTCTCTTACCCATGAGATGTTACCCGGTTCCGATTGATGGCAAAAGATTTGCCACTTTTGGTGTGCAATCCTTTCGAAGATGAATGGTTCAAGGCCGAAATCTTGATGACAGTTGGAGTATTCAAAGCCTTGTTCTTCGCAAATCTTCCGGCTTTCAAACTTGGAGTGAAATCTTTATTGAACCGTCGGTGTAGCAAACTTCTTGTATCTTGGTTCTTTGGAGGAACTTGGATGAACCAAAAATTCAATTTTGGATGTCATGGATGATCTTGGTTGTGAGTTTGGTAAAAACAAAGAAAAGAAAGCAAAAGAAACTAAATAGTTGCAAGATGAAAAGTATGAATAGGTTTCTTGGAAGTTATGGGTGATGGGTTAAATCGAAAAGATAGGTAGTAAGTATGGTGGGTGGGACTAATTTTGGAATAAAGAAGAAAGGGGTTTCGATTTAGGGGAAGGGTGTCGGCTAGGGGGTTTATTTAGGGTAAATTGGAGGCTTAATATAAGCCTTAGATTCAGCCCATTAATTTCCTTGTTGAAGAAGTTTCATTCTTGAATAAAAATTCCTCTTTATCTTGAACTCTTTTCCTACAATTCAAAAACAAATAAAATAAGGATTAAAATTAAAGATAAACTAATAAAAGAAAATAAATAAAGATGTGCAAAGAAATTCTTAAACTTAAAATTTTAAAAACAATTAGATAAATATGAAAGAAAGATGTAGTCTTAATCTTAAAGAAAATAAATAAATCTATCCTAAAAAGAAAAAAGTAAACGAAATTAAATAATAATAAAATAGTTCAAAAAATAAAAAAAATAAAAAAATAAAAAGAAAATATCGAAAGGAGAGCATGCTCATGCATCTCCTAAGGTGACCACTTCTTTGTTACGTTCTACATGGGCACCGTTGTAGTGCTTCAATCTTTGTCCGTTAACTTTGAATTCATGTACGTCAGTGATGGACTTGATTATCACGGCACCATGGGAGAATGGTTTGACAACTTTGAATGGTCCCGACCATCTTGATTTCAGTTTTCCCGGGAAAAGTTTTAGCCAAGAATGTAATAAGAGAACTAGTTGCCCTGGCATGAATTGTCGCGACAATAGTTTCTTGTCATGCCATTGTTTTGTTTTCTCCTTGTAGATTCGTGCATTGTTATAGGCGAGTGCACGGAATTCTTCTATCTCGTTGAGGTCCAACAAACGCTTTTGTCCGGCACTTTCCCAATCCATATTCACGGTCTTGATTGCCCAATATGCCTTGTGTTCGATTTCCACCGGTATATGGCATGTTTTGCCATAGACAAGTCGGAAGGGAGACATACCTAAGGGTGTTTTGAATGCAGTGCGATATGCCCAAAGTGCGTCATCTAGTCTTATTGACCAATCCTTCCTAGAGGGATTTACAACTTTCTCGAGTATACCCTTCAATTCCTGGTTGGAAATTTCTGCTTACCCATTGGTTTGTGGGTGATATGCCATGGCATTCTTGTAAGATACACCAAAGCGTTGTAACATCTTGGGGATGAGTTTGTTGTTGAAGTGCTTGCCTTCATCACTGATAATTGCTCTCGGCATCCCAAACTGTGCAAATATATTTTTCTACAAGAATCTTTGCACGGTCTTGGAATCGTTGGTGGGAACTGCAGCTGGCTCAACCCATTTAGACACGTAGTCAACGATAAGTAGAATGTAGAGGTTGCCGAATGAAGATGGGAAAGGTCCCATAAAATCAATCCCCCATACATCAAACAATTCCACCTCGATGATGTTTTGGAGCAGAATCTCATGTCGTCTAGAGATATTGCCCGTCCTCTGGCATCGATCACATTACTTGTAAAACTCTTGGCCATCTTTGTACAGTGTTGGCCAATACAAACCGGATTGCAAAACTTTGGCCGCGGTACGTGTTCCTCCAAAATGTCCTCCATAGGGTGAAGAATGGCATTGCCAGAGTACATTATGTTGCTCTTCTTCAGGGACACATCGGCGTATAGCCTGATCTGCACATTGTTTAAACAAAAGAGGCTCATCCCAAAAGTAATACTTAGCATCATGGCAGAGCCGTTTCTTCCCTTGGTGAGTAAGGCCATAAGGTAAAATACCACAAACAAGAAAATTAGCTAAATTCGCGTACTAGGGTATTGCCAAGGCATGTGATGCCGGGGCGACTGCTTCCAAGATTGCCGAGGCGTGTGCGTCTAGAGTTGCCGAGGCATACGCGTCCATGGTTGCCAAGGAGTACGTATCGGTGGTTGCCGCGGCGTGTGCGTCGAGAGTTGCTGAAGCGTCGAGGGTTACCAAGGCATGCACATCCATGGTTGCCAAGGCGTCAGGGGTTGTTGAGGCGTTCACGTCCATGGTTGCCGAGGCAACTAACAGTTGCTTATCCGGGAATGCATCACATATCTCTAAATATGCGTCCTTCTCCCTATTGCGTTCTAAGCGTGATAAGTGATCGGCCACTTGATTTTATGTTCCTTTCCTATCCTTAATTTCAAGTTCAAACTCTTATAAAAGCAATATCCAACGAATCAAACGAGGTTTGGCATCCTTTTTAGCAAATAGATACTTAATTGCCGAATGGTCCGTATGAACAATTACCTTTGTACCTATCAAATAGGATCGGAACTTGTCAAATGTTAAAATTATAGCTAGTAACTCTTTCTCCGTTGTTGTGTAATTCACTTGAGCATTATTAAGAGTTTTACTAGCGTAGTATATCACATGAAAGGTCTTACCTGTGCGTTGGCCTAGGACTACTCCTACCGCGAAATCACTTGCATCACACATGGGCTCAAAAGGTAGCGTCCAATCTGGTGGAACGACAATGGGTGCCAAGGTAAGCTTTTCTTTTAGGGTTTCGAATGCTTTGTTGCAAGAATAATCAAAATTGAAGACTTTATCATGTTCAAGCAAATGCACAAGGGTTTAGTAATTTTAGAAAAATTATGAATGAACCTCCTGTAAAAACCTGCATGTCCAAGAAAGCTTCGGATTCCTTTAACCGAACTTGGTGGGGGTAATCTCTCGATCACATCCACCTTGGCTTTGTCTACTTCAATTCCCTTGGATGAAATCTTATGGCCGAGCACTATTCCTTCATCTACCATAAAATGGCACTTCTCCCAATTAAGGACTAAATCGGTTTCTTCACATTTTGACAACACCTTCTCTAAATTGCCAATGCAGCTGTCGAAGTCATTACCAAAAATGAAAAAATCATCCATGAAGATCTCAAGGAAGTCTTCGACCATGTCTGAAAAGAGTGCCATCATGCATCTTTGGAAGGTTGTCGGGGCATTACACAATCCGAACGGCATCCTTCGGAAAGCATAAGTACTGTATGGGCATGTGAAGGTTTTATTTTCTTGATCTTCTGGTGCTATGGCAATTTGATTGTAACCTGAATAACCATCAAGAAAATAATAAAAGGTTTTACCTGCAAGACGGTCAAGCATTTGATCAATAAAGGGTAATGGGAAGTGATCTTTCCTAGTGGCTTTGTTTAGCTTTCGATAATCCATACAAACCCTCCAACCGGTCACAGTCCTAGTTGGAATGAGTTCATTGTTTTCATTACTTACCACTGTTATACCTCCCTTGTTTGGTACACATTATACCGGACTTACCCGTGCACTATCAGAGATAGGGTATATGATGCCGACCTCAAGCCACTTGATGATTTCTTTCATTACAACCCCTTTCATGGCATGATTCAGTCTCATATGGGCCTCAATCGAAGGTTTGTGATCATCTTCCAACAAAATCTTGTGCATGCACACTGCCGGGCTAATTCCCTTCAAGTCAGCAATTGTCCACCCTTTTTCTTTCTTGTGTAGCATCAATATTTTGATCAGTTTCTTTTCCTGCTCAGGCTGTAACTTAGAGGAAATAATTACAAGCAATATATTATCGGTTCCCATGTAAGCATATTTTAGTTGCTCTGGCAACTGTTTCAACTCAAGAATCGGTGGTTGTTCAATGGAGGACTTTTCGATTTTACCTTCCTTACCTGAGTAATCTAGTGGTTCAAAGTATGTAACTGGTCGATTGACTAACCAATTTGCCTCTTCTTATTGTTCCTCATCAATCGGTTCATCATACTCCTCAAGTTCCTCTTGATCGGCAATGTAGTTACCGAGGCAACTAAATTCCTCGTCGAAGTTAAACTCTACCGTGGCATGAAGAAGTTGGCATTCTTCCGGATCATCGGCATGCCTTAGGGTTTGGAACACATTTAGTTTAACTTGCTGGTCATTCACCCTCATTGTGAGTTCTCCTTTTTCAACATCGATCAAGGTTCTCCCTGTTGCTAGGAAGAGTCTCCCGAGAATGATAGGTGCATGTTCATGTGCTTCACAATCCAAAACGATAAAGTCGGAGGGAAAAATAAATTTATCAACTTTTACCAGTATGTCTTCGATTTTTCCCTCTGGATGCACATAGGATCTGTCGGCTATCTGTAGCATAACTGTTGTAGGTCTTGCCTTCCCGATTCCCAGTTTCTGGAAAATCGATTTAGGCATCAAGTTTATGCTTGCTCCAAGGTCATATAATGCTTTCCCAACATAGTGGTTTCTGATGGAACAAGGTATTGTGAAACTTCCCGGATCCTTCAACTTGGGTGGCATGTGATTGTGTAACATGGCCATGCATCCCTCTGTTGCGACAACTGTTTCAAACTCTCATAGCCTTGTTCTCTTGGACACAATGTCTTTTAGAAACTTGGCATAGTTAGGCATTTTTTCAATCGCCTCAACCAATGGAAAGTTGATGTGGACTTGCTTTAGGATATCAAGAAACTTTTTGAATTGATATTCTTGCTTTTGTCGCTTCAACCTCTGTGGGAATGGTGGTGGAAGTCAGATATCTTTGATCCTTTCATTGGTCTGGAACCTAATTGATGGCATTGCCGGGGAAACTGGAGTTGTCGAGGCATTGTCAACTGGGGTTGCCGTGGCGTGCCTATCGTTGGTTGCCGAGGCATCCTTATCGCCAGTTGCCGAAGCATGCTTATCGCGGCAATTCTTGGTTCAGCATCTGAGGCATTGCCGCTGAGTTCGTCTTGTTCTTTTTGTGGAGTTTTGTTTGTTGAGCGAGCTTGAGCCTCTTTAAGTTGTTGGCCACTTCTAGTGGTGATCGCCTTACATTACTCATGGCCAGTTCCTCTTGCGACTTCAGTATCGCTAGGTAAATCTCCTTGCAGTCTAGTATTCAGGTTTTGAGCAAATTGCCTGACTTGATTTTCCAATGATTTGATTGTCGCCTCTTGTTTTTGCAATCTCATCTCGGTCCTGTTAATAAAAGCATCAGTTCTTTTTATGAAGTTACTATTCTTAGCCATATAAGATTCAGTTTTCAACATAAAAGCATTGAGAGAATTTTCCAAAGAACTAGATGTTGTCGGTTGTTGCTATGGCAACTGTTACCGTGGCATATTCTGCTAGAATCCCGATGCTTGTGCGTTCTGATTGTTTTGGTTTAGAGCATTGTTGGAATTACTCCATGAAAAATTTGGGTGCTCCTTCCAAGCTGGATTGTATGTATTAGACATCACATTGTTGTTCCGATTGTAATTCCCCACATAAAAGCTGGATTCCAGATTTTGAATGCATTCAAAAGAATCATGGTTACCACCACATAACTCACAAAAGAAATCCATTACCTTGACTTCCTTTGTGTTGTTTGGTTTTTGCATGTTCTGGACCATCTTGGTTAGAGTGGCCAATTCTGCCGAAATTGAGTCTGATGATCCCAATTCATGTATTGTGGCTTGGCGTCTATAACTCCTCCTCTTCTAGTAGATGGGAATTGATAATCATTCTTGGCAAGCCTGTTTTGAATTTCCATTGCTTCCTCCGGCGACTTATCTAGGAGTATGTTGTTTGTTGAGGCATCTAGCATCATCCTTGTTGGTGTATTCATAGCGTTGTAAAACATTGTTACTTTTGTCCACAATGAGAATTCGTGTAGGGGGCATTTTTGTAGAAGTTCTCTATATCGCTCCCGAGCCTCGTACATGGATTCATCATCTGCCTGCCGAAAAAAAGTAATTTCGTTACGAAGCCTATTAGTCAAATTTGTAGGATTAAATCGAGCAAGGAAATTACAACAAAGATCGGTCCAAGATCCTATTGATCCGGCAGGAATACTATTCAACCATGCTTTCACCCTATCCCTCAGTGAACAGGGGAATAATCTTAGTCGTAAAACATCAGGGGTGACTCCATGTATTTTGAATGAATTGCAAGGAAAGATTTAAGATGTTGTCGTGCATCTTCAGTTGCTGAGCCGCCAAATTGACTAATTGTGTTGATCATATTAAACATCACCGGTTTCAACTCAAAGTTGTCGGCTTCAATTTCAGGTGTGACAACTCCTGGATTAAGTCCTTCAAGATCTTCTTCAAGATAGTTTCGAATAGTTCTGTTTCGTGCAAGAATCACTCCTCCTCCTGGTAGAACATCTTGATTCATATTGCCGTCTTGATTAGCCATTGCTACTCTTAACCTTCGTCTAAGTCTTTACAAGGTTCGTTCGATTTTTGGATCAAAGGGATATTCTGGTGTAATCGGTCTCGCCCTGGTCATATACCAATGCAAAACCAAAGTTTGTTAGCCCTTAGAATCTTAAACAATAAAAATAAAAAGTGCAAGAAGATAAAAACAAACTTGCTATTGCCAATCCTCGGCAACGGCGCCAAAAACTTGTTGCGCGTAATAAGTGCTCCGCAATTGTGCAAGTGTACACGTCGCAAGTTATAGTATAAAAGATATCGTCTCCACAAGGATTGGTGCCACTTCAAGAACTCAATCTCTTGCACTGTAAAAAGTAAAAAGAACACAAGTAGAAGATTATAGGAGTTTAACTAACAACTAAACTAGAAAGCAATAAAGTAAAAGAAGATGTAATTAAATGAGAGAGAATAGGCCAGGTTATCGTGAGTTGAGGTGTGATAGCCGATTGGATCATTTTGGTAAAAGAGTGCAAGGGCAACTTAGTTGTCGTGGCAACTTGCACAGCGGGGTTGCCTTGGCAACTAATCGATGGTTGCCTGGGCGACTAGCTGAGCAACTACTTGGGCTACTGGGCAGCAACTTCAAGGTTTGGCGGAGCGTTCTTCAATGGTTTCTTCTTATCCCTAAGTCGAAACTCTAGCTACTTATGCATGCCTTGATAATACATCCCTGCGTGAATCAAAGGTGAAGAACAACCAATCTTGCGCTCCTCTTAGCCGTTGAAATCCTTAACCTATCCCTAAGCCGAATTAATCTTCACCATCAATAGATTGAATAAAGACCATACTCATTCGTTTCTTGAATCTAACTCGCCCGATATTAGATAAATAGATGAAGTTACGAGATCCTCTCCCAATTCACTCGCAAACAAGAATAAGAACCAAGAATGAGTAAACCTTGAATTGAAAGTGCAAACTCTTATTACCTAAACAAAATCCAATTGTTTCTCACAACCACAAGACACAATAACCTTAGCCAAATAGATTTATGTGATGGTTAGGTTCCAAAGAAACACAAGACAAAGAATTCCTAGCATAAACCTAATGGAGCAAGAAAGAAAAAGATGAAGAATGGTTGAAGCCTTGTCGAAAACTCTCTAAAGCCTTGTCGAAATCTCCCTTGCCTTTATCAAAATTTCTCTCTTGTCCCCCCTTGGAGTTGACGGCTTGATCCTTAATTTATAGGGCTAGGTCAAAGTCTTTTTTTGAGGAGGAAGTTAAGTTGGAATTAAATTATCTTTAAAGAATACAATTCTTTATTATATTTAAATTCCTTCTAGAACTTCTCCTATCTTCTTGGGATTTAATTTCTCTTTAACCTCTTCATGGAAATCAAACTCCTTTGAGATTTAGCTTTGCTCCACGTCATCTTGGGCTTATCTACTCATCAATTTCGACTACCATATCATCTTATTCCTTGTCGAAAATTGCCCTAGCAACTAGCTCGGCATCTCCTTCATGCATTGCCCTGGAAACTAGTTCCAACCTTGTTTAGGCAAGTGATTCTGCACACACACAAAAGCACACCAAAGCAGCATCTTTTTCCACAAAAATCACCAAGTTATGTAATCAAGTTCAACGGTGGAAAGAAACATGAATTAATGCATTTATGACTAATTATGCAACTAATATGAGCCTAAGTCTAACAATAATATGAGTAAAAAGGGTAATAAAAAATAGTACTTTTGAACACTTATCAGCTGGTCTGGACCATTTGAACTAGTAGAGGTTTTTCCATATGGTGCAGTCACAATAAAAGGTACACAAGATGTGTACCAATTCAAAGTCAATGGGTAGAGACTCAAACATTACTTTGGAGACTTTGATCAAAAACCTGTTGAGACCATTAAGTTGGTCAAATTTTTTTGATTAATTATTTTAATTGGCATATTCAAACTTTTAGTTGTAGTTATTTTCTTTAATTAATGTGTTTTGTTTTTCTTTATGCAGAATAAGAAGGACCCTTGCATAGCACTTGATCGTTATCCAATAGTAGTGTCGTACGTTGTACTAAGCATACTTATCTTGTGTTTGGGGGCAGTTGAGGTAATTTTTACTCATGTCGATTGATCAAAACAATCCTAGCCTTCTGATCACTTTTGGCGGGAGATGTGGTGATGACATGTTATTTTTCGCTACAATCTCAACTCTTTGATTAATCATAGCACTGTAATAATAGCACGCCTTTACATTTACCCCTTTTCATTCACTATTTATCTTATTCTTCAATTTACAGACTATTCTTATTCCAAAAGTTCATATTTTTACTCGATTTCTTCAATAAAGCCTAAAGATTTTCTAGAAAAAACTTCCTTTCTTTTCTTATGATTAATATGGCAAAACAAGATGAGCATTAAAGAAGGGTGCGAAGTCGATGGAGGAAACTGAAGCCTCTGCCTCAGCACCGAAAGATGTCTAACCTTCTACGCTAATGGTGAACACTGACCAAGAGCTTTTCTTGACAAAAATGGTTGAGACTCGCTACTCCAACAATATTCTAAAGTTAACTATTTATCCAGAATAAGAATTATTTTATCCTAAGAGCAAGAGTCGAGATGGCAGATTTACAACACCATCTCTCTCCACAAATAGAGTGTTTTTGTGCCCATCCTGGAAGCTATAGTCCTTCATTGGTAATGGAATTTTATTCTAATTTGTATGAACCCTCTCTAAAGTTGGTTTTTGTGCATGAAAGTTCTATTCCCAGAGTGTTGTAGATATAAATGGCTTGTTCAACACATTTATGAGCAAGGATGAACACTTTGCGTTCACTGAAATTGTCGATGATGCCAAGATGGATTTCCTAGTAAAAGATCTATGCAATGACAGTGCATTTTGGTCGGGGACCAATACAAGAAACTTCACCATACACAAGAAATTTTTAAATATCCATGCAAAGATTTAGTTTCATTTTGTAAATTGTAGGTTAATGGCATCTACCCATAGCATTACGATGACATTAGAGAGAATATGTCTGATACATTCTATCATTAAAGTTAGATAAATTGATATCAGTGCAATAATCCACAAGGAGATAGCTGACTACGTTGAGAGAAAGAATGGGATTCTATCATTTCCCTCGCTCATCATGAGATTATGCAAATTGAAGGGAATCAAACCTCATGAGAAGGAGAAAGTGATAGAGAACAAGGGGCCAACTAACGAGGCTTCTGTTGAAAGAATGGCACAGAGTAAAGATGCCCTGAAACCAAAAGCTACTATTGCATCAAAGGCTGGAAAGAGCAAGGCCAAGGTGGAGATTGTTGATGAAGGTCTACCACAAGATTTCGAGACTTGGTTAAAGATGCAAGCGATTGAGAACAAATTGGATGTTGCCAGTAGCAAGTTGGCCAAACTTGCTACGACAATAGAGAACATGAATTGTGCCCAGAACTTATTTTATGCCTCTGTAAAGACTTGGAACAAATCCCTTGTCATAGCAATAAGCCGCTTCAACCCAACCCTATTGCCAGAATTTCCAAATGTTCCCCCATCATTCGAGGCTACAAATTTTCATTTGATGAGGATGAACTAGGGGACCAAACCAAATTGGTGAATTCACCTCCCTTAGTGCAAATTCCAACCATGGATGATGATAAAGGCATTCTTAAAAAGCTAAACAAAAGCAAGGAATTTGAGGAAGGCCTTTTTGACTTAAACAAAAAGTGTGATGATTATTTAGAGGAAAGATTAGAGACTCTCATTGATGAGAAAGTCACTCTTGTAGTACCTAAAGGACAAGAAAAGGAAGTACTCATCGAGGAAATCGATAAATCTAAAAAGAAAAGAGAACAAGAGAAAGAGAACGAAGAAGAAGAAGAAGAAGAAAAAGAAGAAGAAGAATAAAAGAAAAAGATGTTGCTACAACAAATGTCATTACATCAGATGATGTGGATACAATAAAAGATGGACCCGGCCTTGAGCTAGATGTTGCTTGACTAGCAGAAGTTACCGAAGCAGTAGAATGACAGGAGGTGAATCCTCTTACTATTGTGGTTTACACTAAACCAATGAACATCATCCTTCCTACCCTCAAAGAAGCTGATGATGCCGAAGTGAAGTTAGAACCACAAGAAAATTTTGATGAGTCTCCCATGCCTAAGGAGAAAAAGCGCAAGCGATCAAAGTCAAAGGACATGCAGCGCAATAACTGAGTCAGTTTGTCTTTTTAGTAGGCATCAATTGCATGTAGTTGTAATTTTTAGTTTTTATAATACACATTTTCATTGCATTTGCATTGTAATTGCATTTGTTTCATTTGCATTGTAATTGCAATTGTTTCATTTTGCATTGAGGACAATGCAACCTTTAAGTTTGGGGGTATACACCTGGCATTTGAAATGCACCCCATTTAAAAAAATAAAAGCAAATACAAGGTTCATTTTTAGCTATAAAATTTCTCTTACATGCGATGCTTAATTCTTGAATCATGTTGGTTGTTAATGAATTGATTGGAAACATGTGATGAAATGTTGTATTAGAATTTTGTATGAATGAATCTGGTTGCTTGAGTAATGGATGCCTAGCATTATCTCTTAGATCTTAGATGAATCTACCTATTTCAGCTACTGTTACATATGTTGATAGAATATATTATGTGTAAATAAAGAACACACTAATGTGGGTGCATAATGAAAGTAGCTTAAGAGGAACACTCCAATACAAGCATTAGAAAAATGAATCTGGCCAAAGGCTGTTGCTGCATGAGTGTGTGTCGAATCAATGAAGTACTCCTTAGGGGTTTGTTGCACAAAATCTTACTTGAATTAAAGAAGAAAAGAACACATTAATGCGGGTGCATAATGAAAGTAGCTTAAGGTGCATTCATTCATTAATATCCCCCACTTCTTATAAAAATAAAAAAAAAGAGAAAAGAATGAAAGATTATAAGTTTATATAGTTGAATTAAATAAATGTTGTTTAGGTAGAAAGAATTTATGGTGTGAGACATGATGCTATGAATTGATGAAATTACAAGTCCATTCATTCATTTTCTGAGTTGTCGATGCAATCTTCTATCACATAGATGTAACTGATTCATTAACGGTTGAGATGAATCATGTAGCTAGAATGTTCATATATCTATACTTAACCTTGTTGCTTATTATTTTGCTTGAGGACAAGCAAAGACACAAGTTTGGGGGTGTGATATCTCTCTAAAGAGCATGTATTTCATCCTCATTTATCAATTATATTGTCCCCACATTGATGTTTCATGCATATATTTCTGCATTTTTAGCCTAGTTCTAGCATCTTTTCTAACTCAATTATCTTTGCATAATTTATTTTGAATTTTGCCATTTTTGATGCTTTGTCTCTGCATCGCTAATGTTGCTGTAAAAAGCATCTCTTTATTGTAGCCAGATATGTCACCGTAGCTTCTAGCTGTAGTGAAGTTTCTGAATACATGGATGAAAGGAGCCAACTGTACAATCTATTGTAACATATTTTGTACTGTATTTTGATGCCATTTTTACGTGAAAGACAGGTGTCCCTTTTGGATCAGCCTATAAAATGACCTTTGGAAAGAGAGAGAAAAAGAGATGAGGATTCGGAAGACCCATTTCCTTCATTTTTTTCATTTATTTTGAAGCTTTTTCCATGGTGGCTTGAGCTTCCAATTAGTTAACAAAGGTGAATCAAGGCCAGAAGGCTCCGAAAGGAGAGGAGCTGGGTGCTAAAGTAAGGGAAACTTTGTGGAAATACTTCTAGATAGCTAGGAATAGAGGTTTTCATTTATTTTCATTATTTTTTGTATTTAAATGGATTATATCGTTTTCTTTTCCTTGAGTACAGAAGTACCTCCGAATTATGAACTTCGAATTATTTTATACATCTTTCTATTTTGTTTAAACTATGGGGTTTGAATGCTATTTTCCATGTAAGTGTTGAATGCAACCACTAATATTGGAAGGTGCGATGTTAGTTCAAGTTAACGGGCATCACAACGGAAGTTGGGTGGGAACACGAAGGAATTCGGTTTACCTGTTCAAGTGCATACATTATTTGTCGACACTGGAAGATGTGGTGGATGTGTATGTATGAGTCTTTAGTGGAGATTATGAGGAGAATGAGTAAGATAATCTTGATAATCATTGTTGTTAACCATCTAATGCTTCGACCTTGTTGCTTCTGGTAGTCCACCGAGAAACACCAAGGGGATCCATTTCTATCATTAAATTTCTTCCTCACTATTCTTATTATTGCTTTCATAACTTATCTTGAACTCTTCACTATATTGTTTCATTGAACCAACAACTACACTCACATTCGTGTTTACTAACAGCATCATTTCATCGAAAACCATAAGCAACTAAAGTCCCATCATTGTAGGATCGATATCCGATAGGATTAACCTATCTATTGAGATAATGATTTCGATATAACTTGCCATCAACACTCGACTTCTCTCTGGCACTCCTTCCTGGTTGCTTTTCTGAGCCAAATACTATGCCAAGTCTGCAAAATTGCCAACAAAACAACCCTTCACACTGGCATAGACAGAATTCTAAACTCCTTATGTGAATGTATTGTTTTAATATCCTAATGCAACTAAATGTACCTAAAAACAAGCAAAAGCATTGTAAGATTGGCATTAAAAACAGTACTTTTGGAGAGGTAATAGCTATGCATCTGGGAAGCACAAAGATGTATCAAGATTTAAAAAAAGAGTATTTCTGGGTTGGTTTGAAGAAGGATGTAGTGGATTTTGTTTTTCGATGTATGGTATGTCAACGTGTTAAGGTTGAGCATTAGTTTCCTTCTGGGTTGTTGCAATCGTTGAAGATTATAGAATGGAAGTGAGAGAGGATTACCATAGATTTTGTGTCCGGTTTGCCTTTGATACCATCAAAGACGAATTCCGTGAGGGTGATTTTGGATAGGTTTATGAAGTGTGCACATTTTCTGGCTATACATACGATGTATACTTTGGATAAGTTGGAAGAGTTGTATATTGCTGAGATTGTGAGGTTGCTTAAGGTGCCAAAGTCTATAGTATCCTATAGAGATATGCGCTTTAAAGTAAGGTTTTGGGAGTGTTTGCATAAGGCTTTGGGTATGCGGTTGAACTTTGGTACTTCGTATTATCCTCAAAAGGATGGTCAGTCTGAATGCGTTATCCAAGTGTTAGAGGATATGTTACGGTGTTGCATCATTGATTTCCAAGGATCATGGAAGAAGTAGTTACCTTTGATGGATTTTGCCTATAACAATAGTTAGCAGGCTAGTATTCAAATGGCTCCGTACGAGGCTTTGCATGGTAGAAGGTGCCGCACGCCACTTTGTTGGGTAGATGTAGGAGAAAAGTATGTTTCTTTGCCTGATGTGTTGAAGGATACCAATGAGAAGGTGAAGCTTATTGGTGATTGTTTGAAGGTAGCTTCAAATCGGCAAAAGTCATATGATGACTTGAAGCGTAGGGAGATTGAGTTTTTTGTTCGTGATCGAGTGTTTCTGAAGTTTTTGCCTTGCAAGAAGGTGATGAGGTTTGAATGGAAGGGCAAGTTGAGTCCAAGGTTTATTGGGCCTTATGAGGTGTTGGAGCGTGTTGGTTTGGTTGCTTATAAGTTAAGGTTTTTGGCGGAGTTGGAAAAGATACATGATGTTTTCCATGTATCGATACTTCGGAGGTATAGATCAGATCCTTCGCACATGATGCCTATTGAGGAGATTGAGTTGAATCTGGATTTGACCTATGATGAGGAGCCGGTTATAATTCTGGATTCAAGTAGCAATGTTTTTCGTGGGAAGACCATAGAGTTGGTAAAGGTGTTGTAGCGACATCGTGGTGTCAAGGAAGCTACCTAGGAAAGCAAGGAGGACATGTTGAAGCAGTTTTCTTACCTTTTTCGCCGGGTAAATTTTGAGGAAGAAATTTCTTAAGAGGGGGAGAGTTGTAACGCCCTGATATTGGGCCTAGATGCTAGATGGATCGATTAGACAGTTTGGGAGAACCAGATTAGGCAATTCAAGTTAGTTTTGGGAATTAAATCTTTATAAATTGTTTTTGGCTAAAATAAAATATGGAAAATGCTAGAAAATACCTAATTAATATTTTAAGTATTTTGGTAAATTCAATTTGAAGGAATTAAATCTAATTTTGGGACATCTTGGTCTGCTGACTAAAATCTAAAGTTTTCAAAATTGTTTTTGGTGACTAAATCATAAAAGGGTCAAAACTTAGAATCTTTAAGGAGATAACTAACCAAACTTTTTCATCAAGTTTTTCCCTTAATTTAGGCTGTTTTAAAGGGGTTTTAAATGGTTTTAATATTAAAATAAAATAGAATTAATAAAAGGGATTTTAATTACACAACTCATTTTCTCACGTAACTAATTTTGCTCTTAACTTTTCTCTCAACTTTCTCAGCAGCCAAACTATTAATTCTTTTCAAAAATTCTCAGGAATCAATATCTTTTGATTTCCTACTTGATTTCTTTGATTCCTACTACAAAATCTACTTGGTTTCTTGAAGCTTTCATCCAATCTTTGCCAATTAAGGGGGAATCAGCAATTAGAGGTGATTTTCGTTTCTCTCCTCTAATTAAAGGTTCTTTAATGAAATTCCCAAGTTCTTGATCCTTTGCAACGGAGTTATGGAATTATGATTAAAACATGAATATGGTGATTAAATTGAGTTTTGATGAAAAATTTTGATAAACGCTGTTATGGATCTATTTTGTATTGAATCTAATTTATTTAAATCTCATATAAGATGTTTTTTAATGTTGTAAGAAGAGATTAATTAAAGAAATCCCGAAACTATGTGAATTGCTATTTTTCTAGGTTGTAAATAGTTAGATTTTGAAGTGATCTTGGTGTTGTAAGGTTGATGGAGGTATAAGGACGTTATAAAGATGTTTTTGGATGTTAATTGATGTTGTTAAGATGTTAAAATCAATAGGTTTTGGCTAGGCTTTGTTTAGATGAAGTTTGGTGATGATTTTGGTTGTTTTAGAGAGGCATTTAATGGTTTTAATGAGACGAAGTTGTGAAATTAGATATACATGGAAGTGCATTAATTCTCTGTTTTTGATTGGGTAAAATAGGGGAGTTGGATCCTTTAGCTTTTGGTTATGACTTGGGAAGCTTGATTCTCGCAACGGCAAGAGAGCTTTGGGTTGTTGTTGAGTGGAAACACGTTTTACTGCTTTTAAAAGGTTTGAAGATGGTTGTTGGGAGATTAGAATAAGTTTGAAACACTTATCTAAGATCGGAAGTAAGTATTGGTTGAGCTCTCTCTCATTTTCGGTTTTGCAAAATACAATCTCATGCACATGTTTATAAATTTGATTACTTATTGTTATATGCATGTTTTAGAAATGAAAGATGTTGCAAATGATTATACATGATGATATTTGAGCATAGCAAATGATTTATGAAAGAATTTTGAGAATGCTAGAATACAAGTTTTAATGTATTAGAAAATGGTTTGAATTGATGCACATGTAAAACAGTAAGTTAATGAGGTTATTATTAAGTATATTAGCAAGTGGCTAAGATAAAATGTTATCGGATATAGTTTGCTAGCCATAGGGTTAAAGTGTACTATAATAAGTCGCCTCATGTGTGTCGAGGGGTCAAGAGTGTGCTATGATCCACCATGAGAACCGCAGTGGTCGAGGGGTGTAACCCTCTTAACCCAGTCTAGTCACAAGACTGAATTGAGCGAGCTACATTAGGGTTTGTCAAGACAAACCCGAAAAATTTACATCGAATACGGTCCATTTTTTCTTTTATCTTATCTAAATTCAAATTTAAGTCCTAAGGTGATAATACTGGTTATGGTGAAAGTTACAACTCAATCGTACGTCGATTTGACATCCAATTGTAAGGATTTGTAATTCAGGGACTAAAACATAATTTCCAACAATTAAGAGGGAATTCATGAAATTTAAGTTACCAATCCTTAATTAGTCATATTTCATCCATTCAGGTTAAATCTAAACTTAAAATAACCATCCAAACTCATTTAATTGCATAATTGTGAAACAATGACTAAATTGCAAAGAATACAAACTTCAAAAGGCATCTTAAATGAAATAACGACTGGTGTACCAGTACGTGCTATTGTCGTATCACAAAGGGTTTGAATTAAAAAGGCGTGCCGATATGGTCCTCAAGCATATCGGTACGGGTATGTATTTTCAAAAATATTGGATTCCAGTAGCTAAAGGGTGTACCGATACAGTTTCTTGTGTACCGACACGAGCCTTATTTTCCAGCTATGCGTACCGATACGGTTACCAGGTGTATCGGTACGCCTAGGCAATTTTGCCCAGATTGAGCGGAGATAGGTCCCCGAGTACGAATCCCTGAGGACCTGTACCGGTACGGACAGACCTGTAATGACCTCGCAGTCCAACATATGACACTTTTGTTCAATCAAACATACTCCAATCAGTACCCAATCATCATACAACTTCATAAACATCAATTCCTCAATCATATCAACATGGTAGATAATCATACTCAACATGGCATAATCAAAGCAAACCCTCATAGGCATGATTTCTAACCAAGCATGCATAATGTTTCCCAACCCCTCAAAACCAAACACTAAGCATCAAACAAGTCCAAAACTCATCATATCCATGAATGCTGCCGGTGCATTTGTCAACCCAAAAGGCGTCACTAAAAACTTATAATGCCCATAACGCGTGCTAAGCGCTGTCTTCGACACATCTTCATCCTTCACCTTCAACTGATTACTACTTGGTTACATTGCCTCTTATTACTACTTAGTATTTATAAATCATACTTTGAAAATGCTTCAGCCCTTGGATTTTCCCTTGCGTACTCGCTGTCTGAAAAGGCCTACTTCTCTGCATTGATGAGAAAGGAGAGCGTAAGATATAAGCTTAGTGAGGGAATCTCAAAAACACTCATTAATGCAATTAAAATCTTTTTAATTCAAACCAAGTGTAAATATCTCATGGCAAAATCATCTCATGCTTCAACAATCTCTTCAAGTATGCACACTTAGATCATTTGCAACACATGTATCATGGATTCTATCTCAAACCTCAATTTAAGATTCATATGTCAAAATCTCTACAACAAGCTTAAAGAGCATCTCATGTATAAATCACTTTATATAAACATAATCCATTTCTCATGATACATTGTCTCATATGTTGGCTTTCAAGTGACTCAAAACCAGTACCATTCCATTTTATTAAACACATCGGATACACGGATTTCCCAAGTGGTTCCTATGACCACTTCACATACATCCTCGAACCCGAGCAACGGAACAGTTACCTACCTCAACGGTTATGATGTATAAATCCACCAGCGGGAGAAAACGAAACAATTACCCATCTTGACCGCTGCAGTTATCATGGTGGAGCAACGGAACAATTACCCACCTCGACACACATGAGGTGACTTATTATAGTGCACTTTAAACCCTATGGCTAGCCAACTATATCCGATAACATTTTAACCTCAGCCGCTTGCCAATATATTCAATAAACAACATTACTTCATTGTTTTACATATACATCAAACCAATCCAATTTCAAATTCATTAAACCATGAATTTTAGTAACCATGAAATACTTTCATAAACCATATTACATTCTCAATAATCATCGTATATGATCATTTGCAACATCTTTCATTTCTAAAACATGTATAATACAATGAGTAAACAAAACTATAAACATGTGCATGAGATTTTATTTTGCAAACCCGAAATCAAGAGAGAGCTCAACCAATACTTACTTCCGAGCTTAGATAAGTGTTTAAAACTTTATCTAAACTCCCAAAAACCATCTTTAAACCTTTTAAAAGCAATAAAACGCGTTTCCACTCACCGACAACCAAACGATCCACTTGCTGATACGCGATCAAGCTTCTGAAGCTTCTACGCCCTCTCCAAAAGCTAAAAGATTCAACTCCCTTGTTTTGCCCAATCAAAAATAGAGGATTAAAACACATCCCTACATCTCTAATTTCCAGCAACCAACAAACACTACTTCGCCTCACAAGAAACCATCAAACACCTTTCTAAAACAACCGGAATCATCATCAAACCTCATCTAAACAAAGCCCAACCAAAACCTAATTATTCTAACCTCTTAACAACATCAAGTAACATCCAAAAACATCTTGATTACATCCTTATACCTCCAGCACCTCTACAGCACCAATATCACACCAAAATCTAACTATATACAACCTAGAAAACTAGCAATTCACATAGTTTCGGGTTTACTTTAATTATTCACTTCTTTCAAAATTAAAACACATCTTAATAGAGATCTAAACCAATCCAATTCAATACAAAACAGATTCAAATTAGCATGTAACACCCCAAATCCTAGCTTAGAAGTATTGGAATTAAATTGATTAAGTCAATAGCTTAATTGAATTAAGAATTAAGCTAAATTGATTTATTAAGGGCCTAATTGAAAGAATGTATAAAACAAGTGATCAATTTAGAAGTGACTACATTGAATTAAAAGAGAAAGATTGAGATTGCATGATAAATATCATGAATCTCTTATTTGCCCTTGACTAATCACATGATTAGTAACTAATCAAGGGACAATTTAGACAAAACACAATTCCAATAACATGGATGTGTTGTTGTCATCTTTCCCATTATCCCTATGTTGGTCGATTATAGAGAGAAAGAAAAGTGAGAGAGAAAGCTTGAAATTCAGCCATTGAAGAAAGGATTTTAGCTTGCTTGTGTAGTGATTTTCCAAGGAAATTAAGCAAGAAGCAAAGTAAGTATAGTTTTTCTTGTGTTTAATTGAATAGGGAACTATCTTGTTCAAATTGGACTGTTTTTGATGATTATTGATGAATTATACATTGGATATGTTGTTAGGTGATTATATGGCTGTTGAATCATGCTAAATTGAAGAATGAAACTAGGTACAAGGCTGGAAATTATGTGTTCATGCTAGTATAACAAACCTAGGTTGCTGGAAATTGTATTGTGTAGTTAAAGTGGAAATTGAATGATTTGAATATGAAATGGAGCTAAGAAAATAACGAATTGATGATGATCATGAATAGGTAATGTAAAGAAAAGGTTAAACAAATTGAATTGTAGGTAAACAATGCTGGAAATTGAAGATAAAAGCATGAACATAGTTAAGTAACATAGAAACTGTTTTGTAGTATTGAAATTGAGTAAACATGCAAGATTAGGATTTGTAATCAACTTGCCCTGTTTTTACAGCCTTGTTTAATGAACTAAAATGGACCTAACATGTTTAGAATGTCATATGAAATGAATTATAGGGCCAATACATTGGTTAAAATGGATTAAAGGCATTAAAATGTGAATAGATGCAATCTGCCCAGAATTGCTCTGTTCTGGGCAGTCACTTTGAATATTCACCAAAAATTGTATAGTTTGAATTCAGGGCTGAAATTTTAATTACATGACCCTTAGAATGTCTATTTTCATTAGGTGAAAACAGAACGGAAAAATGGGTCCTATACTGAAAACTGTAAATAGGTATTTCTGGACAGTGCAAACTGTCCAGGCAGTGTAAATGCCCTGTCTTTGAACAATAAACTGTATTAATTGGCTAAGAAATAAAATGCAAGTCTTACATGGTATTATAGTAAATTTTGTAATCTTTCCAACGGTGTATAGAAATTGAAATTCTGACGTACAGATTAAAAGATATGGCCATTTTAAGGGACAGTGTGCAAACTGCCAGGCAGCAGTGTCCTGGGCAGTTTGGGACTGTTTTTGCACCTAGTAAGAAACTGTTTCCAAAACAGTTTTGGGACATTGTAATCTGTCCAATTATGTATTAAAATGATGTAATAACAATGTGAAGATGAATTGGTATGAAATGCTTAAAAAGAAGCATAAAAACAGTAGCTAAAGATTAGGTAAAATGTAGTAACATTACTACTTTGATTGTATGACTTTATGTGCTTGTTTTGATGATATGTGCATATGATATGCTTGCTAGATCAAGGGCAGCATATTGGGGAAGAAGAGGATAGGAGTGGACATCCCAAAGCTAGAGGCAAAGGGATTTGGATTAAAGATAGTTGAATTGCTAGGAGTATTGTGGGTGTAACTATCCTAGGGTTAGGACTTAGGTCCTAACCAACCTTGTTATTGCTTAAATGAAATGTTAATGCCATGTAACATGACTTAAAGTATATTTGGCTAATTAAGGGAAGAATGAAATGTATGATAACATGATTGATGTCATGATCTTTGTGTTTACTCGGGTGTTAAGCAATTATGATCAAATGCTTGTCATGTGCATTGATTATGCCTAAGGTATGAATTGGCATGCTTGCTTGGAGAATAAGGTACGCACAATGCATACATATGCTTGTGTTTGTGAATGTATACATGGTTGATTGAATCAAATGGTATGGATAGTTATGTATTGGGAGTTAAGACTCCATAAGCCTAAGGGTTTGGCACGTGATTGGCATATTGTTGAATTGAATCATGAAAAGAATAAAGCTTAATTGAATTGGATAAGCAACAACCTTGGTAGCTAGTTTGATAGATAGAAGCATGCCTTAGAATATTGAGCTCATATTGGCACTACGGTGCATATTGGCACTACGGTGCATATTGGCACGACGGTGCATATTGGCACTTCGGTGCATATTGATAAGATTTGATTATCTAGTAAGCTACTTACCAAGGAATGTTGAAAGATGACTTAATGAACATTGCTTGTATTGTAAGAAACTTGTATGAACTTCCTTGCTTTGAAAGTAATGTATAAATGAATGGCTTTGTGTATGAATGCCTAATTGGTTATTAGAGTTTTGATTTCTTGTCACCTAAGCATGATGATCGAATGGTACATGTGTATTATGATGTATGTTACATGTCTTCTAAGCAAGGTGTTTGAATGATATGCTATGATTACATGATGAATGTTGCTATGATTAAATGGGTGATAAGTGAAATTTGCCTATGTTCTCCTCTATGCAATTTGAATGGTACATGGTCTTTGATGATAGTCTTGATTCCTTGGATTATATGTAAACTTGGACTTATGCTTTGAAATTGACTAGATTTAGAGTTACCTCACTAAGTACATAACTTGTACTTACCGTTTTACTCTTCCTTCTTCCCAAACAGATTAAAGAATACTTCAAGAGGATATCTTGGGTTTGAAGCAACACTTGAAGCAAGCTTTAAAAGTATGAATCCATACTCTTTATGTACTCATAGTATGGTGGCACTAGATTTTGTATTAGGTAGCCTTGATCATGCATTTTGTGATAATGTTGGGACTAGTTTATGTATTGTTTTGATGGGCCTATCATGTAATCAAGTTGAATGATTTACGCTATGTATATGACTTGGTTGATGTGTATATAAGACTATGTTGCGCAAAATGGTGAAATTTTTACATTGATGGTTGAAATCTTATTTCATTCGAGCTATAGATTAAGATGGTATGTTCATGCATTTGATCCTATGTATGTTAACATGATTCGACAACATGGAGACTAAGGACAAGGTATGTTCAATGATGCATTAACAATGTAATAACCAAATATGCTATGAAATGTGATGACTTAAGTGTAAAGAAACAATTAATTGTATTTAGAGAATACCATTGATGTTCGAGTAGGATGAATAAAGATGTAATAAGATATAAATTGTATGCTTTGTAATGATCATGTTAAATGATTGAATAAGTAGTTACTTAGGATGTAAGCAAGCTAGTTAAAACATGTTTGGAAACTACATTGTATCAATCGAATAAGGTTTATGGAATTGAAATAAAAATGAAAGTGAGATCGTGTCTAGAAGTAACCTATTGTTATGTATATCACTTGAGTTGTTGCTTGAAGGTTGTATATGATTTGAATGATTATGGTAATTTAAGTTATAACCATGAAATGGAACAAAATGGTACCTAAATTAGCATGTTATGTATGTTGATGATTGCTTAATGTGGTTGCTTGTATGAATTGTATGTTGAAAGGTTTAGAGTTTGGGTTACTTGCGCAACAAGACAAGTATCCCGAGGTTACTTGTTTGACAAGTAACCTATCAATCACTTTGTTTTCGTTCCGGTAACGCTCCAGAACTGTGTTATGGCTAACCTGGGGATGGGGTGTTACATAGCATTTATCCAATTCCACATAAAACTCAATTTAATTACAAAATCCATGTTTAAATCATAATTCCAGAACATAAATCAGTAATAAAGGATCAAGAACTTGGGAATTTCAATAAAGAACCTTTAATTAGATAAGAGAAACGAAAATCACCTCTAATTTCTAATTTCTCCCTTAATTAGCAAAGATTGGTTGAAATCCAAATAGATTTTGTTGCAATAATCAAAGGAATCAAGTGAGAAATAAAAAGGAAATCAAATAAGATTGATTCCTGGAAATTTTGGAAAGATTTTGATGGTTTGGCTGTTGAGAAAGTTGAGAGAAAAGTGATATCAAAGTTAGTTACGTAAGAAAGTATTTTGTAAAACTAAAATCCTTTTATTAAATCTATTTTCTTTTAATATTAAAAACCAATTAAAACACTTTAACCTAAATTTAGGGAAAAATATGATGGAAAATTTTGGTCAAATAGCTCCTTAAAGATTCTAAGTTTTGACCCTTTTACGATTTAGTCACCAAAAACAGTTTTGAAAACTTTTCATTTTAGTCACTAGATCAAAATGTCCCAAAATAATATTTAATTACTTCAAATTGAATTTACAAAAATACTTAAAATATTAATTAAGTATTTTCTAGCATTTTTCCATATTTTATTTTAGCCAAAACAATTTATTAGAATTTAATTCCTGAAACTAACTCGAATTGCCTAGTCCAGTTCTTTGCAATCATCTACTAGGCCCAATTTTAGGGCGTTACAACTCTCTCCCTCTTAAGAAATTTCATCCTCAAAATTTACCTGGGAAAAAAAGTGAGGGAACTGCTTCAACACGTCCTCTCTGCTTTCTCAAGTGGCTGATTCAACACCACGATGTCGCCACAACACCTTTACTAACTCTATGGTCTTTCCACGAAGAACCTTGCTACTCGAATCCAATATTCTCGCTAGCTTCTCATCATAGGAAAAATTCGGATTCAACTCAATCTCCTCAACATGCATCACATGCGAAGGATCCGATCTATACCTCTGAAGCATCGATATATGGAAAACATCATGTATCTTTTTCAATTCCATAGGCAACCTCAACTTATATGCAACTGGACCAACACGCTACAACACCTCATAAGGCCCAATAAATCTAAGACTTAACTTGCCCTTTCTTCCAAACCTCATCACATTCTTTTAAGGCGAAAACTTCAGGAACACACGATCACCAACCGCATACTCAATCTCCCTTCGCTTCAAGTCAGCATATGACTTTTGCCAATCCGAAGCTACCTTCAATCGATCACTTATAAGCTTTACTTTCTCATTGGTATCCTTCAACACATTCGGCAAAGAAACATACTTTTCTCCTGCCTCCGCTCAACAAAGTAGAGTGTGACACTTTCTACCATTCAAAGCCTCATACGGTGCCATCTAGATACTAGCCTAATAACTATTGTTATAGGAAAACTCTACCAATGGTAATTGCTTCTCCCAAGACCCCTGGAAATTAATGATGCAACACCGCAACATATCCTCCAACACTTGGATAACGCTTTCAGACTGACCATCCATTTGAGGATGATATGAAGTACTAAAGTTCAACCGCGTACCCAAAGCCCTATGCAATCACTCCCAAAACCTCGCTGTAAAATGCTGATCTCTATATGATACAATAGACTTTGGCACTCCGTGCGGCCTTACAATCTCAGCAATATACAACTCTGCCAACTTGTCCAAAGTACATCATATGCACAACCAGAAATGTGCACACTTCGTAAACCTGTCCACAATCACCCACACAGAATTCTTCTTTGATGGCGTCAAAGGCAAACCGGACACAAAATCCATGGTCATTCTCTCCCATTTCCATTCTGGAATCCTTAACGATTGCAGGGACCCCTAGGGAAACTGATGTTCTGCCTTAAAACGTTGACAAATCATACAACGAGCAACAAAATCCACGACATCCTTTTTCAAACCAACCCAGAAATACTCCTTCTTTAAGTCCTGATACATCTTTGTACTCCCCAGATGTAACACCCTTAACGTATATTCGAAATTCGAATACACATTAAAGATGTTAGTAACTGATTTTACACTAATTTCAGACTTGTAAAATTATTTTATTAGTATGCAAAACTAATTTGATTAAACAACCCTTTCACAGTTTTCATTAAATTACAAATCTGTCTAGAGTCACTTAGTTTCGACCCTGAATTAGTTTATAAAATATTTTAAGTAGTTATTAAAATGAAAATATAATTCAGGGTGAAAACTATGTGTGCTGTTTAGACCCCTTCTTGATTTTAAAATCGCTACGCGATAATCAACCAACTAAGTTTAAAATCATTTGAAGTATCTTTTCTAATATTCTTAATTCCTCAAACTAAGTCATGCTTGTAGATCATACAAAATAGATACATATTTTAAATCTATACATGCTCTATTAGACTAGGATGTGGTGATACTTACTGATAATACCGACTAACTTGATCCAATGATGTGCAGCTCCTCCTCTGCTATCTATTCCAAAGTACCTACGTGTGATACAAAAAACATGTTAAATATAACTTAATGAGGCATAGTCATAATAATGTAAAACAATGATTATAATAACACAGCTCTGCAGATTGGCAAGCGATTTTCAATTGCGGTTGATAACATTTTAAACATGTATAGAACTACCTTGCATGTATAATTTATTTAACCAATATAATATTCAAACCATAGGATTCCATCTATCTTATAAGTCTTGTATACATTAAGCTTTTTAGCTTAACTAATTGCATACTTGCATTTCAAGTATTATAGCCAAAGTATAAAATCATGTCATCTGTAATGCAGGAATAATCATATATCATGACTATCTTAAGAATCCTGATATCAATGGTTCATGATCATGAAGTAGTCGTGCTTTCATTACACAATCATTCGCATATCATATTCTCTAAGATAGTCATACTTGCATCATGCAATCATTTGCATTTCATATTCTCTAATATAGTCCAAAGTACAAAATCATGTGATTCCATAGTACGCGAATCATCACGACACCGTAGTGTCTATAACACCATAGCATCTGCATCGCCGAAGCGATTGAGAAGAGTACGTACTTGAGGACGCCCCTTTTTTCATCGTACAACACTTTAGTGTCATCTCAGCACCGTAGTTGTTGCGCGTAATAAGTGCTCCGCAATTGTGCAAGTCTACACGTCGCAAGTTATAGTATAAAAGATATCGTCTCCACAGGGATTGGTGCCACTTCAAGAATTCAATCTCTTGCACTGTAAAAAGTAAAAACACAAGTAGGTGATTGTAGGAGTTTTAACTAACAACTAAACTAGAAAGCAATAAAGTAAAAGAAGATGTAATCAAAAGAGAGTGAATATGCCAGGTTATCGTGAGTTGAGGTGTGATAGCCAATTGGATCGTCTTGGTAAAAGAGTGCAAGGGCAACTCAGTTGCCGTGGCAACTTACGCAGCTGGGTTGCCTTGGCAACTAATCGAACAGTTGCCTGGGCAACTGGCTGGACAACTATTTGGACGGCTGGGCAGCAACTTCAAGGTTCGGCAGAGCGTTCTCCAATGGTTTCTTCTTATCCCTAAGTCGAAACTCTAGCTAATTGTGCATGCCTTGACAATACATCTCTGCGTGAATCAAGGGTGAACAAAAACCAATCTTGCGCTCCTCTTAGCCGTTGAAATCCTTAACTTATTCCTAAGCTGGATTAATCTTCACCGTCAATAGATTAAATAAAGACCATACTCATTCATTTCTTGAATCTAACTCTCTCGATATTAGATAAATAGATAGAATCACGAGATCCTCTCCCAATTCACTCGCAAACAAGAATAAAAACCAAGAATGAGTAAACCTTAAATTGAAAGTGCAAACTCTTATTACCTAAACAAAATCCAATTGTTTCTCACAACCACAAAACACAATAACCTTAGCCAAATAGATTTAGTTCATGGCTAGGTTCAAAAGAAACACAAAACAAAGAGTCCCTAACATAAACCTAATCTAACAAGAAAGAAAAAGATGAAGAATGGTTGAAAGCTTCTTGACGATTTCTCTCCCCTTTTTTTTGCACCCCCTTGAGGTAACGGCTTGGTCCTTAATTTATAGGGCTAGGTCAAGGTCTTTCTTGAGGAGGAAGTTAAGTTGGAATTAAATACTTTTAAAGAATATAATTCTTTATTATATTTAAATTTCTTCTAGATCTTCTCCTATCTTCTTGGGATTTAATTTCTCTTTGACCTCTTCATGAAAATCAAACTCCTTTTGGATTTAACTTTGCTCCACATCATCTTGGGTATATCTAGTCATCAATTTCGGCTGCCATATCATCTTATCCCTTATCGACAATTGCCCTGGCAACTAGCTCGACATCTCCTTCGTGCACTGCCCTGGCAACTACGTCAGCATCTCCTTCTTGTATTGCCCTGGCAACTGGTTCCAGCCTTGCTTTGGCAAGTGATTCTGCAAACACAAAAATAACTATCGGCAGCACCCTTTTTCCACAAAATTAAGCAAAATATGATGTCAAGCGTAACCATCAAGGAAACAATGCAAACATGCGTGAATGGCTAATAATGCAACTAATATGAGCCTAAGTCTAGCAATAATATGAATACAAATGGTGAATAAAATAGTACTTTTAGACACTTAACACACCCCCAAACTCGAACTATTGCTTGTCCTCAAGCAATGCAAACCAATAATTTCCCGCCAAGACTTCAATTTTCACAAACTTAGCTTTGAACTTGATTTCAATCCTAAGAACCGTGGTACAAAGTATGATTGGCTTTTCATTTTTTCAGACAACTTAGGAATTACTCGGAATCAAACTATAATGCTTGTGAGTGTGTGCGTAGTTATGTGCAAGTTGATTTTTCGAATTCTATGCAAACAAGAGGTTTTCAAATTACTTCCTTGGGTTCTTTTAACATGTTTTAACTAGAGCCGGTTTCGGGCACCTCTAGTATTTTGTTTTTAGTTTTCTTAAGTTAATTAATTTATTTAACTAGGTTTCGGGCACCTCTAGCGATCAATTTTTAGCACATACTGGAGCCAATTTCGGGCACCTCTAGCATTCATCCAATTTTTGTTCTAATCCCCCAATTTTTTAACTATCAACCTAAGTTCGCTAGAATTCCTTAAATCAATCAAGCCACAACAGTGTTTCATCAAGTTTAACATCATAGTAAGATTCTAAGTGTTTCCACATTTATCTTAGAATAAAAATTTCTATCAATTAAGTACATTAGCAATGTCATCATCAGATATTCATCAAATCTAGGCAATTCTTATTCCAACCAAAGGCATGGCAAGCAATTTATGTATCCTATATGCAATACTTAAGATGAATGCAACTAAACATGACAACTAACTAGTAACAATCCCCCCAAACTCGAGTGAGGCATTGTCCTCAATGCATGTAACAAAGAAAAATAAAAATAAAGAAAAGTAAAATGCAAACGAGGACTTACTCCGAGAGTTCGTCGTCGTTGATGATTAGTTTCCTTTTGGCCGGTTTCTTGATTCTTTTGTTTGAACGCGGTGGTTGCTTTCTTGTTGCCGATGGTGGAATCGATCCTCGTACGGGGGTGTCCTCATCGTCCTTATCATCCTTTTCCTCAATATCATTGGCTTTTTGCTTTGTCTTGAAGGAGTCGATTGGTGTGGTCTTCGTTGGTGCAATGGAGGACTCGTCCGAATCTGAAAAATCGGACAATGATTCAGTACGAGTTGATTCGGGCATAGGTGCTTTACCTTTGGCTTTTGCAGTGGTTGCTGGGGCGTCTTTAGCTTTGGTTGTCACGGCATCTTCAGTGTTGGTTTCCGTGGCAACTACTTGGGCATGCGCAGTGTAGGTTGTCGCGGCATCATCTGTTGCGGTTGCCGTGGCAACTGCTTCATTAGTTGTCGTGGCAAAGATTTCGACAGGAAATATAGGGAATGGCACACGGCTGCTCGGGTACTTTTCCAGGATGACTTAGGTGATGGTATTGTTGTGATCCTTCATGTATCGCATGAACATTAGTTGCCGATCTTCAATTTGCCTAAGGCGGTTCTCCAACGGTTGTAAGAGTGATTCAAGTTGTCCTGGGGTTGTTGGCCGAGTTGCCTGGGCATCAGTTGCTTGGGCATTAGGAGTTGCTGAGGTGGCAGGAGTTGTCGCGGCAACTAAAGGCATTGGGGATTTTACCGGTGCCTCTCCTATTAGCTTTCTTATTTGTGCTCGATTCTAACCGGACTTTGGTAGGGCCTTTTCATAGGTTGACTCACTTGGGACATACATCTCCTTGCAAAGATTGGAAATTAAGCAAGGGAAGAAAAGAGAACTCTTGTCTTTTGTGCTACATACAAAAATCTCATCACAAATAATTTTTCCAATGTTAATGATGCGATTATGCAAAATAGAATGTATGAGCAAAAGACGAGGTGTATCAACGGTAGTATTGTGTGTGGTGGGCATTAAATAAGTTTTAACAAACTTATTCCATAATTTTGCCTCGAGTTTAAGCCGAAGGCGATTTACCGTGCCCTTATATTTACCGTCGTTCCAATGAGTCCCTGGTAGAGTGAGTTCTTGAAGCACCTTGTCGAATTGCTTTGGCATGAGTTGATCAACGAAGGCTTGATGCTCGTCCTTCTCAATGTAGAGCCCGTAAAAGACGTTGATACTTTTGGGCTTATAAGGATAACCTTGTCGCGAACAAAAACATAAGGATTATCCGGGTTAGGTGAGTGAGCATAGAATTCTCTTACCCATGAGATGTTACCCGGTTCTGATTGATGGCAAAAGATTTGCCACTTTTGATGTGTAATCCCTTGGAAGATGAATGGTTCAAGGCCGAAATCTTGATGAGATTTGGAGTATTCAAAGCCTTGTTCTTCGCAAATCTTCTGACTTTCAAACTTGGAGTGAAATCTTTCTTGAACTACCGTTGTAGCAAACTTCTTGTAGCTTGGTTCTTTGGAAGAGCTTGGGTGCGCCAAAAACTTGATTTTGGATGCCATAGATGATCTTGGTTGTGAGTTGGGTAGAAACAAAGTAAAGAAAGCAAAAGAAACTAAAGAGTTGCAAGGTTAAAAGTATGAATAGGTTTCTTGGAAGTTAAGGGTGATGGGTTAAATAGAAAAGATAGGTAGTAAATATGGTGGGTGGGATTTATTGGAAAGAAAGAAAACAAGAGTGTTAATTGGGGGAATGGGGCGGCAAACAAATTTGGGGAATGGGAAGGGTTTGGTCTGCTATGTAGGAGAATTAGGGTAAATTGGAGGCTTAATATAAGCCTTAGATTTAGCCCATTAGTTTCCTTGTTGAAGAAACTTCCTTCTTGAAACAAATTCCTCTTCATCTTGAACTCTTTTCCTACAATTCAAAAACAAATAAAATAAGGATTAAAGTTAAAGAAAAACTAGTAAATAAAATAAAAAGAAATAAATAAAGATGTGCAAAGAAATTCTTAAACCTAAAATTCAAAATAATTAAATAAATATGAAAGAAAGATGTAGTCTTAACCTAAAGAAAATAAATAAATCTATCCTAAAAATAACCAAAATTTAATAAAAATATAAATATAATAAGTTCGAATAAAAGAAAATTAAAAATAAAAGGAAAATATCTAAAGGAGAGCATGCTCATGCATCTCCTAAGGTGACCACTTCTTTGTTACGTTCCACATGGGAACCGTTATAGTGCTTCAATCTTTGTCCATTAACTTTGAATTCATGTTCGTCAGTGGTGGACTTGATTATCACGGCACCATGGGAGAATGGTTTGACAACTTAGAATGGTCCAGACCATCTTGATTTCAGTTTTTCCGGGAAAAGTTTCAGCCGAGAATTGAATAGGAGAACTAGTTGCCCTATCATGAATTGTTGCGGCAATAGTTTCTTATCATGCCATTACTTTGTTTTCTCCTTGTAGATTCGTGCATTGTCAAAGGCGAGTGCACGGAATTCTTCTATCTCGTTGAGATCTATTAAATGCTTTTGTCCGGCACTCTCCCAATCCATATTCACAGTCTTGATTTCCTAATATTCTTTGTGTTCGATTTCCACCGATAAGTGACAAGTCTTGCCATAGACGAGGCGAAACAGGGACATTCCCAAGGGTGTTTTGAATGTGGTTCGGTAAGCCCAAAGTGCTTCGTCTAGTCTTGTAGACCAATCTTTTCGGGAAGGATTTACAACCTTCTCAAGGATATTCTTCAATTCCCTGTTAGAAATTTCTGCTTGCCCATTAGTTTGTGGATGATGTGCTGTGGCAATTTTCTGTGACACGCCGAAGCGTTGCAACATCTTGGCAATAAGTCTATTGTCAAAGTGCTTGCCTTCATCACTGATAATTGCTCTCGGCATCCCAAACTATGTAAATATATTTGTCTGCAAGAATCGTTGCACGGTCTTAGAATCGTTGGCGGGAACTATAGCTACCTCAACCCATTTAGATACGTAGTCGACGGCAAGTAGAATGTA
This sequence comes from Hibiscus mutabilis, assembly GCA_019671005.1. Taxonomy (NCBI): domain Eukaryota; kingdom Viridiplantae; phylum Streptophyta; class Magnoliopsida; order Malvales; family Malvaceae; genus Hibiscus; species Hibiscus mutabilis. Next base: position 19,795,085 of record CM033732.1, read on the forward strand.
GAGGTTGCCAAATGAAGATGGGAAAGGTCCCATAAAATCAATCCCCCCATACATCGAACAATTCCACCTCAAGTATGTTTTGGAGCGGCATCTCATGTCGTCTAGAGATATTGCCCGTCCTTTGGCAACGATCGCATTACTTATAAAACTCTTGGGCATCTTTGTAAAGTGTTGGCCAATACAAACCAGATTGAAAAACTTTGGCCGCGGTACGTGTTCCTCCAAAATGTCCTCCATAGGGTGAAGAATGGCATTGCCAAAGTACATTCTGCTGCTTCTCTTTAGGGACACATTGGCGTATAATCTGATTTGCACATTGTTTAAACAAAAGAGGCTCATCCCAGAAATAATGCTTAGCATCATGGCGAAACCGCTTCTTTCCTTGGTGAGTAAGGCCATAAGGTAAACTACCACAAACAAGGAAATTAACTAAATCAGCATACCAGGGTATTGTCGAGGCAACTGCTTCCATGGTTGTCGAGGCGTGCGCGTCTAGAGTTGCTGAGGTATCCAGGGTTACCGAGGCGTTGAGGGTTGCCGAGGCAACTAACAATTTCTCATCCGGGAATGCATTACATATCTCTAAATCTGCGTCCTCCACCCTATTGCGTTCTAAGCGTGATAAGTGATCGACAACTTGATTCTCTGTTCCTTTCATGTCCTTAATTTCAATGTCAAACTCTTGTAAAAGTAATATCCAACGAATCAAACAAGGTTTGGCATCCTTTTTAGCAAATAGATACTTAATTGCCGAATGGTATGTGTGGACAATTACCTTTGTACCAATCAAATAGGAACGGAACTTGTCAAATGCAAAAACTACGGCTAGTAACTCTTTCTCTGTTGTTGTGTAATTTACTCAAGCACTATTAGGAGTTTTACTAGCGTAGTATATCACATGAAAGATCTTACCTGTGCGTTGGCCTAGGACTGCTCCTACCATAAAATCACTCGCATCACACATGAGCTCAAAAGGTAATGTCCAATCGGGTGGAAAGATAATGGGTGTTGAGGTAAGCTTTTCCTTTAGGGTTTTGAATGCTTGAGCACAAGAATCATCAAAGTTGAAGGTTTTATCATGTTCAAGCAAATTACACAAGGGTTTAGTAATCTTAGAAAAATTATGAATGAACCTCTTGTAAAAACCTGCATGTCAAAGAAAGCTTCGGATTCCTTTAACCAAACTTGGTGGGGGTAATCTCTCGATCACGTCCACCTTGGCTTTGTCTACTTCAATTCCCTTGGATGAAATCTTGAGGCCGAGCACAATTCCTTCATCTACCATAAAATGGCATTTATCCCAATTAAGGACTAAATCGGATTCTTCACATCTTGCCAACACCTTCTCTAAATTGTCGAGGCAACTATCGAAGTCATTACCAAATACTGAAAAATCATCCATGAAGATTTCAAGGAAGCCTTCGACCATGTCTAAAAAGAGTGCCATCATGCATCTTTGGAAGGTTGTCGGGGCATTACACAATCCGAACGACATCCTTCAGAAAGTATAAGTATCGTATGGGCATGTGAAGGTTGTCTTTTCTTGATCTTCTGGTGCTATGGAAATTTGATTGTAACCTGAATAACCATCAAGAAACCAATAAAAGGGTTTACCTGCAAGACGGTCAAGTATTTGATCAATAAAGGGTAATGGAAAGTGATCTTTCCTAGTGGCTTTGTTTAGCTTTCAGTAATCCATACAAACCCTTCAACCGGTCACAGTCATGGTTGGAATGAGTTCATTGTTTTCATTACTTGCCACCGTTATACCTCCCTTTTTCGGTACACATTGTACCGGGCTTACCCATATACTATTAGAGATAGGGTATATGATGCCGACGTCAAGCCACTTGATGATTTCTTTCATTACAACCCCTTTCATGGCATGATTCAGTCTCCTCTGGGCCTCAATCGAAGGTTTTTGATCATCTTCCAACAAAATCTTATGCATGCACACTGCCGGGCTAATTCCCTTCAAGTCGGCAATTGCCCACCCTATTGCCTTCTTGTGTAGCATCAACATGTTGATCAGCTTCTTTTCCTGCTCATGCTGTAACTTAGAGGAAATATTTACATGCAATGTATTATCGGTTCCGAAGTAAGCATATTTTAGTTGCCTTGACAATTGTTTCAACTCAAGAATCGGTGGTTGTTCAATAGAGGGCTTTTCGAGTTTACCTTTCTTACCTGAGTAATCCAGTGGTTCAAAGTATGTACCTGGTCGATTGACTAACCAATTTGCCTCTTCTTGTTGTTCCTCATTGATCGGTTCTTCATACTCCTCAGGTTCCTCTTGATTGGCAATGTAGTTACCAAGGCAACTAAATTCCTCGTCGAAGTCAAACTATGTTGTGGCATGAAGAAGTTGGCATTCTTTCGGATCATCGGCATGCCTTAGTGTTTGGAACACATTTAGTTTAACTTGCTGGTCATTCACCCTCATTGTTAGTTCTCCCTTTTCAACATGGATCAAGGTTCTCCCTGTTGCTAGGAAGGGTCTCACGAGAATGATAGGTGCATGATCATCTTCTCACAATCCAAAAGAATAAAGATAGCAAGAAAAATAAATTTATCAACTTTTACCAGTATGTCTTCGATTTTTCCCTCTGGATGCACATAGGATCTATCGGCTAGTTGTAGCATAACTGTTGTAGGTCTTGCCTTCCCAATTCCAAGTTTCTGGAAACCCGATTTAGGCATCAAGTTTATGCTTGCTCCAAGGTCACATAATGTTTTCCTGACATAGTGGTTTCCGATAGAACATGGTATTGTGAAACTTTCGGGATCTTTCAACTTGGGTGGCATGCGATTGTGCAACATGGCCATGCATCCCTCTGTTGCAGCAACTGTTTCAAACTCTCCTAACCTTGTTCCCTTGGACACAATGTCTTTCAGAAACTTTGCATAGTTCGGCATTTGTTCAATTGCCTCAACCAATGGCAAGTTGATATGGACTTGCTTTAGGATATCAAAAAACTTCTTGAATTGATATTCTTACTTTTGTCGCTTCAGCCTTTGTGGGAATGGTGGTGGACGTCGGATATCTTCAATCCTTTCATTGGTCTGGAACTTGATTGACGGTATTGTCGGGGCAAATAGAGTTGCCGAGGCATCATCAACTAGGGTTGTTGTGGCATCCTTATCGCTGGTTACCGCGGCATGCTCATTTCAGGCATGCTTATCGTTGGTTGTCGCAACTGGGGTTGTCATGGCATTTCCTAGTTCAGCATCTGAGGCTTTACTGCTGAGTTCATCTTGTTCTTTTTGTGAAGTTTTGTTTGATGAGTGAGCTTGAGCCTCCTTAAGTTGTCGGCCACTTCTAGTGGTGATTGCCTTACATTGCTAGTGGCCAGTTCCTCTTGCGACTTCAGTATCGCTGGGTAAACCTCCTTGTGGTCTAATATTCAGGTTTTGAGCAAATTGTCTGACTTGAGTTTCCAATGATTTGATTGCCGCCTCTTGGTTTTGCAATCTCATCTCGGTCCTATTAATAAAAGCATCAGTTCTTTTTACAAAGTTACTATTTTCAGCCATATAAGATTCAGTTTTCAGCATAAAAGCATTGAGAGAATTTTCCAAAGAACTAGATGTTGTCAGTTGTTGCTGCGGCAACTGTTGTCGTGGCATATTCTGTTGGAATCCTGATGCTTGTGCATTCTGATTATTCTGGTTTAGAGTATTGTTGGGATTACTCCATGAAAAAATTGGGTGCTTCTTCCAAGCTGGATTATATGTTTTGGACATCACATTGTTGTTCTGGTTGTAATTCCCCACATAAAAGCTGGATTCTGGATACATTTAGAAGAATTATGGTTACCACCACATAACTCACAAAAGGAATCTACTACCTTGACCTCATGTGTGTTATTTTGTTTCTGCATGTTCTGGACCATCTTGGTTAGAGTGGCCAATTTTGCCGAAATTGAATCTGATGATCCCAGTTCATGTATTGTGGCTTGCATCTAACTCCTCCTCTTCTAGCAGATGGGAACTGATAATCATTATTGGCGAGCCTGTTCAAAATTTGCATTGCTTCCTCCGGTGACTTATCTAGGAGTATGTCGTTTTTCGAGGCATCTAGCATTATCCTTGTTGGTGTATTCACAGCGTTGTAAAACATTGTTACTTGTGTCCACACTGGAATCCGTGTAGGGGCATTTTTGTAGAAGTTCTCTATATCGCTCCCAAGCCTTGTACATGGATTCATCATCTGTCTGCCGAAAAGAAGTAATTTCATTACGAAGCTTATCAATCAAATTTGTAGGATTAAATCGAGCAAGGAAATCATGACAAAGATCGGTCCAAGATCCTATTGATCCGGCAGGAATACTATTCAACCATGCTTTCGCCCTATCCCTCAGTGAATAAGGGAATAATCTTAGCCGTAAAACATCTGGGGTGACTCCTTGTATTTTGAATGAGTTGCAAATCTCGAGGAAAGATTTAAGATGTTGTCGTGCATCTTCAGTTGCTGAGCCGCCAAATTGACCAATTGTGTTGATCATTTTGAGCATCACCAGTTTCAACTCAAAGTGCCCGGCTTCAATTTCAGGTGTGACAACTCTTGGATTAAGTCCTTCTAGATCTTCCTCTAGATAGTCTCGAATAGTTCTGTTTCGTGCAAAAATCACTCCTTCTCCTGCTGGAACATCCTGATTCATATTTCCGTCTTGATTAGCCATTGCTACTCCTAACCTTTGTCTGAGTCTTTGCAAGGTTCGTTCGATTTCTGGATCAAAGGGATATTCTAGTGTAATCGATCTCGCCCTGGTCATCTACCAATACAAAACCAAACTTTGTTAACCCTTCGAATCTTAAACAATAAAAATAAAAAGTGCAAGAAAATAAAAACAAAGTCGTTATTGCCGATCCCCGGCAACAGCGCCAAAAACATGGTGTGCATAATAAGTGCTCCGTAATTGTGCAAGTGTACACATCGCAAGTTATAGTATAAAAGATATCGTCTCCATAGGGATTGGTGCCACTTCAAGAATTCAATCTCTTGCACTGTAAAAAGTAAAAACACAAGTAGGTGATTGTAGGAGTTTTAACTAACAACTAAACTAGAAAGCAATAAAGTAAAAGAAAATGTAATCAAAAGAGAGGGAATAGGCCAGGTTATCATGAGTTGAGGTGTGATAACCAATTGGATCATCTTGGTAAAAGAGTGCAAGGGCAACTCAGTTGCCGTGGCAACTTGCGCAGCTGGGTTGCCTTGGAAACTAATCGAACGATTGCCTGGGCAACTATTTGGACGGCTGGGCAGCAACTTCAAGGTTCGGCAGAGCGTTCTTCAATGGTTTCTTCTTATCCCTAAGTCGAAACTCTAGCTAATTGTGCATGTCTTGACAATACATCCCTGCGTGAATCAAGGGTGAACAACAACCAATCTTGCGCTCCTCTTAGCCGTTGAAATCCTTAACTTATTCCTAAGCCGGATTAACCTTCACCATCAATAGATTAAATAAAGACCATACTCGTTCGTTTCTTGAATCTAACTCTCCCGATATTAGATAAATAGATAGAATCACGAGATCCTCTCCCAATTCACTCGCAAACAAGAATAAAAACCAAGAATGAGTAAACCTTGAATTGAAAGTGCAAACTCTTATTACCTAAACAAAATCCAATTGTTTCTCACAACCACAAAACACAATAACCTTAGCCAAATAGATTTAGTTCATGGCTAGGTTTAAAAGAAACACAAAACAAAGAGTCCCTAACATAAACCTAATCGAACAAGAAAGAAAAAGATGAAGAATGGTTGAAAGCTTCTTACCGATTTCTCTCCCCTTTTTTTGCACCCCTTTGAGGTGACGGCTTGGTCCTCAATTTATAGGGCTAGGTCAAGGCCTTTATTGAGGAGGAAGTTAAGTTGGAATTAAATACTTTTAAAGAATATAATTCTTTATTATATTTGAATTCCTTCTAGATCTTCTCTTATCTTCTTGGGATTTAATTTCTCTTTGACCTCTTCATGGAAATCAAACTCCTTTGGGATTTAACTTTGCTCCACGTCATCTTGGGTTTATCTAGTCATCAATTTCGGTTGCCATATCATCTTATCCCTTATTGACAATTGCCTTGGCAACTAGCTCGACGTCTCCTTCATGCACTACCCTGGCAACTGCGTTGGCATCTCCTTCTTGTATTGCCCTGGCAACTGGTTCGAGCCTTGCTTTGGCAAGTGATTCTGCACACACAAAAATAACTATCGCAGCACCCGTTTTCTACAAAATTAACCAAAACATGATATCAAGCTTAACCACCAAGGAAACAACGCAAACATGCATGGATGGATAATAATGCAACTAATATGAGCCTAAGTCTATCAATAATATGAATAAAAAGGGTGAATAAAATAGTACTTTTAGACACTTAATAGTAGTGCCTACATTATCTCAGCACCGTAGTGCCTACATTGTCTCAACACCGTAGTGCCTACATTGTCTCAACACCATACTGCCTACATTGTTTCAGCACCGCAGTGCCTACATTATCTCAGCACCGAAGTGCCTACATTGTCTCAGCACCGTAGTGCCTACATTGTCTCAGCACCGAAGAGCCTACATTGTCTCAGCACCGAAGAGCCTACATTGTTTCAGCAACGAAGTGCCTACATTGTCTCAGCACCGTAGTGCCTACATTGTCTCAGCACCGAAGAGCCTACATTGTCTCAGCACCGTAGTGCATGCATTGTTTCAGCACCGAAGTGCCTACATTGTCTCAGCACCGTGCCTACATTGTCTCAGCACCGTGCCTACTTTGTCTCAGCACCGTAGTGCCTACATTGTCTTAGCACCGAAGTGCCTACATTGTCTCAGCACCGTAGTGCCTACATTGTCTCACTAGTACTTGGGCATAACAATATAATACTTTCACCTTCAATATCCAATTCATCAATACTATCAACCATAATTCGATAATGAACATATCATACCCAAAATCTATAATCTGTTTTATCTCAAATAAATTATTATGCTAAATCCATGTATCACATATGTTATTTAATATTTCTTTGATCAACATACATTTTCATTATTATCAAAGTTGACTGATTGCAAGTCTTCTTCACATCATATATATATAAACAGATCAAAATTCATTCATTCATCTCGCATATATAATAAATAAATAAAATTTACACTCACTTGGGCCGTTTATTAGCATGCCTCACTAAATTCTACTCGATCATTTCCTTCATAGTACCTCGAATCTTAAATCTTGTTCGGGAGCCTTCAAAATGCCTAGGAAAAATTTTTGTATTTCCCCCCATTTTTCTTTATTATTTCGAATTGAAGAGGAGGAAGATGAACATTTTTGTTCATTTTTCTAATTTATGCCACATGAAATAATAAATTGAATTTTTTATTCAATTTAGTCATTTTTACAAAATTAACCTCCAACTGAATCATAATTTACAAGTTACCATTCTAGTTCAATTCCAACCAAATTCCATTCAACTCTAACCAAAATAGAGTAATGCTTTCACATGGGAAATTACCATATTACCCATGATACTTTCAAAATTGCCATTGTGACCAAATTACCAAAACTAGTCACTTAAATCACTAATTTTGCCATTTTTGTAAAAAAAATCCAACTATTCTAGTTAGATCATAATCCACCAATTAATAATTTATTCATAAAACATTATTTTATGAATTTTCCGTGACTTATAGTGCAGCATCTGAAATTTCGATTTGATCCAATTTCCCGATATTCACTTACTACTTCTTCTGCAATTCCCCTTCACCGGGCTATCAAATAAATTCTAAAAATTCCTTATTTTCATATCTAAAAATTAAATAATATTATCAAATAAAATATTCCATATTTATGAAGTCAAACTTAAAATTTTTACTCGGTCCAATATACTGATAATTTTACCCGAAATCTTTATCAGATAAAAATTCTCTTAATAATTCTTTATCAGATATCCATACGAATAATATTAACTTGAACTGATTCCTGTTTATCAGTCTCAAGTACTGACATAAGACCTTCCCAATAGGTCACCCATCATAAGCCTTGAGCACGCTTAACTGTGCAGTTCAATCGAAATTCGATATCTTATACTGCATTTTTATTCCCGAGATCTACATCAGATTTTTCTCCATGATCTGTTTAATCTACGTACAGGATAAAATAATTACTGATAAATTCTCCAAATATTCATAAAATAATATGTTATAACTCTTCCAAAGTCTATGGAATCATCTCTTAAATTTTAGCTTGATCCGATTTACCGATAAATGCCAAGAATTTTATCGGTTACTAATTAAATTCCTTAATCAAAATAATTATAGGATTCATCCTGAATCAAACTAAAATTTTTCCAACACTTGGAAATGACTTTTATAACCTTTCTCTATCATATGGTAAAATTTTATAATTTTTCAGTTCGATCCGGGTGTCCAAATTCCACTTACACTTTGACTGCAATTTCTCAATAATCAAAATATCAGATCGAACCAGTAATTCCTCATTCGATCCACACCAATGGGTGCTCTATCTATTTATGAAATAAAACACCTAACTTTTGGGAAATTACAACTTTGGTCCTTCAACTTTTCATATTTCAACTTGTACCACCCAAGTTTTAAAAACTTATCATTTTGGTCACTAAACTGTAACCTTGAATTCCCATTCAAATTTTCCTTGGATTTTAACCAAATTTTGCGAGTATCCTATTTTACTCGTTCTTTATCACATGACACCTTAAAACCTCAGAAATTTCTTTTCTACAATCTATAATTGAGAAAATCCTAACTTTTGCATTTTTGTCATTTTAGTCACTAAGTAAGCTTTTAAGCTCTTATCTTAGTACTAAATGACCCTTAATCAACATAGCAAATTTTGGGGCATTACACCAGATGCATAGCAAAAGGACTCGAATGTGCCTCAAACTAGATAATGTGCCTCAACTCTTCATCTTTTGGCATCACCACCCAATCCTTATAACACAAAACATCGTCCTCACTAAAACAAAAATCCCTTTGATTGCTATCCATTATATCCTTAACATGAGGTACCAAGGAGTCATCATATGGTTGCTTTTCCTTGATCAATTGCAACAGCGATGGCTATACTTGCAACTTAGCCAACAAACCACCATCATGCGTTACACTCAACCTAAAGCAAACATCGCCCTCAACTCAACTGTAACCTTCCTACTCAAGGCATTAGCCACAACATTAGCCTTTCCCAGATGATACTCGATTGTCAAATCATAATCCTTAAGCAACTCCAACCATCTTCATTGCCTAATATTAAACTCTTTTTACGACATCAGGTATTTCAAACTCTTGTGATTCATATACACAGTACATTTCTCACCATAAAGATAATGTCGTCAAATCTTCAACGCAAACACCACTGCAACAAGTTCAATATCACGCATAGGATAGTTGCGCTCGTGCACCTTCAACTGTCTAGATGCATAAGCTACAACCCTTCCTTCTTGCATCAACACACATCCCAAACCCACGTAGGATGCATCGCTATACACAACAATCTCCTTCCCTGACTCAGGTGGAATCAAAATTAAAGCTTGCGTCAAAGCTTCCTTCAATTTATCTAAAGCTTGTTGTCTACTCTTCGTCCACTCAAAACTCACATCCTTTTGCAATAACTTCGCCAAAGGAGTAGCAATACTCGAGAAACCATCCACAAAGCGTCGGTAATATCTTGCCAACTCCAAAAAACTACGAACCTCTAACACTGACTTTGGTTGCTTCTAATTCACAACAGCTTCAATTTTTGGTAGATCTACGCGAATACCCTCGGCCGAAACAACATGACCAAAGAAAACCACCTGCTTGATCCAAAACTCGCATTTACTCAGCTTGGCATAAAGCTTATTGTCCAATAGAACTTGCAACACAATTCGTAGATGTCGATCGTGATCTTCCTCGGCATGAGAGTGCACAAGAATGCCATCGATGAACACTACCAAAAATTTGATCCAAGAATTCATGGAACACCCGATTTATCATATCCATGAATATTGTCGGTGCGTTAGTCAACCCAAACAGCATCACTAAAAACTCATAATGCCCATAACGCGTGCGAAAAGTTATCTTCGGCAAATCTTTATCATTCACCTTCAACTGATTACTACTTGGTCACATTGCATCTTATTACTACTTAGTATTTATAAACTGTACTTTGAAAATGCTTCAGCCCTTGGATATTCCCTTGCGTACTTGTTGTCCGAAAGGCCTACTTCTCTGCATTGATGAGAAAGGAGAGCGTAAACTATAAGCTTAGAGAAGGAATCTGAAAAACATTCATCAATGCAATTAAAATCTTTTTAATTAAAACCAAGCCAAAATCAACTCATGCCAAAATCAACTCATGCTTCAACAATCTCTTCAAGTATACATGCTCAAATTATTTGCAACACATGTATCAAAGATTCTATCTCAAACCTTAATTTAAGCTTCATATGTCAAAATCTCTACAACAATCTTAAAGGGCATCTCATGTATAAATCACATTATACAAACATAATCCATTTCTCATGATACATTATCTCATATGTTGGCTTTCAAGTGACTTAAAACCAGTACCATTCCATTTTATAAAACACATTGGATACACTGATTTCCCATGTGGTTCCTACGACCACTTCATATACATCCTCGAACCGAGCAACAGAACAAGTATCCACCTCAACAGTTATGATGTATAAATCCACCAGCGGGAGAAAATAGAACAATTACCCACCTCGACCGCTGTGATTCTCATGGTGGAACAACGGAACAATTACCCACCTCGACGCACATGAGGCGACTTATTATAGCGCCCTTTAAACCCTATGGCTAGCCAACTATATACAATAAAATTTTAACCTCAGCTACTTGCCAATATATTCAATAAACAACATTGCTTCACTGTTTTACATATGCATCAAACCAATCCAATTTCAAATTCATTAAACCATAAATTTTAGTAATCATGAAATACTTTCATAAACCATATTCCATTCTCAATAATCATCATATATGATCATTTGCAACATCTTTCATTTCTAAAACATGCATAATATAGTGAGTAATCAAAACTATAAACATGTGCATGAGATTTTATTTTGCAAAACCGAAATATAGAGAGAGCTCGACCTATACTTACTTTCGAGCTTAGATAAGTGTTTCAAACTTTATCTAAACTCCCAACAATCATCTTCAAACCTTTTAAAAGCAGTAAAACGCGTTTCCACTCACTGACAACCAAATAATCCACTTGTCGATACGCGATCAAGCTTTCGAAGCTTCCGCTGCAAAAGCTAAAAGATTCAACTCCCCTGCTTTACCCAATCAAAAACAGAGGATTAAAACACATCCCTGAATCTCTAATTTCCAGCAACCAACAAACACAACTTCGCCTCATAAGAAACCATCAAACACCCTTCTAAAACAGCCGAAATCATAAACAAACCTCATCTAAACAAAGCCCAGCCAAAACCTAATGATTCTAACCTCTTAACAACATTAATTAACATCTAAAAACAACTTGATTACGTCTGTATACCTCCAGCACCTCTACAACACCAAGATCACACCAAAATCTAACTATATACAACCTAGAAAACTAGCAATTCACATAGTTCAGGTTTACTTTAATTATTCACTTCTTTCAACATTAAAACACATCTTAATAGAAATCTACACCAATCCAATTCAATACAAAATAGATTCAAATCAGCATTTATCCAATTCCAAATAAAACTCAATTTAATTACAAAATCCATGTTTAAATCATAATTCCATAACATAAATCGGTTCTAAAGGATCAAGAACTTAGGAATTTCAATAAAGAACATTTAATTAGAGGAGAGAAATGAAGATCACCTCTAATTGCTGATTTCTTAATTGGCAAAGATTGGTTGAAATCCAAATAGATTTTGTTGCAATAATCAAAGGAATCAAGTGAGAAATAAATAGGAAATCAAATAAGATTGATTCCTGGAAATTTTAGAAAGATTTTGATAGTTTGGCTGCTGATAAAGTTGAGAGAAAAGTGATATCAAAGTTAGTTACATAAGAAAGTGATTTTGTAAAGCTAAAATCCTTTTATTAAATATATTTTCTTTTAATATTAGAAACCAATTAAAACACTTTAAAAATAGCCTAAATTAAGGTAAAATCTGATGGAAAATTTGGTTAAAAGCTCTTTAAAGATTCTAAGTTTTGACCCTTTTAAGATTTAGTAACCAAAAACAGTTTTGAAAACTTTTCATTTTAGTCACTAGACCAAAATGCCCCAAAATCAGATTTAATTACTTCAAGTTGAATTTACCAAAATACTTAAAATATTAATTAAGTATTTTCTAGCATTTCTCCATATTTTATTTTAGCCAAAACAATTTATTAGAATTTAATTCCCGAAACTAACTCGAATTGCTTAGTCTGGTTCTTTCGAATCATCTACCCGATCCGATTAACATCTAGGCCCAATTTTAGGGCGTTACAATGGGTCAAGAGTATGTCAATTCTCCCGCTGGTGGATTTATACGTTATAACCGTTGAGGGCTGCTCTGGTTCGAGGACGTTTGTGAAGTGGTCGAAGGAACCACTTGGGAAATCCGTGTATACGATGTATTTTTATAAAATAGAATGAAACTTGCTTTTGAGTCACTTGAATGCCAATATACGAGATGATGTATCATGAGAAAAGGATTATGTTTTGTATAATATGGTTTATACATGAGATGCTCTTTAAGCTTTCTACTTAGAGATTTTGGCATATGAAGCTTAAATTGAGGTTTATGATAGAAATCCATGATACATGTGTTGCAAATGATTTAAATGTGCATAAATTAAGAAATTATAGAAGCATGAGATGATTTTGTCATGAGACTTATATATTTGATTTGAATTAAAACGATTTTAAATGTATTGATGAGTGTTTTTGAGATTCCCTCACTAAGCTTATAGTTTACGCTCTCATTTCTTATCAATGCAGAGAAATAGGCTCTTTCAGACATTGAGTAAGCAAGGGAAGAAGGATTGAAGTATTTTCAAGTATGGTTTTACCAATAAATAGTATTAATAAAAGGCAATGTGACCAAGTTGTAATTGGGAGGTTTATTTTGGATAATCCCTATTTTTGTACAAGTTATGTTTGATGCTTTGGACTTGTATGATGCCTAATGTTTGGTTTTGAGGGGTTGGGAACCAATTTGCATGCTTGGGCAGAGATCATGCCTATAGGACAATTGCTTGGATGTGATATGTTGCATATGTTCCTTTACCATGCTCTTATGTTGGTGAAAATATTGCTTCGGGTGTTATACAGTGATTAGATGTTGATTGGAGTATGTTATATTGAGCTAAAGTATCATATGTTCGATCAAGAGGTCATTACAGGTCTGTCCGTTTCGGTATGGGTCCTCAGGGATCGGTACGCGGGGACCTATCTCGGCTCAATCTGGGCAAAAAATGCCTAGGCGTACCGATATGCCCCGTGACCGTATCAGTACGCGATGCTAGAATTTTGGCTTGGTGTCAATACACGGGCAACCGTACCGGTACGTCTTTTGGGTACTGTAATTCTCATTTTTGAATATTGCATACCCGTACCGATACGCTTGAGGACCGTATTAGTACGCCTTTGCAATTTGAACCCGTATCAATATGGGGTGTTAGTGTACTGATACACAGTTCGTTAATTCTGTTAAAATGCTTTCTGAAGTTTGATTATGCATAGTTTAGTCCCTATTTCTTGATCATGCAATTACATGAGTTTGGATGGTTATTTTAATTTGAAATTTAACCTGATTGTGCGAAATATGACTAATTAAGGATTGGTAACTTTAATTTCAAGGAAGTCCTCTTAATTATCCAAAATTGCAATTTGGTCCTTGAAATGCTATTTTGTGTTGGATGTCAATTCGACGCCTGATTAAGTTGTAAATTTCACCGTTGTCAGAATGATTATCTTAGGACTTAAATATGCATTTAGAAAAGATAAAATAAAAAATGGACCGCTTTTAATTTAATTCTTCTGATTTTGTCTCGACAAACCCTAATGTAACTAACTCAGTTCGGTCTTGCTACTAGGCCGGATCAAGGGGATTATATTATGATCTTTGCTTCATTCTTGTTCTACAAGAATAAGCAAAGAAGAGCAGGTGTAATCACTAATTTTATCCGAATTACTAACCAGTGTTTATATTTTGTTAATTAGTATAACGGGCTTTTGTTCATTTATTTTATCTATTTTTATTAATGCTTTGTTATTATTACATGTTATATTAGTATTATTATGTTATATAAACTAAATTGAAAATCCAAAAATAATAATTAATATTTAAATAAAGTAAAAGCCCATGTTTAGTAATATATAGTCCATATATTAAAGTCAATTTACTATGCTTTAAAACCCAAAATATTATTACATACATAGCACGATAGGGGCCCAAACCTAAATTTAACCCTAATCTATATGCCTTCCTTACGCAGCTGCTTATTGATCGTTGGATCAAGCAGGATCTAGTGGCTGGGATCGAGCCAAGAAAGGCTCTTCATTTCCCTCATGACCTCATTTGCCCGTGGCCCTTGGTTGTCCAGTAGCCATGACAACCACGTGGAAGTTGACTGGCCACTCACTCTACACCACATCAACAGAGGCCGGACACGTGGCAGACATGTGGACTCCCTCACATGCTCGTATCTGGTCCCCCTCTTCTCAGCAGCCACAACGATATGCAAACAAGAAAAATGAGGACATCAGAAGCAGTTCCAACAATGTCAAAGACGGACATGAATACAAACAAGGAATTTCATAAGATAAAAAAGGGACATCTCTGCAGCAATGCAACAAAAAAATGGCAAACAATAGGGAATTCCAGCAATTATCAGAAATCAAATGCAAACAAATGAAAGGAAAATCAGGGAATTTCAGTGGAAAATCAACAACCAATAGGGCCTTTTCCCAAGTATTTCTTTTCTGAAAAGTCATGTAATCTCGATTTTTTTAAAAACTGAAACCCTAGCTATTGTAAGGGAGATTCTGAGATCAATAGAAAAAAACCCTCAAGCTTTTCAGAGGTATCTCCTTTTCCTTCGAACCAAAAAATACACAAAAGAGGAAAAAGGTTTAGGGTTATACCTTTCGATCTTCAAACAGCTGTTCTT
This sequence comes from Hibiscus mutabilis, assembly GCA_019671005.1. NCBI lineage: Eukaryota > Viridiplantae > Streptophyta > Magnoliopsida > Malvales > Malvaceae > Hibiscus > Hibiscus mutabilis. The sequence continues at coordinate 19,810,228 of CM033732.1, forward strand.
TGGCCGAGGCTGCCATCTCCGATGAAAGATGGCTTCTCCTGGGATATGAGGTTCAGATTTTTTCGTTTTTAAAAAGAGGTTTCAAATCTGGGTTTTCGTTTCTTTTTTCGAGATTAAAAGGGGAAAGAGTGGTGTTTCAAAAAAATAGAGTTGAGATTTGGTTTTAAAAAGGAAAGGTGAGGCATTTGGGGTGAAATTTTGAGAGTCGTCGTTATCAACAAGCGGCGGCCGATGATAATTTGCGGTGATCGAGGCAGCAGTTATTCCATTGAAATTCGAGTTCGTGATGAACTTGATGAGTAGGTTGAGAGGATTTTAACAAAAGGGATTTTGATCCTTTTTTTAATAAAAACAGAGTTGGTCTGTTTTTAAGTTGGATTTTATATTAGAACTAAAATCTTTTAGGCTAATTATCGTTTTAAAGGAACTCCGCCCTCCTTTATTTAGCTCCGTCGTCTTCTATATTTTCCAATCTCTTCAAATTAGTCATTGTTTTCTTCGCTGCAGATTCTTCATTTTCCATTTTACCGCTATTTAGCCCGAAGGCAGTGGGTTATTAACCGTTTTAGTCCCATTTCCCCTTTGTTATCTTTAATTCCTACCCGTTAGTTTATTGTTTCTTTTTATTGTTGCTTCTTTCATTATTTATGCTCTTTATTTGATTGTTCCATTTGGTCTTTGTTCATGGGTATATACATTTTCTCTTTTATTTATGTTTTACGCATGTTGTCGCGTCCGTATGTTATCGTTCGAGCTCAAGATTCATGTATTTTGTCATGCTTATACATATTTCATGCCATGTTGTTATATTGCATATTGGGATATAAACTGTTAATATGGTGCTATTTTATTCGAGAGTAAACGTAGCTAGTACCAGTCGAAGTGGTGGTAATTTTTTTGTTTTATTCTTGAATAACAAGACCCTTAAAATTTACTCACATGTATAACCAAATTTTTATTTAATCACCACTTTAATTTAGAAAATTTAATATTAACAAAGCGGTAATTATTTTTTCGTAGGAAATATTAGAATTGACCACACTTGATTTTTTGATATAAAGTGAACAATAACTTTGACAATATACAATCATTGTAATGAAGATATGATCTTATATTAACCCTCACTATATGAAAGTTCTAGCTCCGGCACTAGTCTTTTCAACTTCAATACCACTAAGCAATATTCAACAACACAAATTGGATATTGAGAATAATGCACCAAGTAAGCTCCTAAGAACGATAGGAGGATCACAAGGATCACTAAAGTATCAGGTTTTTCCTAGACATATACTGTCATTAAGAGTGTTCATAAAAAACCGCATCGATATACCGTACTAGAAAATTGGACTAAATCGTAGGTAACCGTACCAATAAAAATTGGTCAAAACGGTATGGTTATCGTACCGATAAAATTAGCTGTTAAACAAGACAATTACAATTTTTTATTAAACAGTTAACCAAAAAATTGATAATAGAATTAAAAATCATTTTATAATGATATTGAGTTATTGAGTATTACTAATATTTGCAATTAATAATTTAATATAGCTTATACCATAGTTAAACTATACTAATTATTAATTTTATAATAATTTTTAACCCATTCATTTAACCCAAAAGAAAAAAGAGAGGGAATTAAAATTGTAGGGTTTAGGTGATTAAACTCTATGTATTTTATTAAACTTGCAATGTATTTAATTTTCCTAAACTTTTAAATTGCTTTAAACTTTGCGGAGTTTTTTAATATAAATATGAAGACTTTTTGTTAACTTCTCAAAAGTTGTACTTTTCATGCATATATTATCATGCTTTTGTTTAACTTTAGGTATATATATAATACCCAACAATTGGTCTAGGAGTATGTTACAATGGATCATTAGTTAAATGGCTATAGAACAAGAAACAAATTAGATAACCACCATAGAAAGGACCTAACCGAATATTAAGGGAAATTATGGTGTTTGCATGCTAAATTAGAAATAATTAGAGGACTTGAACACTTGTCCAAACTTGGACAAGGCAAGGTGTAAGAAGAGTTGGGTGACTCACGGCATTGAGGGAAATAATGAAAGATGAACAAAATTTCATCATCTTCTTCCTCCCTCCTTTTCCTCCATAACCGAGACTTAGAAGCATAGTGAGAGGAAGCTTGATTTTGGATAATTCTAAATCAAATAGTAAGGAAAATGTAAGTAATCTAATTCTGTCTTTCTTTTAATTAAAGTTATCTTGAGAGATTGATTATAAGTTTTCATGAATCTTGTTGCCATAATCGTAGGGAATTAAATTCATGTTATGGATTTCTTGATTTATCATAGGATATACATGACTAGAATCATCATATTTCTTGTAATTTCGAAGGTTGAATGGACCATTATCCATCGTGTAGTTGTGTTTGAATTTAAATTGTGTACAATTGATGCTAGAAATCAAACTGTGGACTGTTTTGAATGTATGTGAATGCTATGGGACTGTTTTGAGTATAAATTAAAGGTATAAGGATTGTTTTGAGGAATTAAAAAAAGGGGGATTGTTATGTGAAGCATATTGGGGCTGTTTTGCTATAGATTTAAATGACAATGGACCGTTTGAGCATCTATAAGTAAGGATACAAGTGAAATGGGACTGTTTTGAGCATATAGGAAATTAATGGACTGTTTTAAAGATGTATGTGGAAATCTATATGATTAAGGATTGTATTGTATGTAAATAAATGAAATTGGGGACTGTTTTGATGCATGTAAAAATGTATGCAAGTTTAATGGATTAATTTGGCATGAAAATAAACATATGATGACTGCTTTGAATGTATAAATATGTATATAAGTAGAAATGTCATGTTTTGTGTATGTTTGAACACATATAAATAGGACTATTTTGAATGTATATGAAAATATATGGATTATTTTGAGTATTTAAGACAGTGACTGTTGTGTGTGAAGCATATAAGGACTGTTTGATAGGATTATAAATTGTTTTGATGTATAGAAATATATATGCAAGTATAAGAGATTGAATTAATAAATCTGTAGGGCTGTTTTGTGGGAATAGAGAATTGTTTTGGATTGTTTTAGTATATATACGTGTATATACAAGTAGTCGGACTGTTTTGTTTATAAATGAATATATTAGGGACTATTTGAAATGAATTAAGGACTGACTTGGTGATTTAAAAACATGGGAACATTGTTTGCTAATAAAGTGGACTGTTTTGGCATATTAGAAAAGATTGTGGGCTGTTTTGTGAGTGTATATGTGAAAATATGTATATTAAGGACTGTTTTTGAAATGCTTGTAGATGTCATGGACTGAATTGTGATTGTATAAATATACACCTATGTATTCGGGGACTGTTTTATATATATGGAAGTACATTGGGCTGTTTTGAATTTATATATATGAACATAAGAAATTTGGACTGATTTGCATAATTAAGAATAGTAGTGGACTGTTTTGAGTAAATTTATATGTACACATGTATGCTGGACTGTTTTTGAGTATATGCATATGTATACATGAAAATTTTGGACTGTTCTGAATGTATTAAGTTGTTAAGGAACCCGAATGATCTTGAATAGATGATGTAGTGAACATTTAAGTAAGATGAGTAATCAGAAATAATCTTAATATAGTTGTTACTTTGAACTATTAAAGGAAGCATGAAAGAATACTTATAATCTTTGACTTATAAGTAAAGTTTGGTGTGTTATACATGGTTGTTCAAATTGTTTGCACATGGTAGTAATGTAGTGAAAACTAAAAATAAGATTGAATTGAATAAAATCCTAATAAAGGTTATTTGTGTGAGGTACACACTTTGTTGAGGAAGATTGGAAAAGGAAGTAAGTTGGAAAAGAGAGATGTGATTGTGGTTCAGGTATCCCGTAACTTCGAAATAAGAGGTGAGTGTAGTTGCATTTGTCTCGGGTGACAGGGTGTCATTCCGATCTTTGTTTCTATGATATGTTATGATTAATTCATGAGCATATGCATATGGCTCGCATAGAGCACAATGTGTGAATACATTCATAGCATGGCATCTTTGATAAGTCTCCTGGTTATGTTTGCCTTACATATGCATATTTTTCCTTGCTATGCTATGTTTTTGTAATGGAAGATTATGTGTACCTTGTTATAAAGCTTTGAAGCTAACTTCTGACTTATAATGCCATAAGATTATAATAAAGGAATTTAATTCTAATGTTATAAGTTCATGAATTCTAAAGCCCTAAAGAGCTAAAAGTTCATCTCCTGTTATAAGATACTAAGAAAAGAAATAAGTAAGCTTACTTGTGTCATAAGATACCCTTCAAATTTTCAAGCATAAAATATGTAAGATGCCTAAACAATGGAAGTCCTTGGACATTTTGGCATGGTGTAAAGGTATATATTCTGGGACTACGGTCCATGAGCTACAGCTCAAGGGTGACGACCCTGTATATATGATATATTAGCGACAGTAGGAGGTAACGGGGGAGATGTAAGGAGATTGGCGACAGTTGGTTGGATAGATGAGAAGTTATGTTTGTTATGTTCTAGCACTAGCCATTGTTATGTGCTTTGAGCTATGTGTAACATGGACCAATACGGTCAAACTTGGACCAATGCTACCCATGTTCAAATGTGATCCAAGGCAAATGTTCTAAAAGATATGAACTCAGATACTAAGCTTCGATAAGAAACTCTGATAAGAAATCTGTTAAGAACTTTGATAAGCTCTAATAAAGACTCCGATAAGATTTGATAAGAACTCCGAAAGCTTTAATAAGTACTTTGATAAGCCTTGATAAGACTTCAATAAGAATTCTGAGAACTTTGATAAGTTTGATAAGAAGTTAGAAGGAACTCAGTTAAAAACCTTGAAAGATATTCAGTTAAGATTTGAAAGACTTTGAACTCCAATAAGCTTCCATTAAACAAGCCATGTATAAAATAAAATTAAGCCATATACACCTATTGCTAATTTATGCTTTGTTTGTATTCCATGAATATTCCATTCAACATCTTTGTCGTTATGCTTTGTTAAATTTTAAGGTCATTACCTCACTTAGGCTATATAAGCCTAATACATTGATTGTCATGCATTTTCAGGATTTAAGAAGCGTTGTGATTTGATCGTGTTTTGAGATTTGCAAGTCACTTTCCAAGGCTTTTATGTATTGCGTATGTTATCCTTAAGAAACTCCAGTTGATGGCACATATGTACTAAAGTTATACATAATGCATTTAGATGCTCTTTGATGAAGTATATGTATAAGTGTTAAGTAACCAATACCTTATGTATATGGCCTATTATGATTTTGTGGTTTCTTGTTTGTCAAACATTGTATTTTAATGTTGGTATTCGAATGATCTCGATATATAGGCCTTGTTAGCATGATAATCTCATGGTTAGTTGTAGTTTGAGCTATGTTGGTATGACATTTGGTTACTTGCTTGTTGGTTATGGTCTTTCACTAAGTATAAAATGGACTCTCTAATATTTTGAAGTTGTTTGTATGTTATGTGTTCATGACTTGTTGATTTTCTAAATGAATAATTTGATGTATTATGTGAATATGATTATATGCCATGTGGATATTAGATGGTTAAGAATGATTGATGGGTTATGTTTTATCACTAGATCATAATTTTAGTATTCGGAACTTAAAAGAATCAAAGATTGGAAATATATATTTGCATAATGACTTGATTTATAGCTCAAATTAATCTTTCACATTTAAGATTTTGAGGTTGGCCGAATCATGGAGTTACAAATTCCACTTGAACCCTTATGCCTTTGTTCCCGAATCTTGTATAAAAAAATGAGCTAATAAGACTTTCTGTTGAGTTAGACTTGAATTATAAGTGATTTATGAAGAGAGTAGTTAAACCAAGAAGATAGGACCACTAATGGATCATAGCTTCATTGTATACAAAAGTAAATTGAGTTCCAAAATGATATGATATTGCTATATTGTTTGAGGCATTTTGTTTGATAGAATTCTATAAGTTGGTTAATCTATGTTTAATCCATGCTTGATATATGAAATTGGATTCTTACTAGTTCAAATGACCTAGTTGGTAACATTTAGAAAATCAAGTGATGATATCTTGTAACTAAGATATTTGATTTAATTTTTTACTTAAGAAAATTTTGTTAACTTGTCTCGTTTTGTTTTAAAAAAATTTGTTTTAGTCACCTGGAATTTTCAGCATGCGTTCTCAGTGACATCTTCGATTATGGTTTTCTTCTAAACCGGGTTGAGGGTGTTACACTATATTAGTAAAGTTTTCCAGTAGTTTCACGCATTTGCATCTATGAGTTGAGGAATGTATCGTTTTTAATTGCCAGAGTGAATGGGAGTTTTCTTAACGTGGTGTGCAGGACTGCCAGGACTGGAGCAAGTGAACATATGAGGGAAATGCCGAGCACAGTTGGCATAAGCAGAAGGAGAATGCCGAGCTTAGTTGAAAAAAGAAGGAAGGCCGATGCCCGAAAAAATAGCCCCAAAGTTAGAACCAAGTCGGCCTTAATTCTATAAAGTAGAAATGCGCCACCTCTGAGAAATATGGCACCAAACACTCAGGATTTTTCAAGGATGAGCTATTGGAGAGCGATAGCTGCGAGGTGAAGAAGAGGGTAAGCACACTCAAAGGTTCGAATGGGCAATTTTTGCTGAGAGCTCTGGATCCATTGAAAGGCTGCATCGAAACATCTCATTCTTTAGCCTATTTCTCTTGAAAATATTTCTGGTTTTGTAATTATGATTAAAAATGATGATGTGTTGTTGTTTTCCTCAGCCATGAACTAATCTTTTAAGTTGGCTAGGGGTGTTTGCAATGAACACTTAGCTTTTAGTTCTTAACAATTGAATGCTTTGGCTTTATTGTCTATTTCGCATATGCTCAATGTTATCATACTTTATGCCAACGATAATTGGCGTTCAATGCTAGTTATCCCTTAATATCTTAATAGACTTGAGAGATAAGGATTAATTGCCAAGTACCAAGGAGAGAAACTTCAACAGAAGGTATTCAAGTAGATGAACTTACACCTGAAGTGAATCTACCCATTAGGAGTAAAGATTAAATCTTTACCAAGTTAATTATTTGAAAACTCGATATAGATATATAGGTGTTAAAAAGTAATTATCTTAGGGTATTGCCATCGATGAATGCAATGCTAACTTATCGATGAATGCAATGCTAACTTAAAATCTGCTCGACAATAAAACCAAGATTAAACATTATTAATTCCTGTCTTAGCTAGCATGATATCCAAGCATCCCTTGTCAAACTTTCTAATCATCATTACACCAGTTGTTTGCCAATCTACCTAGATATTTGCTTTAGTTTCCTTTATCATTTTAATACCCTTAGTTAAACCCTCAATCAATTGCCAACACCTTTATTCTATAATTCACAAGTATTTTATCGTGACATTTAATTCCTGGACAATCCCTATAGATACGATACTCTCTCACTACTATATTCCCTGCTGACCGTGTACACTTGTACGTAAAAAGTTGTATTCTTGAAATTATTTACTTGCATTATTACGCAGAGTCCTTAACCTTTTTCCAAGCGATATTTCGTCAACACTTTCTTTGAATTTCTTTGATTTATATTTTTTAAGCTATTAAAGTTAGTAGTAGTGATATATATATTATTTATAATATTAGATGTAAAACGGTTCATGGTTAATCAAGTAATCGTACTGAATAAATTGGTTAACTGTTTAGGCGATAACTGGTTTAAAGGGACGAAGACGGTTCATCAAAAAGTCAAACTTTTCATTCTGGTAACCGTACTAACAAGCCATTTTGGTATGATTAACCTCCTGTGAAAACCCCTAATTGTCACAATACTACTTTTCAATAATCAAACAATCGAGATAATTTTCATTGAAACTCTAATACCAATTGTTAGGAAACTAGGTAATTTCTCAAACGAATGTAGCTTCAAAACTAAGCTAAAATGTTAAGGTTGAAACAACCGAATACACTGCAGATAAACCTATCAAACTATTGAATATTGAGATGCAATGGAAAACTCAATTTCGTACAAACAAAATAAATAATATAAAGAACACATCAAATTTACGAGGTTCAATAAAATATTGTCTACTTCTCATACACTACAGCTGGAAAATAACTTAACTATTACCAAAATGGTACAAAAAATGAATTCTTTAAGAATTTTCAAATATTGCAAATGAAAGAAGAGAGAACCAAATGGGAGAGATAGTTAGGGATGATTTTAAATGAAAAAGGCTAAACCAATTTAAAGTTGAGCTCCAAGGATCAAATTGTAAATAACCTAAAAAATTGGGACAAAAATGAAATTATCTCATGTAAAAAATATTTTTTTCTTAGTTTTAAGTGAGCAAATTTAATTTCAAATTAAATGGATTTTAAACTTTCTATATTTCAAGCCATCTTTAATACTAGGCACTCTTTGTACAATATTATCCCAGTTATAAACACTCACTGATATTGTAACCCCTAGACCGGCCTATGTGTAAAGTCCAATTCTGGGAGGTCACATTCCTTACTAAAAAATTAACCATAAAAATATTTAAAAATTTAAAAGTCAAATCAAGAAATAATTGTAATCCCACGCATAAATAAGTTAAGATAATTAGTAAAATCCGCATCAAAATATGATTACATCATAGTCATAACAGGCAATATAGTAAAGTATACTATAACAAAATGCAGGCTCGTGTCACCTGATAAAGACAGTTTGGAAGATAAAAACATTACATCAAAATATATATGAACTGAATGTGTAGATCCTCCAAGTGCCAAGTCCGAGAAGCATATCCAAAAGTATCTAAAAGTGAAAGATTTTGGGGTATGAACTAGGGAGCTTAGTGTGTTCCAACAATACAGGTAAAAATATTTATATAATTTAGATAAATAAAAAAACATTTCAGGAAAACATGTTATAAGAGCATCCAAAGTTTTCATGTAAATCTATCTACTCTCCGATAGAACTCCAAGATACAGTTCTCCAAAACAGTATCATATACAGGTATTAACTTGTGCCTATTGGTGTGGGTACCATCCTAAGGGAATACCTTAGGTCCAGGCGGACTTACCCTAGCCAAAGCGTAGGAACTAAATACGGGCAAAATTACCCTAGCTGAAGCATAAGAACATTATACAGGCAGAACTACCAGTTGGATCAGGGCTAAACCTTTAGAGACTTCATAAAGTAACCCAAGTACCTCAGTGAATAAGTCTAAGCAGTATACAGTATGCAGTAATAAACAGTGATAATAGTAATTAATAAACATATTTGTATACAGATAAATAGTAACAAGAGAGCATGCTTATCATATCGGGTACTAGAGCATATATCATACATACAGTATAATCATACGCGATTCAATAAACACCGTCTCAAAAATTAAGATCGGAAGGCCTGGCTATATCAGACATACAGTAATTAATAGCCAGACTCGATTTCTGACCCGATCCTAATTCAATGAACACCGCCTTAAGCGATCGAAAATCGCCCAGACGGTGAATGGTCGCCATGCGTGGCCACAATGGCTGGAAAAAAAATCGAAAAATGCCCAAACCCACTACAAACACATCCATTTTAATTATAAATCGGTATCAAGTTAGAAATCTTACCCAAACTTACCCAAATCAAAAAAATAGATTAAAACCGATGTTGCTCTGACGACCTCCAAACGAGGATAGACGGAAGTTCAACGGCCAGGGTTTTGCTTGCCTCGGCCGAAGGATGATGATGGCGGCCTTCGATTCACAAACGAGCATCTGTAGTGGCCAAAAAACTCAAATATCTAAAATATTTCAACCCTAAGTTCGATGAATCTTTAACCCTTAATTCTCGGTGATCGGGGCAGCAGTTATGCGAGTGTCTTGAGGGATTTTGATCAGGGCGTGCCGACGGTTCGGAGGAGCGAGGCGGTGACGTTCATTGGCGGTCGATGAAGGCAGATCGGAGAAAGCTGAGCGGGGTTAGTGAGAGGGTTTCCAGAGAATTCTGGAAAAATTTTGGGTTTGATTCGAAAAGGCATTAATTACTGGTAGATGGGAAGATAGTTCGAGTTTTAAATATTTTCGATATAACTAACAATTATAAATCAAAAACAATTGGGGAAACTTAAACAATAAGAGTTGCTTAGCTTAGTTGGCTGGGTACAATTCTCATTAGCCTCAGGTTTGTATGTTCGATTCTTACAACCAACACATTCCCTTATTTTATTTTTTTCATACTTAATGGATGTTACAGATATAAATCCTCATTGATTACTTAACACTTACTGTAATATAGCTTACAAAATTCACAATTGTACACTTACAATGTTTCTTAGTAAACTAGTATGTGCTTCAACAATAAACCTCTCTCAAAACAATAGAACAAAAGCCCTAGTCGAAACTAGACGCTAACAAGCTTTATGTATGCATAATGTCAAAAAATACTCCTAACATTTGACTGGATAGTCACTTTGGTCCATATTATTTTTTGAAAGCAATTTAACCCTTAACGTTTCATTTTAGGTCAAAATGAACTCCTCCACGGATGAAAATTGTTAGTCAACTAGCGGAAAATGACTTAAGATGATGTGGCTAACCTACATGGCCATGTCATATAGACAAATGTATTAATTTGACAGAATGACACGACAGTCAAAAAATAATTTTATAAAATTATATAAAATATAAATTTATTTTTTTTGTTGATGTGTTATTCGGTTAAGTCATTTTAAGTCGTTTATCGTTAGTTGACTAACAGTTTTTATCCACGGCGGGACTATTTTGATCCAAAATGAAACGTTAAGATTTAAAGTGATTCAATGTTTAAATGTTAGGGACATTTTTTGGCATCATACCCTTTAAATAGGCATCATGCATTATTGGTAGGACATGGGATGTAATTATGTCTCTTTAATTGTCGTAAAGTTTGTCCCATAAAATTACATATCAAATATTCCTTTTTCAAGCAAGAAACATTTGGCAAAGTCCTTACTTGCCGAGCAAGTAAACTTCACAAGGCGAACTTGACTTTGTTGAACAAGGTTCCTTGGGAAAAACCAACAAGGTTCTTTGAGAAACAAAGTCTTTCATCATAAATGTTTATCTTCTATAATGATCTCATTAAAGAGTATCAAATCTACCAAATCTAATCAAATAAGGAAATTTTACAATTGACCATCCCAAAATTTTCAGTTTTCAAACCAATGAAATTCTGTGAAATAATCTTCAAAATATATCATCAAATATGAAATAATCCTCTAAAAAAATTTGAACACCATTTGAACAAAATAGACCAACAAAAATAACTTTAAAATGTGGTGGTCAAAACTAATCAACCACCGGTGAAAAATATCTACTTCCACAACTTTTGCACAAACAATGTTCATCATTGTAATATAATCAATGATTAGGTATCATTTCTATACTTAAATTTGGTATAATTCAATCCACCTGTTATTATTAATGTTGTGCATGAGTCCATGCCACTTATACCTAAGTACTTCGTTATTCAGATTTTAAAAAGAAAATTAGAAAACGTTTACAAAAAACAATTAATATTATTAAATTATTATTTTTCATTACTTTGTGGCTAAAAAATAATTCAAACTCAGATTTATAATTTGAAGTATTTTAAATATATATGCACATATATTTCACATTAATTAATCATAAAAATATAAATTTCATATTTATAACAATAAGATATCAAATTGCTTTTTTAAGCATCGATATCCAATTTATTGGTCAACTAATTCAAATTAGATTTTGCAAAAGTCCAATACTAGAGCGAACATCTCAATCCAATTTTCTCCATTCATAACGTTAGGATTTGAACCTTTGACCTTGCTTAAAGGACCTAACGCCTTATCCCACTGAACCAAATGATTGTTGGTCAAATTATGTTAAATTAAAGTATATGAATTAATTTTTTAAGTGTAGTACAAAATGAAAGCATTCAATTTTAGAGTGAATTCCCCCATTTTTAGTGATAGGATGATGGATTTCTCCTTTTGTACATTATTTAACATGGTTTTGGCTGTCAAAAAGGATATTGGGTATCCAAAACGCTGTTAGAATGTATTCTGGGAATAAAACTAAGAAGCTGGTGATAAATATTTTCCAAAACGCTGTTAAAATGTATTCTGGGAATAAAACTAAGAAGCTGGATGATAAATATTTTCCAAAAACCATGTTTCAACTGTTAATTTGTTCTATGCATTACCCAGGAAAACTGTATGTTTATGCACAAAAAGGGTTTCCACTAAAATTCAAACCTCCAAAGGGAGGGAGGGTCAACACCAAAAGAGAAGTGTGAATTAGCATAGTGACCTTCCTCTTCTTCCTCCAACTAATACCTCTCCAACTTCTTGACAGCCTTGTTATAGATGTCATTGTTGTTATGGCTCTGCAAATCCTCTATTTTCTCCAAACCTTTGCATTCTTCAATCATTTCAGTATATATGTTTCTCCCACTACTGTTGTCTGCCTCACCAATCTTGAGAATATTATCAAGACCCTCAAGACATATTGTCACAATACTTGGACCAGGGCACGCCAGTAGATCACAAAGTGGCTTCACACAACCTTGTTTCACCATGTATCTGTTCAAGTAAACAGTCTTGGTTAATGAGAATCAATCAAAGATTTGTACATGTATTGGTCGGTCGGAACACATTACAATTTGATTAAAACCAGACAATATAAAGAACGTACTGAATATGTTGATGGGATCCAGTGGAGGTAGCATTAGAAATAGCCCAGGCAGCTTCTTTCTTGATTTCGAATTCGGCATGTTGAAGCAGGTGAAGAAGAGGACTAATTATGTTTGCATCTATAACAGCCTATTGCAAATAAATTAGTATATGAGTAACTCAGTAGGTTTGAGAAACTATATTTAGTTGAATACATTCAGCATTTAACCTGTAGTTGACTTGTATTTCCAGCAGTAATATTTGAAATTGTCTAACAAGCCTCTTTCTTTATATACTTTTTGTAGTTATGCGACAAAAATTTGTAGAGACAAGGGAGACCTTGGTTGTCAATTACAACCTTTTATCAAAATTTCAAGGTTCAGAATGCAAAATACGTGTCGTAACTTATGTTCAAGTGTTGATAGTACGTAGCACACCTGAGTCTGAGAATCATCGACGGTAATGATGTTCCCTATGGTCCGAAGCGCGGGGACAAGCACGGCTTCTGAGGGATGACTGCAGTAGCCATGAACAAAACAAAAGTGAAATGTTATTACATCTAGAGATGGAACATAAACATCATATATGAACAACACATTTTACTGAAGAAGCTCCACGAGTTGTGAACAAATTTCGGCCTCGATCACCGCCTGAATCTTTTCGTTTGTACCGTGGGACAGATAAGAAAGTGCCCAGCAAGCATCGGTAAGAATTTCTTCATCCTTTAATCTGATCAGGTGCTGCAAGGCTTGCAATGCGGGCTTAACCTTCACAACAAGGGAGCCAACATTGAGTACAGTACAAGGACTAGAACAAAAAAAAAAATGTTATTGTCTACCTGGTGGAAGGGTGGTGGTGGCTTGCCTCGGCAGAAATTTAATAGAGCCCAAGTAGCATTCCTTAGCGGAGATAATTTGGAATAATCACTCAATTGTGCCAACAATGGAATCAGTCCACCATGATTTAGAACTATATCTCTAGACTTTGGTGAATCACCCGCAATGTTGTTACCCAATGCCCAGACCGCCTGGGATTCAGACCCCAAATATATGGATTAAAATCCGAAACGAACCGGTCAGTTCAATCGGAATCAATAGGCTCAACGGTTCAATCATATAAGTTGAATAAAGAAAAATAGAAAACAATCAGTCTTCAACAAAACTAACCTGCTCTCGAACATCTGTAATTGAAGAGCCAAGAAGTTGCACAAATTTGGGCACAGCACCTTGTTCAATAACAGCATGTGTGTGCTCAGATGTTCCAGAGGCAATATTAATCAATGCCCAAGAAGCCTCAAACTGGCAAATGAAAAAAAAAAAAGTGATTACCTTACCAAATTTAATTGAACTGAATTTTATAAGTTAATCAATTTATCGAATCGAATTACATTTTCGATCGATTACTTTGGTTAAAAGAGAAAAAGGAGTAAGTGTACCTGTAACTGAGGATCATGATGATTGTCAAGAAAGTCGACTAATCGAGGAACAATGCCTGCTTCGATTACCTGCTGGATCCGGGGACAGCGCTCTGCAGTTATATGTAATGTCAGTCGCAAAACAATTACTTTTATTAGCGAAAAGCCCCACCGAAACAATAGGTCCAAAGATAACAAAGATGCACTGAATCATAAAAAACAAAAAAACTAATAGCGCAAATGCAATCATCACCCTTCCTCACCTACGCACCTACTTACAGATAGATGTAAATGTAAAGGAGCAAAAGATGATGAAACAAACCCATTGATAATAGCTTTCGAAGTAGAGTAGTAGCTTCTAACTGCAACGCTTGATCATCAGATGATACACCCTTTACCATCAACTGTCATAATCTAATACAAACACGTCAAAACATATAAACCAGGTAGAATCAATCAACACCTAAATTATGAAAAAGAGTGATAGAATCCTCTTACATTTGGTATGGAGATATTAGGAGTGAAGTGATTGAGAACAAAAAGGCCGTCTCTCCTTTTCTTGAGGAGACTTTCTTCTCTTCTGCTCTTCCTTATCCCCATCAAAATCTCCTCTCGTCTACTTCTACCTTCATCTGCATCTAACACTAAACTCTTGTACCCTTTCTTCCTCACTTCACCATCCCTCCTACTTTCTCTATCAGGCATTGCTCTCAAAATCTCAATACAAATCTCTGCAAATGTCCATGCAATGATTAGTTTGGTTTTCGGTTTTTCATTTCATAATATATGGTTTCCTGTCTTATTTCTTTTTTTCATTTCACTTTGTTTAATGCCAACTTGTTTCATGCAAGAAACCTGTTGGACCTGTCTTGTTTGTGCTTTTGCTTTTGTAGGGATTTGGGTTGGAGTTACACGTATTATGTTTCAACTACTTCATGTTCACCAATACTCAATATATTAACTGTAATATCCCAATTTTTGTATTAGTGACCAAAATGTAATTTTTGAAAGTTTAGGGGTTAAAGTGTGAATTTTGAAAAAGTTCTGGGACCAAAGTGTAATTTCTAAAAGTTATGCAATATAACCCCGTAAATGAATAGTTCACCCCTAAGAGTGACACTTTCGTGTTACCCAGATTTTTCGTACGGGGCTTATATTAGTGGCTATAAAGCTTTAAAAATTCAAAGGAAGAAAATTTGGAAATCGTATTGAGTGAATTCAAATATTTGGATCGAATAAATGCCATAAATAAAAATCTAAGATATTTTAGAACATGGCCGGTTGGATTGGAACCAAATTGGTTCAATTTTAATGGGATGGCAATTTTCAAGACTTGTTGTAAATAAAGACTAGTTGGAGGGCAAATTGGTCATTTGCCATGGATGGCATTTTTGAAATATTTTAAAACTTTGAAGGCAATTTTGGAAGGTGAATAACACTTGGAATGGATCATGGCCATTGATTTTTGATGAGATTGAATCTTGGCCATTGGATTAAAAGGACAAAATAGTAAATTCACTATGTAAAATGAATTAAAAATTCATTTTATTTTTAAACATGTGGATTTATTTAAAAGATGAGCAAAATATCATCTTCTTCTTACCAAGGCTGTTCGAAACCAAAAGAAAGTAAAGGAAAAAAATAGCAAAAGTTTTTCTTGTCCAATTTTAAAGCATTTGATAAAGAATTCAAGAAAGGTTGTTTGAGGTAAAGTGATATATTCTTCTTTCTCTATATTTTGATGGTAAAATTTCATAGAATTATGGAGTTTTTGGATTAGGGTTGAAGAGAGAGAAATTAGGGTTTTATGGAATTTGTTAGAATTCATGAAGAAGATGATGAATTAAGTTTAGTTTTGATGAAAACAAGTTTGAAATCAAGTTAATTTCATGTTGGAAGTTATAAACCCTAATCTTGAATTTAGGGATTTTTTAGGGTTTTGAGAATTAAGGATGGAAATGATTATATTTTTTTATGTTTAAAGCCTTATATTGATGTTAAAAGCTTAAAATTGAAGCTTGAAGATTCAAATTCCCATTTGGGGATAATTCGAAAATTGTGAAATATTAGGGACTAAGTTGTCAAAAAATTTTGTGACGATGAAAATGGATAGAAAATGAAGTTTCAAGCTTGAATTGACAATTTAGGACCAAATTGAACATTTTGGAAAGTTAAGGACCTATTCGGCAATTTGAATAAACAAAGGGAATGCTTATGAAATTATTGTTTTGAAGAGTGATTTTTGATAATGTGATCAAATTGGCTTGAATTGATGAGTAAGGACCAAAATGAAAATTTTGGAAATTAGGGGGATCAATTCGGCAATTTGAGAAAGATGGGGGATTGATTTGGAATTAATAATTATTTGATAGAATTGATGTATCAAGCATAATAAGAAATTAAAAGGGTTGAAATGACAAGAAAAGAAAATTAGGGACCTTTTCGAAAATAAAAGAATTTTGAAGGACTAAGTTTAACCAAGTTGAAAGTTAAAGGAAGATTCTAGAAATGTTGGAAATAAATAAGAAGTTAATTTTTATATGAATTAAATGTACAAATATAATGTAGTAACTAAGATGTCACATTTATAAAGTTTAAGGACTAAAAGAAAAATAGTCCTAAATAAGTAAATAGTGATGAAAATTTGTTTAATTTGATCTTGAACAATTGAATGATGTTCAAAATGGTCACTAAAGACCTAGGGACCATTTCAGCAATGACGTAAAATATTGAGGAAAGTTTTAGAAAAATATTTTATATTCGAATAAATATATCTTGAATCGAGTTAGTAATATTAGATTTGAGTTTAACAAGAGAATGGTGATAAATGTATTCGATTGGTCTTCTACAGTTTAAAGGGGGACTGAAGAAGAGCCAAGTAATAGCAAGAAAGGAAAGGATATCGAGTAAGCTTAGTGGGGTTAATCGGCATTAGAACAAGTGAGTGCATTATATGTTGCAATGCTATTAGGAAGACTTGTGAATAGTCGATCTTAAAAAAATATTGCACTATTTATATTATGTTAATCTAATGCATATCATAATATAGGCAAGTTCAATATAATATGAGATACGATTTTTGCTATTCTGCAAAATATTGATTTATGTTTATTATGAATAATTATGATAAAGCATGATCCTAAATTGGAAAATGATATTATATTGTTCATATGAAGTTTGATCTATTGCCTATGTCAGTAAATGTAAATCTCATTAGAAAATAAAGTAAGAATTTTATTCTGTACAATGACAATGGATGTCTGTACATGGAATATGGGTAATAACAAGATTAAAACGAAATAAGTAGACATCTTGGGAATTTAAGCCCATGGTGTCAATAGCACTAAAGAGGTACGAATATAAGGAGCAAAGAGCGTCCTCGAGTACGTACTCAAGTATTTTAGGCTATGGAGTCTTAATGGACTTTTTAGCCAGTATAGCACTACGTTGCAATATGTAAGGCTATGGATTCGTAACGGACTTTTCAGACAGTAACTAAGGTTATGAGGTCAAAATGGACCTTTCAGCCAGTAACACTACAAGATGAATATATGAAACATATTAATATACAAATGATAGTATGATAAAAGCATAACTATGATAGAGCATATGTTATGCGAATAATTATATGATGAAAACATGCACATGTTAGAGATTATGATAGCATGACATATGATTTACATGATAATACGATACATGGATACATGTCAGAGATGATACATAGATTATATGATATACATGATATATACATGATAGTGATGACTCATGATATATTTGATAATGGTAACACATGATTTATATGATAGGAATGTTTTATGAATCATATGGTAATATGATGCATAATTTACGTGATAGAAATAATGATTAGTATAAGAACATTATGACTTATATATCAATTATAGAAAATGTAATGCACTCTCGACATAACATACTGCATTGTATTACTTTATTTTTTTAAAACTGTATTAAATGTCTCTCTAAGTTCGTACTTAGCGTGTGATGTTGTTTCACACGTAGGTTCTCCGAGATAAACCTAAGGAGGAGCAGTCATTTTGAAGATCAAGTTATTATAGAAGCTACGGTATGTACATCTTTAAATAGTTGATATCTAGTGGCATGTACAAAATGTTAAAGTATATGTTGGTATGTATTTTAAATGAGTAAACGGGTTCGTAAACCTAAGTTAATGACGTATTATATGTTAGTATTGATGAATGGATTTGATAAAATGGTTTGTTAGAAATGACTATGAATATTAATGTAGTTAAAAGCTGTTTAACCCTAATCGCGTAATAAATTTAAAATCAAGAAAGGGTCTAGGTAGGGTACTTGTAGCGATGTCCCCTCTCGCTAAAAAAATGCAGGTGTTTTATTTTGTGTTTTACTTTGAAAATAATGTCTTCCGCGTGGAGTTTTATAAAACCCATATTTTATTTAAAAATGGAGTCGCCATCGGCCACTTAGGTAGGCCGGACACCGTAAAAACCAGAGATTTTAAAATGTCGGGTTCGAGAGTCGGTTACGGATGGGGAAGGATTAGCACCCCCACAACGCCCAAAATTGGTACTTTAATAATTACCGCTTTATTAATATTAAACTTTCCAGATTAAAGTGACGATTAAATTAAAATTTGGTTATAAGTGCGAGTAGATTTTAAAGGCCCCGTTATCCGAGAATAAACGCCCAACCACTATCACTATGCCTGATACTGGCCCCGTTTACGCTCGGATAAAAGGGCACCGTATTGACAAAATATATATCCGAAATGCAACTTAAGATATGGCGAACAAGAATAAATACGATGCGATAAAAATATAAATAAACACTAACATAATAAAATACTAATCTAACGCATAAAAAATAAACCCAACATAAATAAAATACTACTCTAAAACATACAAACAAAAATATTAATCTAACACATAAAATATGATAATAATAATAATAATAATAATAATGACGATGATGATACTAATGCTAATATGAATGCATGGATCATATTAAAATGCATGGAACAATATAAAATATATCATGAAATTGGATATTATGGCTAAAATGTACTAATACTAAATTACATGACAAAACTAGCAAAACATATTAGGACTAAAATGCAACAAATATAAAATACACGAACTAGAAAGTAAACAACGTAAAACTAAAGTGCTAAAAATAAATTCAACATAAAAATAGTGACTGAATTGAATCGAAGCAGAAGTTAAAAGCCACAAAAATAGAAATAAAAAGATAATATTAAACACGCATAAAACAATAAAGGACTAAACACATGATTATCCCCTACACAGAACCGAAAACAGGAACAAAAATGAAGGACCTGACGCGTAATTATACCCTTTTTAAAAAAATCTCAGATCCTTAGTCTTAAAACTACGTCGTTTTTGGGAGGCCATTTAAAACAAATACATGGGGTTTAATATGCATTTCGAAACGGGTTTAAAACAAACCCTAAATTTTTTTATCTCCCCCCTTTCTCTCTCGACGACATCACAAGGGGCAGCGGTGGCCACACCTTCTCAAGCTCACCGGCTTCTGCCGTTCATCAGCGGCGAGCCTCACGGCGGGCGGTTCATTGCGCCAGGTAAGCTCTCGAATCCTCCCCTTTTTTTAATTTGATTCGAAATAAAAATAAAGATAAAAAAGATTTTGATTCGAAATAAAAGAAATACCCTTCAACTTGTTTGTATTGATTTCAATTTTTCTTACAAATTTTCCCATTTTTCTTCAGATTTTCCCCTCTTTTTTTTCTCTATTTTCGAACTCAGCCCTCGAGAGCTTCTCTATCTTTTTTTGCTTGAAAATGGCCGGCTCCTCCTCTCTTCATCTGTTGTTGCAGCTTTAAATGGATGAATAGGAGGCCACTATTGATGATGCCATAGCTTGGTTGGGTTGTTGATGCACGACATAGGGGCATGGTGCAAGGAGCTTAGGCAATGCGTGTGGAGGGAGATAGTATGGCATGGGGTGAAGCATGGGGGATGAGTGTCTGTTGCATGGCATGAGGCAGCATGCCCATTTTTACTATTTTAATTTTTTTTGAATTTGGTATATTTTTTGGAATAGGGTAAATGATTCAGATATAATTTTGGGGCCCGGACAAAAATGGGTTTTACAGTCGCCCCTCTTTGCTCATTACTGTGTAAAAGGAATAGAGCAAAGACAAAAGAATAACCATTTTTGTCCGATCTGGCTGAACTTCTCATCTTTTGACGCGTATCTTCTTTTTTCAGTAGATCTTCTTTCTCTTTGGCGCATGTCTCCTTTCTGGACCTGGCGGATCTACTTTGTCACTCTTGGAGGAAGCAAAATCTTCAAAATGGGAGGTGGTCTGTTGGGGAAGCAAAATGAGTGCAACTTGGTACATTATTGATAATAAGCTAATACCTAAAGAGAGTTCGACCCAGCTGCAACACCGACGAAGAGGCAGTGTCTATAAAATTTGATCCAGCTGCAACACTGACGAAGTGGCAGGATCGAGGGACGAAAGTTCTGATGTCTGATCCAGCTACAACTCTGACGAAGAGGCAAGATCAGAAAACTAACAACTTTTTCCTTCTTTTCTCTTTTTTGTTTTTTTGTTTTTTGTTTGTTTTTGGTTTTTTGTTTCTTTTCTTTTTTCATATTTTTCTTTTTTTCCTTATTTTTCATCATGGTAATACGAGAGTAAAAATAACCTGGCTACAACACCGACGAAGAGACCGGGTCGAAAGATAGATGTACGGAGAAGTAAGATCGGAGAACGTTGGTAACATGGATTCAACCACCCCATCATCAGAGGGACTGGATCGGATAATGGCGACATGGGACCGACTACACCCTCAGCGGAGAGCAGGATCAGAGGACGACTGTAGATTGGACCTAGCCACTCCATCAGCGGAGGACTAGATCGGATAATGACGACCTAGAACCGGCTACACCATCAGCGGAGAGCAGGATCAGGGGACGACGATAGCTTGTACCTAGCCACTCCATCAGCGGAGATACTAGATCGGACGATGAAAGTTGATAATTTTTCTTTTGATTTTTCATTTTCTTTCTTTCTTTTTTCTTTCTTTTTCTTTCTTTTTTTCTTTGATTTTTTTCTTTTTTATTTTTTTAGCTACAACATTAATAAAGAGAACTTGAAAATTAGTAAAGTTGGATCTAACCTCGCCACCAACGGAGAGGCAGAACATTAACTGGAACCCTACTACACCATCAGCGGAGAAGTAGGATAGTAGCAACTAGGACCTAGCCACTCCATCAGCGGAGGGACTAGATTGGATAATGACGACTAGGAATCGGCTACACCATCAGCGGAGAGTAAGATTAGAGGATGACAGCAGCTTGGACCTAGCCACTCTATCAGCGGAGGACTGGATCAGATAATGACGACCTGGAACCGACTACACCATCAGCGGAGAGCAGGATCTAAGGACAACGACAGCTTGGACCCGGCCACTCCATCAGCGGAGGACTGGATTGGATAATGACGGCCTGGAATCAGCTACACCGTCAGCGGAGAGCAAGATCTGAGGACGACGGCTTAGACCTGGCCACTCCATCAGCGGAGGACTGGATTGGATAATGACGGCCTGGAATCAGCTACACCATCAGCGGAGAGCAAGATCTAAGGACGACGGCTTAGACCCGGCCACTCCATCAGCGGAGGACTGGATTGGATAATGACAACCTGAAACCGGCTACACCATCAGCGGAGAGCATAATCTGAGGACGACAACAGCTTGAACCCGGCCACTCCATCAGCGGAGGACTGGATTGGATAATGACGACCTAGAATCGGCTACACCGTCAGTGGAGAGTAGGATCTGAGGACGACGGCTTGGACCCGGCCACTCCATCAGCGGAGGACTGGATTGGATAATGACGACCTGAAACCGGCTACACCATTAGCGGAGAGCAGGATTTGAGGACGACGACAGCTAGGACCCTTCTACTCCATCAGCGAAGGACTGGGTTGGATAATGACGGCCTGGAACCGGGTACACCCTCAGCGGAGAGTAGGATCTGAGGACGACGGGAGCTTGGACCCGGCCACTACATCAGCGGAGGACTAGATCGGATAATGACTACTTGGAACCGGCTACACCATCAGCAGAGAGCAGGATCTGAGGACGACGACAGCTTGGACCCGGCCACTCTATCAGCGGAGGACTGGATTGGACAATGACGACCTAGAACCGGCTACACCATCAACGGAGAGCAGGATCCGAGGACAACGGGAGCTTGGACCTGGCCACTCTATCAGCAGAGGACTGGATTGGACAATGACGACCTGGAACCGGCTACACTATCAGCGGAGAGCAGGATCTGAGGACGACGGGAGCTTGGACCTAGCCACTCCATCAGCGGAGAGACTAGATCGGGCGATGAAAGTTGATAAATTTTCTTTTGATTTTTTCATTTTTTCATTTTTTTCATTTTTTTCATTTTTACTTTTTTTGATTTTTCTGATTTTTTTCTTCATTTTTACTTTTATTTTTTGATTTTTTTGACTTGTTTGATTTTTTTTCAAAAATTTTCAATTCTCTTTTTTTGATAATTTTTTTCTTTTTTATTGAACTGTACAAAGAAGTAAAACTCGAGAAAAAATTAGGTCTGGCTACATCGTCAGCGGAGAAACAAGACTTGAATAGAAATTCGATCTGCTTGGGGAAAGGTTCGGATCTGTTGCACCATCAATGGAGAAACAAGATCTTCAGGATGTCTATACTGCTGCACCATCAGCGGTGAAGCAAAATCTGTAAATGTTGGCCTATCAACAATGACGAAGGCAAGATCTGAAAAAGGCTACTTCTGCTACTCTTCCGGCGGAGAGGTACGACCTGAAAATGGAAAAAAAACATTAATCAGTAAATGTTCACAAATTTTGTCACTGTTACCTTTTATTTAGATGTTTCAGCATCTTTTTCGTGTTTGGCCTCCTCTAAGGCTAAGGTTGGGCGTCGTGTTGTTGCCCCTATGGTTGAGGCTCTTCGATCCCTTTCGTAGACCTATTATGTACAAGCAAAAATGCAAAAATGCATCTAATTTTATGCATAAATGCATGTGTCTATCCTAAATGTATGACGACTTAAATGTATGCACCTAATCTAAATATATGATGTGTGCAAGAATGATTCAATGCAAGATGAATGCAACTAAATGCATGAATGCGACATGATTTGATTTTTTTGTCTTCAAAGGGATGCCCCTAACTCTCGACTGGTCATGTCGGGATCTTGGTCCTTTGTGTGGCGGTGCCTCAACCTCCTTCGGCTTCAAACATCTTCTTTGGACTCATTTTCATGTTTGGATGCCCCCCAAACTTTTACATATTGTTCTGGAATGCCTTTGTAGCATGTTTCAGCTTTGAGTTACATTGTCGCCTTTTTGGATGACTTTTAGTGCTCTCGTGAACGCGTTACGTTGCCTCTTAAATTGGGTTTATGATTCTCCATGTTGGTTCCTGGCCGCTTATCACTTTCAGATTAGGTGGAACGCTATAGATGGCGATTGGTGTTTAGCATTTGGGATGTGGAGGTATGATTCCAAAAGAAGGGTAGCAAAGGTTTGCTCGGCTTTCGGTTTTTTTGAATGGCTTTGGGTAGAATGGTAGAGTTGAAGGGCTTGGTTGTCGGGTGATGGTAAGTCGATAGTTCAAAAGGACTCAAACAAAAGGGTTCAGGTAGTGAAATAAGGGGTTCTCTGTTCGAGTATTTTGGTCGATGGGTAGTGATGGTAGTGGGGATGGAAAAAACTTTATTGTGTTTTCAGTTGGAAATGGTGAGTGTGAATGATTTCTGAATGATGAAAGGTGGTGGGTTAATTTCGGTGATAGAGAGTGAATGGTGAGTGTTGGAATTTGGCACTTGTCGAGAGATGCCCCCATACTGAGTTCTTGTGGAGGTTTGGTAATGCTGTTGAATTGGCCGACATTGCTTTCTCTGGTATTAATGACGCAGGACATCCCGAGGACCGATTTTAAAATTGATGCATATATATATGCAAAATGTGTCTTAAATGCAAAAATGATTTATGTGAATGCAATGCATGTGAAATTGTGATGATGTTGTGCAACGATGATTATGAAATCAATGTGATAAAAAAGAAATGAATTAGTACGGAATAAAATGATTAAATAAAGCAAATGATAAATATGGCAAAAATATAGAAAAAACTGTACATAAACAAGAAATAAGGCACTAGAGCCTAAATAGGGTGACCACTAATCGGGCAGAGTTTCACATGGCTCTAAAGGGTTGGCTCTTATAGCTCACTATATGCAGTTTTGGTGCTAAGAGGTACCCAAATTGTCCTTGCTGTCCTCTACTAAGAGTAGAAAGGTCTCCGGTCATCACCCATTATAGGCTCAATTCAGGGGAACCCATTCACTTATGCCTGCATGAAAGAACGATATCCTTACGAAAGCATAAGGTACTCGAGCCCTGAAGGTACTTGCTAGGCCTACACAGAGGAACGATATCCTCACGAAAGCATTAGCGTTCTCCCCCACTTAAAAGGACGAGTTTATATGCCAAATTTTAAACGCGTTAAAATAAACGCGCAATTATAACTGAATGTTAGTTTAATAGTCACTTTAATCTGGAATTTCCGATATTAGTAAAGCGGTAATTATTTAAAAAGCTCGACTCTCATTTGTTTTTGAAAAAACAAAAATGTCTCTAGTGGAGTCGCCATCTGTAGCGATGTCCCCATTTCGCTAAAAAAAATGTAGGTGTTTTATTTTGAAAATAATGTCTTTCGCGTGGAGTTTTATAAAACCCATGTTTTATTTAAAAATGGAGTCGCCACCGGCCACTTAGGTAGGCTGGACACCGTAAAAACCAGAGATTTTAAAATGTTGAGTTCGGGAGTCGGTTATGGATGGGGAAGGATTAGCACCCCCACACCGCCCAAAATTGGTACTTTAATAATTACCGCTTTATTAATATTAAACTTTCCAGATTAAAGTGACGATTAAATTAAAATTTGGTTATAAGTGCGAGTAGATTTTAAAGGCCCCCTTATCCGAGAATAAATGCCCAACCACTATCACTACGCCTGATACTGGCCCCATTTACGCTCGGATAAAAGGGCACCGCATTGACAAAATATATATCTGAAATGCAACTTAAGATATGGCGAACAAGAATAAATACGATGCGATAAAAATATAAATAAACACTAACATAATAAAATACTAATCTAACGCATAAAAAACAAACCCAACATAAATAAAATACTACTCTAAAACATACAAATATAAATATTAATCTGACACATAAAATATGATAACAATAACAATAATAATAATAATAATGACGATGATGATACTAATGCTAATATGAATGCATGGATCATATTAAAATGCATGGAACAATATAAAATATATCATGAAACTAGATGCTAATGGCTAAAATGTACTAATACTAAATTACATGGCAAAACTAGCAAAATATATTAGGACTAAAATGCAACAAATATAAAATACACAAACTGGAAAGTAAACAACTTAAAACTAAAGTGCTGAAAATAAATTCAACATTAAAATAGTGACTGAATTGAATCGAAGCAGAAGTTAAAAGCCATAAAACAGAAATAAAAAGATAATATTAAACAGGCATAAAACAATAAAGGACTAAACACATGATTATCCCCTGCACAGAACCGAAAACAGGAACAAAAATGAAGGACCTGACGCGTAATTATACCTTTTTAAAAAAAATCTCATATCCATAGTCTTAAAACTACGTCATTTTTGGGAGGCCAGTTAAAACAAATACATGAGGTTTAATATTCATTTCGAAACAAGTTTAAAACAAACCCTAAATTTTTTTTATCTCCCCCTTTCTCTCTCGACGACATCACAAGGGGCAGCGGCGGTCACTCCTTCTCAAGCTCACCGGCTTCTGTCGTTCATCAGCGGCGAGCCTCACGGCGGGCGGTTCATTGCGGCAGGTAAGCTCTCGAATCCTCCCCTTTTTTTAATTTGATTTGAAATAAAAATAAAGAGAAAAAAGATTTTGATTCGAAATAAAAGAAATACCCTTCAACTTGTTTGTATTGATTTCGAATTTTTCTTACAAATTTTCTCCTTTTCCTTCAGATTTTCCCTTATTTTTTCTCTATTTTCGAACTCAGCCCCCGAGAGCTTCTCTTTTTTTTTTGCTTGAAAATGGCCGGCTCCCCCTCTCTTCATCTGTTGTTGCAGCTTTAAATGGATGAAGAGGAGGCCACTGTTGATGATGCCATAGCTTGGTTGGGTTGTTGATGCACGACATAGGGGCATGGTGAAAGGAGCTTAGGCAATGCGTGTGGAGGGAGATAGCAGGGCATGGGGTGAAATATGGGGGGTGAATGCCTGCTGCAGGGCATGAGGCAGCATGCCCACTTTTACTATTTTAATTTTTTTTAATTTGGTATATTTTTTGGAATAGGGTAAATAGTTCGAATATAATTTTGGGGCCCGGACAAAAATGGGTATTACAGTACCTAGTTTTCATCTTGATTAAATTTTTTTTGAAAACACATCTATAAAATTTATAAAAAAAGAAAAATATTTTTATTAAGTCAAGTTTATTTATCAACCTAGTAACATCTTTAGTGCATATTCGGTATACGAGTATACATTAAGGGTGTTACATTAACATATAGATACGGAGAGAGATAAAGAGATATATACACACACTTGAAACGATCATGTTTAGTTCTAGGCTTAGTTGTTAAATAAGAGCCTAAACTATACTATTTTTTTAAATAGATGCTTAACTATATTTTGGATCAAATATTTGTCTAACTTTTCAATCCGTGATCCATTTAAGTTTTTTTGTCGACGACCATTAAAAGAATTATGTCATCCAATTAGAACTTGACACATGACTTTTTTTATATTTTTAGTTTTTAAATTTCTTTAAAAAACTAAATTTCTTTAAAACACCCAAAGTTTTAATTTTTTCAATTAAATCGTCAAACCACATCTCCCTCACCGTCTGGCATCCTCTACAAGCCGGTGGTTCACCATTCACCATCCAAGCATCGTGTACCTCACCGTTCGACATCTACCATCCTCTACTCGTCGGTGGGAACCCAATCAACCTCTTTTTTCTTTATTGTTGGGTGTTCATCGACGGTATAATCGACGGTCTATTCGTCAGTTTTTTACGACGATATGATAGGGGTTTCAGTAGAGGGGTCCGATGAAGATAAGGGTGACAGATGGTAGTTGAATCAGTGATCATAGTGGATGAATTTAGGGTTAGGGTTTGGAATTTTAGAGAAATTAAATATTGATTGGTTAATTAATATTTTTTATTTTTCTCATTTTCGGGTTTTAATTTCAAAAAATGAAAAAACATGTCACTTGCTCAATTTTTATTTGATAACGAAAAAAATAACGTCTGTCATGAAAAAACCTTAAATAGGTTACGGAATGAAACGTTAAGCATCTATTTGCCCCAAAATAGAGTTTATGCACCTATCTAGAAAAAAAGTATAGTTTTAAACACTTATTTGACGGTTAAGCCTTAGGTCTAATATAATTAGTTAAAATGTCTTCTTTTAATTTTATAAATTAAAGTTGTTAATTTTTACAACTTATAACATATATTTTAATTTTATAAACATTTTTGGTATATTTTGATTACAATTTTTGTAATTTTTATAAAATTTTACAACATATGTTTGGTTTAGTTTTATAAAATTCCAAGACAGAGTTGAAGTGAGATCGGAAAAATCATTTTAGGGTTGAATTCGAAGTTAAAATTGTAGTATAATATAAATTAAGATGAATAAATTCAAATATATAAATCAAAATAGAGACAAATAAAAAACTGACATGCATCATAAACAAAGACAAGATAGAGCTGCAGGCGGTTGGATTTTTCTTGTCACTTTGTTTCTGTTTTGTCTTTGTTTCACTCACCATTACTAGGAGTATTTTATGTAATTTTGGTAACATTTTGTTCTTTCTTGGCCGGTCATATATGCATAGAATAATTCCTTTTCCCCCCGAATAATAACTCAATTTAAAACTAAACTGAGACGTTTTGAACCCTAGCCGCTCTCTATTCTTCCTCTAACCAACTTTCTTTATTTATCAGGGTCGCAAATTTTATTTTTTTTATTTTATTCAGCCGACAATGGTACCGGTTTTGATACTGATTGTCGACTGTCAGATCTGTTTTTTTATTTTTTTAGGTTTTTAAATAAAAATAATCTGCCTTTGTGGCATGTTTTTCTATGTCTTTTGGTATGTTTTTTTCTTCCTCGATTTTTTGGTCGTTTTTTATTCTTTCAGGGTTGGATTAAATGATATCACGACTGGTCAAGATGTCGCTTATTTGTGATCCTGCATATCTTTCCTGCTCTTGACGCTCGAATTGAATTTGGATAAGCGGATTGTGCTCGTGGATAGTTTCTCACGACGCCCGACTCTAATTTTCAGTTTTCGGTGGTCTTTCAATAGCTTAATCCTCTTTTGTGGTTTGTTTGCCGATGCAGTCGGATTTGTTCGTGTCTATATTTTGTTCGAGTTTTTTGGATGAGTTTTTACCTTTCTTATGTATGTCCTTGTATGATCTAAAGTGGCTAACTTTAAAAAAATGTTCAAATTATGCATTTAATTTACGATGATAGTTATAAACCCTTATTGTAATTTTGAGTACTCTCTCGTTTAATAAAATTAGCGTTTTCTATTAAAAAAATTAAAATAAACTATTGTATTCATATTCAACAAGCGAATGCCGAATGTAGTGCCAGGAAAATTTGGATTATATATATATATATAAAAGTCCATGTTTTGTTTAGGCTAAATTACTAATATAGCCCTTGATGTTTAATAATGTTAAATGAGTAGACCTGGCAAACTTGACCTGAAACTCCAGACTCGAACCGGTTTACTCGACCCGAGACCCGATATAGAACCGAACATGATGGTCTAAACTTGACCCGAATTCGAACCAAAATCGAATTGAACCAAAATCGACTCGAATTTAGTTAAACCAAAAATCAACCCAAATCGGAATTAACCGAAAATAACCAAAACCGAAAGCAACCCGAACCGAAAGCAACCAAAACCGAAAATCAACCCAAACAGAAAGTAACCCGAACCGAAAATCAACCCGAACCGAAAGCAACCCAAATTTAATTTCCTCAAATATGTATGTTTTATTCTCAATTTGTGTTATATTACTAATTAACAACTACCTTTAGTAATAGTTTAATATCATTTTTTCTCCTTTAAAAGGTCATATTCATATATTGACTCAAATTGAAAGCTGACCGATCTGATATTGACCCGACACGAAAAGCAACTGATCCAACATTGACCCGACCCAAAAAGTCAACAGATCTGATATAGACCCAACCCAAAAATCAACAGATACGATATTAACTCGACCTGATACATGTCCAGATCCGAAATATCATAGACCCGAACTAAATCCGAATCAGACTCGAATCGAACCTAAACCGAAAGCAACCCGATTCGAAGTGGCCTGACCCGAACTTAACCCGAACGACCCAATTGCCTCCTCTATAAATGAGCCCCAGTATATGTGTGGTATCAACAATGTACTCCTAATGATAGAATCTTTAGAGATGATATTGTAGAGAAAGACAATCACATACCCCAAACATGAACTGTAAAATGAATATATAAAAGATATCCAAAAAAATAGCTCTTATTTGAAGATATATATATATATATTATTTTAAGAGTTTTATTTAGGTATAGATGAAAGAATTTAGGGTTTATTTGGATACAAGTAAATCTGAAGGGTTTATTTGGTTATCAATTTAAGGACTTACTCGAATGCAACTAAAATATAAAAACTTATCCAAATTGTTACACCTCTAGAATTTGGTAGCTCCGAAAGACAACAAGCATTGCCCTCCGAAAATAATTCTCAGATGGGCACGTGTCATCAGTTGAAATCACTTAAGATCCTGATATCATTTTACGATATGACCCCGATAAGAACCCATGACCTAGTTATACTGACATTTAATGAATACTCTGACCTATGGTCGAACTAGAATTTCAGTATAGCCATCACAGGTGTAACTCCTAAAACTACTTCCGAACACCACCTGACGTTACTTGACAATTTGTGGGTATAAACAAAAGGAGGCGAATGAAGGAAAGGAATAGATCATTTTGATTGAGCCAACCATTAATTCAAGAGCATTCTCTAATAACCTCCCTTTTTTTTCTCTTTATTATCGACCATCATTATTGATCGCGACTCTTCATCCTAAATTTATAAGAAATAAACCGTCTGAAATCTGCTACTACTACTTTGGTCTGCCGTCTATACCTCTTTTATTCGGTGTCTTTTTATTTTGACATCTAACACAAATGAAATTAAAAACAATCAAGGATTTATTTAATATATTAACCATTGATTTTCTTTGCTTACCTAGTCTTAACCGTGTCAAAGTTAGTGAGAGCACCCTAACTATTGAGGACAAGAAAGGAGCCGGTAGTACCCTCTTACTTAATGTACAATAATAATAAGTAAACAATTTTGATGGATTGAAACTATTTATCAACTTCTGTCTCACTCGGTTTAATAATAATCCTTAAAAGCAAGTGTGTTTTATTCTTCCATTCTCTTGGTCGTTGAAGTTAAAATGAAGCTTTCTAGAGAATACATAGGAATGATGGATATGGATGGTCACTTTCATTTCAATGCAATCCAATCTCCCAACTTCAACTATCATCACTTAAAATTCTTAACAAATTTTAAGTTATAATTATTTCCAATAATATCTTATTAAATTTAAGGGAAAATAAATAAATTCTTTTTAAAAAAATTGGGTCCAATACTATAATAAAGTTCCGATTCCTTTATCTCAAATTAGTAATTAGAATTATATCAATTTGGGTAATAGTAATATTAACAAAAAATATACCTATAAAAACAAGGATTATTATCCTATAAACTGGCAGTGGAATAAAAGTTTTTAAAAGTGGGTTATTTAAGAGTTTATGGTTTAGGGGTTATGAGTTTAAGTTGTAGGGTTTAAAATTTATGGTTTATGGGTTATACTTTAGCGGTTAGAGTTTTAGGGTTTTAGAACTAAAAATTTAAATTTTACCTTAAAAATATGCATACTTGTATAAACTTTTTTACACTATCAGAGTAAGTTGAAAATACCTCCAAAGTTTACTACCTCCATTAACATCATTAAGAAAAAACCATATCACGAGTTCATATATCTAAAGTATCAAAGTGTTCAAATTCGGCTAAAACTCTATTTTTTATGCATAAATTGTCCTTTAGCCGCCAAAACACTTAAAAGATCAAATACTTGCCAAAATAAAGACTTGAAGATAGATTAAAATACTAATCAAACGTCGATATGTATGTGTGATGGCTTGTTATTCTACCATTCAACATAGAGGAAAAGGAAAAGTCATATATAAATTTATCTCAAGCTCCTTTCCCACCTAATGTGAGATTTACATACAGTATTAAAATTTTGAACATTACCAACATTCACCCACTAATGTGAAAGAATTATATTTTAAAATTTAGAGGTTTTAAAGTTAAAGCGCGAGAAGAAGAAGATCAAAAGGGAAAGAAGAAGACAATTATTAAAATATGGGTGAACTAATAACACACAACTAATCTCGTTTATCTATCGAAGTCCTTGATAAATCAACAATATATATAATATAACGCCTCATGATTTTATTAAGTGTACTAGAAAGATTGCCTAATCATTCTCACTTACGCAGGTAACTTTGTCAAGAATATATCAACATAAACTACCTGGATTAGGACTATGAAATCATTGAGAGCTTTCCAAGAAAGCTCAACCCGCAACAAAAATAAGTAAATTTTTTAAGTTCATTTTTAGGTTCATTAAACTTTAGGATAATAATTCATTATGAATAAAAATTCAACCGCTTTTTATCGTTCAACAAGAAAAAAGAAAAACATCAAAAGGGGAAGAAGAAGACCATTGGCACCAACCCAACAACAACCAATTTCATATCATATTGTTAGATGGATAATTCAATCAATTACTCCTTTGAAAATATGGTTCTCCTAAATTCACAAGAATTGATCGACAGTTTTAAACCAAAGAACGATCGAAGGTTTTGTGTTTCTTTTTGTGACATAGGTATAAGGTACCATTAGTAAATTGAGTCCTAGTATAAATTTGAAATATCATTTTCTGTTGGATAAATTTAGTGTACCACCAATGGTATATTGACTTGTATTTATGGTTGCCAAAAACAATATTGATTTTTGTATATGAACCATACATTGGTAAATGATATATGTCAAGGGTAACATTTTGATCGTTTTGAAAAAAAAATGGTTGAAGATACAAAACTTCAACAATTTTGATATTTATGATGTTTAATCAAAGAAATTAATTTCATATCTTATTATTTGTTTTATTTACTTATTTCATCTACTTTTTTGCATGACTAATTCATATTGAATTTAACATTCACCGACAATGATATACACAAAATAGGAAGACAAACTGATAGTTCATATTGAAATTAACATTCACAAAAATTAGAGTACATAAAGTAGGAAGACAAATTAATTGAAATTAATTTCTACCATTTTAATATTCATGGTATTTATCAATGAAATTAGTTTCATAATTTACTATTTGTTTTTTTTCATTCCATTTACTTTTTAATTAGTTAATTCATATTGAATTTAACATTCATAAACAATGAAGTACAGAACATAGGAAGACAAATTGATAATTCATATTGAAATTAACATTCACAAATATTGGAGTACACAAAGTAGAAAGACAAATTGATTATTCATATTGAAATTTACCATTTCCAGCTTAACTAAACCTTAAATTATAATCTATTTATACCCTAACTTTTAACTTACCAAATTACACCTTGAACACCAACTTATAACTTACATAACTAAACCCATAAAACCCAAATTACAACTTACATAAACAAAAGACCTTAAACTTCAAAATTTCATCTAACCAAACAAAGTACAACAAAACCATCAAAAAAGCACCCAAATGATTCGCTCATCTTCGAGTATTGTTTAAGATTTATAGTTAGATTAAGTTAACAAAGGATGATAGGTTTTTGGGAATAAAGATTAGAAAATTAGGGTTTAATTTGAGCTCGAGCTCAAATTTTTATTTTCGAGTTCCATTCAAGCTTGATAACTTTCGATCTTTCAAGTCGAGCTCGAGTTTGATAATTTTAAGCTCGAAAGCTTTCGAGCCGAGCTTAGCCTTTAGCATTTCGAGTTCGAATCGAGCTTAACAATACTCGGTCTCGACTCGGGTCGTTTACACCTCATTTACACCCCTAAACATAACGGTCCAAAATCCACACCGTTATTTCTTTGATTCTAAGTTGCAGCCTTCAAATAATTGTAAAGTATCACACAACATTTACACTGGGTACGATAAAAGGTAATTAATCCGCGTTGTAGCTGTTGTATTTGCTATAGAAAGACATATTTTAGAGATGTAAGAACTGCTTTATTACAAGAACAGATTTAAACCGGACAAGTTTAAATCACTTTATTACAAGAACCCAGGGTCTTAGCCTCTAAGGGGAAAAGTCCCTGTCCCTGTAGTGACTGTTTAGTGCTGTATGCTAAGTATTACAAACAATGGAACAAAAGGGAGAAAGAAGACACTTGGCTAATACTAGAGTTTATATACCATGTTTAAAAATGTAATAGTCCTGTCCCAACTTTAATAGCAATGTTGAATGAAATAAAAGAAAAGAAAAGCTTACACACTCGGCTCAAGGCTATGAAGAACCAATTCGGAATCAACTTTCTTATATTTCCTTTTCTTTTTGAGGGACAAAGGTTGGAGAAGGTATCGGGATAAGCGGCTTAACGGATCCTGCAGACCTTCCATCTCGTAGTGTCCAAACCGCCAATCTCTTTCAATAAAAGGCCGCTGTGTAGGTTCATCAAGGCCTCCTATCAAACCGAAATGACAAAATAAATTAGAATACAAATATTACTTATTGGATCTCGGCATTTTGAGAAAAACAAAAAAGAAAACCATCAACAGAAAACACGAATCATGTCGGATTTTGCAATTTATAACAAAAATCCAGCCTGCGCCTCCAAAAGGTCATTTTCAAGTGACTAGTTGAGAAATGTAGCGAGCAATAGCATGCAAGATAGTATTATGACATTCATATAATGTACTTAAGGTTGTCTCAATGGCCTCATACATTTATTCATTATTCAACTTTAGATAGCAAAATCAAGAGCAGCCTCATTCACTGCTTGGTCTCATCTAGAAAATGTGAAATTCTTATTATTATCGTCTTTCAACCGTGAGGTCCGACTTATACAGAAATTGGGATATGGCTTTCATTGATCACCCTTAACTGGGTTGCAAACCAAACAGTATCAATCATCTTACGTTGTATATCCCAAGAACAAATGTCAAGTATAAGCAACTACCATAAACATGCAAATAAGGAGCCGCTATTGTACCTGCATACATCAATCCTTGGTTATTAACTTCCCGATAGAAAGGTCTTGTTTGCTTCTCTATAGCAGCTTTTTGAAGTTCATTCCATGCTCTTTCCCTGTCTTCACGTGTAATTTTTCCCGTGGTTACCACCTAAAATAAACGTGGATCATATATGATGTTTCAGCAAAAATACATGAGTGTAGCATTGGGAAGGCCAATTATGGAATATCCTTGTGGGAAGGATAATAACCTTTGAAAAGAGGTGATATGAAGGACGTGGGATTCGAGCAAGGCCATTGGCACGATCAACAGCTACAAGTCCAAACTTAGGACCATAGCCATCAGCCCATTCCCAGTTGTCGGAAACAGTCCAAAACAGGTAACCGAGCACAGGGACACCCTGTAATACACCAGAAGGTCAGTGCTCTGTTCTATAACTAACTAATTTCAGGAAATCAACTTCCAGATTCCCTAAAATTTAAAGCCAAACCTTGAGCATTGCAGCATAAACAGCAAGCAGATGTTCTAAAAGATAAGGCCTACGGATAATATCTGTCTCATCAGCCACCCCGTTCTCCGTAATGATGAAGGGGACCTTAAGGTGTTTGTATCTTTCATGGAACTCTAGTAGCAGACGAAACAGACCATCTGGATAAACCCCTCGCCCTGATTCACTGTACTCATCAGTCTCTACTAGCTTCAGTCCAGCACCAGATATCACTTCCTGGCCAGCAGAAGAAAAAGGTCTAAAGGTTTATATGTTAAGAATAATACATTGCTTTGTTAACAGGAAATTTATTTTTTTTTAAAAAAAAGTCGAATGACAAATGAGAAAAAGGAACCTGCCCATAGTAGTTTATGCCTATAAAATCCAGCTTGTCACATACACTATCCACATATGGAAAAAGGGTGAGAGAATTGCCCAAGGTAACGGCAGCAACATCAAAGACACCATATGGCCGTGTAAATGATACATTATGTGCTACTCCAACAACTTTTTCTGATGATGTGCTGCTGAAATTACATAGTAATTGGAATGTCATACATTTGGGGAAAATATGTTAAACAGGTAAGGGTATGCATGATTTCTCAAACACCGAAAAGATATAACTTGTTGGGAATTAATGAAGTTTTTTGACAAAAATTCCTTTTCATAGATCTTCATAAGGAAGAAAAACCTTTGGTCATGGATATAGTCATAGGCCTTTGAATGTGCAATGGCCATCCAATGCAAGGCCTGTCTAAAAACACCAGTTGGTAGAGCAGAAGTGGCAACCTCCAGCAAATCAGGATGACCACCGGGCCAAGCACCCGCGCAATAAGTAAGCATACAGAAGACATGAGGTTCATTGAATGTTACCCAATAGTCAACCATATCTGTTAAGTTGTTGACAACAAGCCTGCAAGATATACACAAGGAGTTATATAAAATTGGTAGGACATACAAAAACTTGAAGTTCCTATATTGAAACTAGCATAAAGTGGCTCTCATGAAATGTGAAGTAGCATCCTAATCTATCTGTCTCATGGTCTGAGTTAAAGTTCAGTTAAGAACAGCTACCTGTAATTTACAGCTCTCTGACCTAGTAACTATAAGTTTTTAACTCCAGCAATTTACCTTAGTTACTTGGAAGAAAAGTATGTGAGGAGATGCAAAAATGTAGAACAGAAACTACTTCTTGAGAGAAAACTTACTTGGTAAACTCAATGAAGTAATCAACAGTTTTCTCCAGCTTCCACCCACCATAATCACCAGCCCATGGGGGCAGTGAGTGGTGAAACAGTGTGAGCATCACCTTCATTCCATTAGACCGAACTCTGCTGATTATCCATTTATATCTCTCCAGTGCTGCATAATTGACCTAAAAAGGAGCACCATACGACATACCTAAATGCGGACTCATTTGAGTTGAATATAAGAAATCAAGGAATCTTGGATTTCATTTAGGTGTCTTAAATTTTAGCAACAATTACTTTTTATAGACGGGAAGAATCTTTTACCCTTTCAGCACCAGAAAGATAGCCTACTAGGTACCCTTTTTATTCTCTTTTACTTACTGAAATCCAAGGAACCCTTAACAGTCATTGCAGGTAGAAAGGGCACCCCCATGTTGTATGAATGTGTATGAGAGAGAGAATAGGGGATATTTAAGCAATGGTCAAGCATTTGAGTTATCAACATAACTTTTTCTCTTGCCAAACCATGGACAAACAAACGGGTTTCAGTTGCACACCAAACCAAATTCGATCCAAAGTCGGTCACAATGAATCACCTTAACTTGGCATGCTAAACTCTCGTACCATTTGTGACTTTTTCTGCCTATATAATGAAAAACAGAAACACAATACATGAACACCATTATTGCATACAGTGAAGTAGCATCAAACTTACAGCATCTTTAATCCCATTAACTGGCTCCTGTGGCATGATACGACTCCAGTCTATTCCCATCCGAAAGATACTGATTCCAGTATCTTTAGCCAGCTTCAGCTCTGTCTCAGGATCAGACCAAAATTTTAATCTCTCCTCCCTGAAACAATTAAAGCAATTCATTTCTAACGTTGTAAAAAAAAAACAGTGAGGCGTAAGAAGAACCTTTCTTGTAAACAAAGGAATCATTTATCAGTTAATAAGGCTTACGGGTATGGAACATTGTGCCATGCTGCAACATTACGATGGCATTCCTCCAGGGAGGCAGTCTCTTTTCCTTCTTCAATCTCATCCTCCACAAACTTGTGTAACCCTCTTATCATGGCTTCCATGGCAACCTTAAGTGGCTTCTTCTTCTTCCCAGACTCATTCATAGCCGACGGAGCTCGATGCGAGCCACCATCAGCAGCAACACCCATCACTGCATCAGCTTCCACTGGATCATCACTTCTTTCTGATTTATGACAAGGATTTTCTTCTGCAAACTGTAGCCAAGCATCATTGAGCCTGTCTTCCACATGTGCCGGCGCTGTTGCTAATCCAAAGAAAAACCCATTTTCCTCCTCACCTAAACATATAGAGATCATATAGCACACAACGTTATCAACAATCATATGGAAACTAAATTCCCACACTTGTCACTTAACTAATAAATACCAACTCCATTGTATATTTTAAGTTAAAAAGTTTTTTCCCCTTCTCTCTCAAAGAATAGGAAAATTATTTCTAATATAACCGTTTTATTTTCTTTTATCCTTTCAATCAAAGATTGAAATATCCAAAAAAAAAATATAGAAGCAAACAGCTTTATAAACAAGTTGTTCTCTCATACAATTGGAGAGCTTCACTCTAAATATACACAAATGAAGCTCAAAAGCTATATAGATTAGCAACATTTCTTAAAGCAGTCAAATGAAAAGAAATTTTAGGGTTTGGTTGAGTGTTTACTTATTTACCATTGACATTGAAATCAGCAAGATTCTCGGAGGATTCGTCGATGGGAGAATCGAAACGCCGGAGATACCTTTTCCGGTAACGCGAAAAAGAGAAAGCATTGGCAGCGATAGAAACCGTCATGATGATTCCGGCGAGCTTCGTCGCCGAAAGAAATAAGGCCGTTAAAGCCATTATTATCGTGTTTTGTATTGAGAACTGAGATTAAAACTTGAAAAGACTGAGAGTTGAGAGTTCGAAATGGAGTAGTTAGTTCTTCGTTGAGACACGGTCCGTGAATTGGAAAGACGAGATGCTTCCACGTGGCAAACTCAAAATTGGGATAAAAAGGGGGACCGAAGAAGGAGAGTGTCGTGCACGCAAGAGTTTTTACGTTTTGCTTTTTTAAGCGACGTGACAGTTTTAGTTTCTCATGGCGCGTGTTGTTTGATTATAAGATTATAATGACTACACTTTTTTATGTTAGATTATTTGTAAATTAAATTAGTTAATTGATCGAGTGTTTAAAGATATTCAAGTTATTTTATCATGTATGGTTTGTATCTCAACACTTTACCTTGAGAGTGTGATGTCTCTTTACTTAATAAAAAAAATTAGCTTCCAATGTTAGTTTAGAAGAATAGCCATATTTGACGATTAGTGAATAATTGATATTACGTTAGGTGATTGTTGATAGCGGATTACATTAGGTGAGTGCTGATAGTGGATTGTATTGACTGATTCAACTAGCGGATTGCTTTTGCTGATTGTATAAAAGTGTTAGGTAAAATTAACTGATAGTTGATAGTTGCTTAATTATTTGAACAAGCAAAGTAACATACAATGACATGATTATATTCAATAATTGTTTGAATAGTTTATTAGTTATTAATATTCGTATCTATTAATATTAATTAGATGGCTTAAATGAAAAATAAGTGTCCAAAGTATATCATTTTTGAACTTTAGGTGCCTAAAGTATTTTTTTGTAAAAATAGGTTCCTAAAGTTTCAAAAGTTATAATTTTAGGTGCCCAGCTGTTAAAAAACTGTTATCCATTTAAAACACGACACATGGCATGAATATTGATTTTTTTAATTATTTTTAAAAAACTTTATTTTTTTTAAATCCCAAAATTTACAAAAATGTTCAAATCAGTCCCTGAATCCCTAAAAACCTTAAATCCCCAAATCTCACCGTTGTCGTTGCCGGCCACTCGACCTCACCCGTTCGGTCGCCGGACCCAGCTGGCCATTTCACCCAACTCGCCTGTAATTACTCATTTTTGTTCGGATTTTAGTATTATTTTAATAGTAATATTTAATATAAAATTAATAAAAAGCATAAAAAAAATAATAAATATATATAATAAATTATAAAAAAGCAAAATAAAAGAGAAAAGGGTAAACACATGGCTCACCATGAGCCACGTCACCTCCACCCATTCAATTTGCCTATAAAAGGCAATGGTGGGGTGCATTTGGGAAGCATGGAGACCGGTCAAGGGAGCCCCAAAAATGTGGAGCCCGAGCGGCAGGCCATAAAGAGAGCAGTGCTCTCCGTTTGCCAGGGCCTCGATCTAGTATTCAATCGAGTTTTTTTAGTTCGATTGAGTTAATTTTTGGGTCATGACGAGGTGGCACAGAGATCTTGGTAGGGTCGGTTAAAGTTTTTTATTCGAGATTTTAATGGGGTAAAAATTTGACCTTTATCTTTGTATTTATTTTATTTTAATATTGGTTTAGAAATAGGATGATATATAGTTTTGTATTTATTTAATATTAGTATGTTTTTTTATATGTTTTTGTATATTGTATTAGATTTAATATATGGTTTAGATATTATGATATTGTTGTACATGTTTTTTATTTTGTTGTTCATATTTAATATAAATATTTTTGTCATGTTCATGCTTTTTATTTATGCTTACGTATGATTTATTATGTTTATTAAGTTGCATATTCGATATGTTTAATTGCCAATGCGGTGCTCCCTTTTTCGACGGTAAACTTGGCTATCAGTCTAAGGCGTAGATGGTAGTTTTTTTATCCCTCAAACATTGGAGCCCTTAAAATTTACTCGCACATATAATTGAATTTTAATTTAATCGTCACTTTAACGCATAAAATTTGATATTAATAAAGCGGTAATTATTTGGTACCAATTTTGGGCGGTGGGGGTGCTAATCCTTCCCCATCAATAATCAACTCCCGAACCCAAGTTTTTGAAAAAGGAATCTATGGTTTTTGTTTTAATAGTGCCCGGTCTACCCAAAGTGGCCGGTGGCGACTCCAAGTTTTTTTAAAAATACACGTTTTTCAAAGAATTTCCCTTTTAATCAATTTTCAAATAAAAGCGGGAAACACTTCCTCAATATAATTTTTTTTATTATTATACGAGCTTTCATGAAAATCCCCATTTTTAATTAACTTTTCCATAAAAGCGGGACTCCTTTCAATATAATTAAATTATTATTTTCGTAGCGGCCGAAAAAAAATAGTCGTTACAGCATGGCGACTCCGTTGGGGATTTATTTTGTTTTTAAAACAAAATGGAGTTAAGCCAAAAATTTTACCGCTTTACTAATATCAGAAGTTACTGGTTAAAGTGATAATTAAACTAATATTTATTTATAAATGCGAGTTTATTTTAACGCATTTAAAATTGGACATATAAACTCATTTGTCTAAGTGAGAGGAAAATACTATTGCTTTTGAGGGGATATTTGTAACACCCTTAATGTATATTCGATATTTGAATACACATTAAAGATGTTACTAACTGATTTTACACTGATTTTCAGACTTGTAATTTTTATTTATTTATTTATATGCAAAACTAATTTGATTAAACAACCCTTTCACGGTTTTCATTAAATTACAAATCTGTCTAGAGTCACCTAGTTTCGACCCTGACTTGGTTTATAAAATACTTTAAGCATATATTAACATCAAAATATAATTCAGGGTGAAAACTATGTGTGCTGTCTAAACCCTTTCTTGATTTTAAAATCGTTACGCGATAATCAACCAACTAAGTTTAAAATCATTTGGAGTATCTTTTCTAATATTCTTAATTCCTCAAACTAAGTCATGCTTCTAAATCATACAAAATAGCTACGTATTTTACATCTATACATGCCCCACTATACTAGGATGTGGCGATACTTATTGATAATACCGACTAACTTGATCTAATGATGTGCAGCTCCTCTTCTGCTACCTATTCCAAAGTACCTACGTGTGATACAAAACACACATTAAATATAACTTAATGAGGTATAATCATAACAATGTAAAACACTGATTATAATAACATATCTCTGCAGATTGGCAAGCGATTTCCAATTGTAGTTGATAACATTTTAAACATGTATAGAACTACCTTGTATGTATAATTTATTTAACCAATATAATATTCAAATCATAGGATTCCATCTATCTTATCAGTCTTGTGTACATTAAGCTTTTTAGCTTAACTAATTACATACATGCATTTCAAGTATTATAGCCAAAGTATAAAATCATGCCATCTATAATGCAGGAATAATCATATATCATGACTATCTTAAGAATCCTGATATCAATGGTTCATGATCATCAAGTAGTCGTGCTTTCATTACGCAATCATTCGCATATCATATTCTCTAATATAGTCGTACTTTCATCATGCAATCATTTGCAAATCATATTCTCTAATATAGTCCAAAGTACAAAATCATGTGATGCCATAGTACGCGAGTCATCATGACACTGTAGTGTCTACAACACTGTAGCATCTGCATCGCTGAAGCGATTGAGATGAGTACGTACTTAAGGATGCCCTTTGTTCCTCGCACAACATCTTAGTGTCCATCTCAGCACCGTAGTGCCTACATTGTCCCAGCACCGTAGTGCCTACATTGTCTCATTAGTACTTGGGCATAACAATATAATACTTTCACCTTCAATATCAAATTCATCAATACTATCAACCATAATTCGATAATGAACATTTCATACCCAAAATCTGTAATCTGATTTATCTCAAATAAATTATTATGCTAAATCCATGTATCACATATGCTATTTAATATTTCTTTGATCAACATACATTTTCATTATATCAAAGTTGACTGATTGCAAGTCTTCTTCACATTATATATATATATGTATATATATATAAACAGATAAAAATGCATTCATTCATCTCGCATATATAATAAATAAATAAAAATTACACTCACATGTGC
The DNA here is from genome assembly GCA_019671005.1 of Hibiscus mutabilis. Taxonomy (NCBI): domain Eukaryota; kingdom Viridiplantae; phylum Streptophyta; class Magnoliopsida; order Malvales; family Malvaceae; genus Hibiscus; species Hibiscus mutabilis. Next base: position 19,852,382 of record CM033732.1, read on the forward strand.
CATTTATTAGCTTGCCTCACAAAACTCTACTCGATCCTTTCCTTCATAGTACCTCAAATCTTCTTTGATTTGAATTTGATTTCATTATCCACTTAAATATAAACAAACATTTGTTAGATTCATTTCTAACAAAATTTTAATCAAGCTATCTAATCATTTAATATAAAAATTTCCATAATTAACTTCTAATTTATACTAACTTCTTATTATTTTTCTACTTGTCAATTTAGTCCCATTACTTACTTCAAACCACCAATTCATCATCTTCTTCATCAAATAGTCATTCAAAATAATTCTCTCTGATTTTCTTTCTTTGCCAAAATAATCACTAAAATGCAAAGGTAAGGATTCAAACTTCTTAACTTTGCAATTTAGTCCTCAAATCAACATTACTACCTTAATTATATTATTTTATCTAAAAAATCAGATTTAATCCCCATCCAAGAATTCATTTTCCTATTTGGTCACTTGATTTTGACAAATTGTCAAAATGGTCACTAATTCGATTCAACATCGGTTTAGCATTCTAACATCAATTTCACATCTCCAACATCATTAATTACATAAATACACTCCAATTTCATAAAATTCAGATTCGGTCCCTTAACTTTGAAGCTTGCCGAATTGGTCCCTCTGTATTCTAATTTTAACTCTAACTTCATACAACATATTCGATTCATAAAATCTCATAATCATAATTTTCATAAAATTTTCCTATTATTCTTCTATGTGGCCGAATTGGTCATTTGGCTTCTCTAGACTCATTTTTCATCCAAACAACATTCTAACATGCTTAAATAAATTTTCCAACATATATTTTTCATTTCCAAGAATTAACATTAAAATCCCCAATTTATTCCTACTTGCCAAATTTGGGTGTCTAAACTTTTCACGGACTTTATTTTAGTCCAAATGCCATAATCAAGCTTCTAAATTCATAATCTCTTCAAATCCATCACTAGGATAATTTTCATAATATTTTCCCTAATTTACCAAGCATGCCAAAATAGTCACTTAAAGGACTAGTTGAGGAATTTTCATTCTAGCATCAAAATCAACCTTCTAATATCATCAATCTTTCATTTTCATCATCAATTTCAAAACCCTAAATAAAATCCCAAATTGTAAGGTTAGGGGTTCTAATCCTTAAACATGAAATTAATCACAATCTAAGCTTGATTTCATCTCTACAACACTAAATTTGCATAGTTCAAGCTTTAATCTAAACATAGAACATGAAACCCTATTTTCTCTCTCTTCAAGAACATAATCAAATCTTCATAACTCTTGATAAAATTACTATCAAATGACAGAGAATTGAAAATAGATCAACTTTCTATAAAAAAAACATACCTTGAATCTTGTCCGGGAGCCTTCAAAATGCCTAGGAATTTTTTTTGTGTATTTCCCCCCCATTTTTCTCTATTATTTCGAATTGAAGAGGAGGAAGATGAACATATTTGTTCATATTTTTTTAAATTTATGCCACATGTAATAATAAATTGAATTTTTTTGAATCATAATTTACAAGTTACCATTCTAGTTCAATTCCAACCAAATTCCATTCAACTCTAAACAAACTAGAGTAATGCTTTCACATGGGAAATTACCATATTACCCATGATACTTTCAAAATATTTCAAAATTGCCATTGTGGCCAAATTACCAAATTAACAAAACTAGTCACTTAAATCACTAATTTTGCCATTTTGTAAAAATCCAACTATTCTAGTTAGGTCATAATCCACCAATTAATAATTTATTCATAAAACAATATTTTATGAATTTTTCGTGACTTATGGTGCAGCCTCTGAAATTTCGATTCGATCCGATTTCCCGATATTCACTTACTACTTATTCTACGATTCCCCTTCACCGGGCTATCAAATAAATTCTAAAAATTCCTTATTTCCATATCTGAAAAATAAATAATATTATCAAATAAAATATTCCATATTTATGAAGTCAAACTTAAAATTTTGACTCGGTCTAATATACTGATAATTTGACCTGAAATCTCTATCGGATAAAAACTCTCTTAATAATTGTTATTAGGTATCCATACGAATAATATTAACTCGAACTGATTCTTTTTTATCAGTCTCAAGTACTGACATAAGACCTTCCCAATAGATCACTAATCCTATGCCTTGAGCACGCTTAACTTTGCAGTTCAATCGAAATTTGATATCTTATACTGCATTTTTATTCCTGAGATCTACATAAGATTTTTCTCCATGATCTGTTTAATCTATGTACAGGATAAAATAATTACTAATAAATTCTCGAAATATTCATAAAACAATATGTTATAACTCTTCCAAAGTCTATGGAATCATCTTCGAAATTTTAGCTTGATCCGATTTACCGATAAATGCCAAGAATTTTATCGGTTACTAATTAAATTCCTTAATCAAAATAATTATAGGATTCATCCTGAATTGAACTAAAATATTTCCAACACTTGGAAATGAATTTTATAACCTTTCTCTATCATATGGTAAAATTTCATAATTTTTTAGTTCAATCCGGGTGTCCAAATTCCACTTAAACTTTGCGATTTCCCAATAATCAAAATATCAGATCAAACCAGTAATTTCTCATTCGATCCACACCAATGGGTGCTCTATATATTTATGAAATAAAACACCTAAATTTTGGGAAATTACAACTTTGGTCCTTCAACTTTTCATATTTCAACTTATACCACCCAAGTTTTAAAAACTTATCATTTTGGTCACTAAACTGTAACCTTGAATTCCCATTCAAATTTTCCTTGGATTTTAACAAAATTTTACGAGTATCCTATTTTACTCGTTCTTTATCACATGATACCTTAAAACCTCAGAAATTTCTTTTCTACAGTCCATAATTGAGAAAATCCTAACTTTTGCATTTTTGTCATTTTAGTCACTGAGTAAGCTTTTAAGCCCTTATCTTAGTACTAAATGACCTTTAATCAACATAGCAAATTTTGGGGTATTACAATATTGTTCCTCCGTATGGGCCTAACAAGTACCTTCAGGGCTCTACTGCTTTATGTTTTCGTGGGAATATCGTTTCTCAGTATGAACATAGAGGAATGGGTCCCCCTGGATTAAACTCGGTTGAAATGAGCCTATAATGGGTGATGATCGGGGGGCTTGCTACCCTTAGTAGGGCACAACGAGGACAGTTCGGGTACCCTTTTAGTACCAAAACTGTATGCATAGAACATATAAAGCCCACCCCTCTAGAGCCATGCGGACAATCTAGAATATTAGATTACATATGATTAGGCTTATTTCATGCTTTTAATTTCTCTTTCTTTCTCGCATTTATTTATTACTTATTAATTGCATTCGATTTACTAACCCATTTTTTTGTTTTTTCTTATACATCTTTCTGCATTCACATGGCATGATATAAAGGGTTAATTCCCTAAATTGATCACTCAATTAGAAAGCTTTCACCATGAATGGAAGGTGTCTCAAGGCAGAAGATGAAAATATGAAGGTTCAACATCGGTACCAGAAATGCCCGAGCCAGTGAAGATGTCAACAAAAAATATTTTTATTCTGGTAGTCTCAAAGCGAGATACCATTTTCTTAAAACTTAGAGTTCTTAACTTTTGATCATTTTATAAGGATATGTTTTCACAAAATGAGGTTTTAACTCGATCCTTTTATAAGGATGTTTTTTTAAATATATTTCATAAGGATATTTTATTAACTCTTTAATTTAATTCTTCCATAAGAGTAATTAAAAAATTGATTTTTAACTTAAATATTTCCTAAAGATTTTTTCTCTTTTCTTCTCCTTAAAATCAATTACTTAATTTAATTAATCCGAAGATAGGAGAGGGACCGAAAGTTTTCCGCCCGCTTGAAGCAATCGAGGAATTAGGAGTTAAAGTTGAAGCCTATCTTTAGAAGAACATGTTTTATCTTTTGTATTGAGAATCTTTTTATATTCGATGAAAGTTGTTCTAGAGTGATCACCTATGGAATTAACGCCTTTACTTGCATTCATTCTTGCATTTACTTTATATCATTTTAAAGGTATTGATTCATGAGTGGTCGCCCAAAATTAGAAATCGTTCATAATAGACAAAAGGTTTTTTGATCAGATAAGAAAAGATACGAGTTCAGGGTTTGGTCCTAAAGATAGAACTAAAACAACATGAGGGAGCTCATCTAAAGACTTTAGGTCGAGCATGGCAGACGATACTAATGTTAGTAACGAGCGAAGTGAAGAAGTAGATGACTGAAATGATGAGTTTGATGAATGCTATGATGAAAAGTAAGCGATCTGTCAAACCGAGAAAAAAATGACCAAGAATTAGAACGTAGGGCTCGGTGGTCAAAATCCTAGCTCTAAGCCAGTCAACACTATAAAATACAATAGTTCGAACCCTTTTGTGATTTGCATTAGCAAACCAGTGAGAGGTACATTCGAGTCAAGCTCCTAGAAAATAGAGGTAGATCCAGAAGAAACCCAATAAGAAAGTGATATGAAGATGTCCCGATTCTTGTGAGGTACGCCAAGTTACTCCCGATGCTCGTTGAAAGGAACCTCATTATCCCAGTTCAGGCTGCACCGAAGGAACCACCTTACCTAAAAGATTACAATCACTGAGCCAAACACAACTATCATTTAGGGAGTTCAGATCACAACACCGATGATTATAGGACGCTAAAGAGTAAAGTTTGAAACCTTATCAAGACAAGAGTATTGGTCCTCGATGATGGAAAGCCCAAATTCTACAATGATCCATCAATCACCAAAGGGGCAAGGTCAAAGAAAAACCAATACTCAGGATAAGGTTCGAACCCCGATGACAACATCCCTACTAATAACTGGATGACGAAAGCTAAAACCACCATATCCAGATTGATTAAACATCAAAGCTCGTTGCGAGTGTCGTCCAGAATTTAGGGGAACAATATCAAGAATTGTATTGCCTTCAAGCGACGAGTTCAAACTCTTTTGGAATTCAAAAAATGAGAATTTAGAATAAGGGGTCAGCCTAGTACAACAATCGACTACTCAGCTGGAATTGGAGCTTAGGAGAAGAATATCTGATGCAACGAAACCTTTTGATCTCAATGAAAGTTGTTCTATGGGGATCACTTTCGGGATTAATACCTTATTGCATTCATGTTTACATTTTTGCATTGCATTGCATTATGCATTTATTGCATATTTAACAACATGATATTACCTTTCATGATTTAATCTTTTTGGGGTTTGAAGTATTTGAGAGCCATTTAAGAAAAGAAAAGAGATAATAGAACTAAAAAGTAAATCAAGATTTGACCAGTTAAAAGATAGATTCGAGAAAGAGTTGAAGAAAATAGAAAAAGTTGACTTTTTAATACAAGAGGGTTTTGATTAGTCCCTGATTTGGTCATTTCATCAGATTTCAAGGGGGGCCGGGTCATTCTAAAAGGAAGTGTAGACCGTTACGATCAAGAGGTTGGTTAACAAGGAAATTTTAACACTAATTGATCGAACATTGGAGAACAAAAGAATTGGGGCACATCTAGAAGGCCATAATGAGTTGATTCCCTAATAATGACTTGAAAGTCCCTATGCTTGGGTTTCTCACCTTTTTGCCAATATGTTATTTTGATTTCCCACATTTTTTCTTCCTTTAAAACATTGCACAGACTTACGACTTAAAACTGAAAAATAAGATTATTTTGTAAAGATATTTTTAGTTATTTTTCATAATAAAAATTTTGGAGTTTGGCAAGTTTGATAGAAATGTTGGCGTAACGTGCTTAAACACGGTAAAGTTTAAGACAATGGATAATTCAAGTGTCCATTAAAAATCATTTTTTTACGAATGGTCAAAGGAAAATAAATCCTTTGGAAAAATCCAATGTCATGATTGGTATAAACTGATTGTACCCAGGGGAATGGTACAGCTAGCCCAAAGCAAACGGCTACTAGCAAAGGCAAATCAAAACCGTTGATCCCTGTGCATTTGGGAAAAATGCAAAAGAAATCTATGAGCTAAGCTGTAGATTTTTTTAAAAAAAATCAAATGTCAAAGTGTAGTTATTTTTTTCATAATAAAAATTTCATTTTGTTATTTAGAACTTTTTTTTTGCATTTTTTGCATTCTCTGATTCTTTATACTTGCCATTCATTACTATGGGATAGTTCTTTGTTCTCCCATACACACATATATATACATACATACATTTATGAAAAAGCATGCATATGTACATACCACTTTTAGGTCTCTGAAATTCAAATGTAAGAGTACTTTCAATTTTAGATTGAATACCATGGGGATAGTGCGAATGTGAGTATCCGCTAGTCTATTTAGGTCGACAGAGGAACAAAATGAGTGTTTAAATAATGGGCAGTTCCAATTTTAGAAAAATTCCCCTCTCAGGCATTTGTCGTTTAAGACCACTGAATCAAGTGTTGACCCTAAACTTCTATCCCCCTAAAGACTTTCTCTTGATGTCTATGAATGGGACGACGAATGGTATTCTTCCATCTTCCAGACAAGAAGAAATGAAACCAAATATTGGATACGCGAGCCATAGAATCACTAGAGGGAAGCGATTGAAGACAATATTATGTTCAACTAGTAAACCGAGCAAAGAAAGACATGCCAGTCAGAGAACTGAAGCAATAAAGAGTAAGCGCAGTAAATTAAATAGTGCAATAAAGAAAAGAGGGAGACACATGAGGAGACCCCTAGCCAATAATCGTCAATTTAACAGAATCATGGAGAATCGACTACTTTCAAGCAAAAATAAACGTCAAGGTTTAGTACCGATACATTAAAAGAAAAAAGATTCGAGTTTAAAAACCTCAAAACAATCAGAGGAGAAAGAAAAAGAAAAAAATAAAAGAAAAAAAGAAAAGAAAAGAAAAGAAAAGAGAGAAAGAAAAAAGAAAAGAAAAGAAAGAGAAAGGGAAAGAGAAGAAATAAAGAAAAAAAGAATAAAAAAGAAAAAAAAAGATAAGAAAAGAAGAATAAAAGAGAAAAATACATGAATAAATAGTGCAAGAATGAAGCTCTAACTAAAAAATAAGTAAGGGATTTCGGCTTAGTCCTCCCTTCAAGAAATCTGAATTTCGGAGAACCTTAGAAGACCAATTACTTTGGACAGAAAGCAAACATTAATGCCGACTAGAATACAAGTCGGTTAGTCAATACAGAAAAAGGAAATGACCTCTAGGGTGAAAACTCGAATAAGGGCAATCTAGAGCGATCCCAAAAATAAAGAAAAAAGAAAAAGAAAAGAAAAAGTGATCTGTCTGAGCATGATAGCATCAATGTCTGGCCAGAATACGCCAACCTGAGATACTGAAGAAGGAAATGACCTTTAGGGTGAAAACCCAAAAAATGGGCAGTCTAGAGCGATCTCGTAAATAAAGAGAAAAGAATATCTTGTTTGAGTAAGAGATGAAGGCTTGGGTTAGAATAAAAATCTCAAAGAACTTATACGAACTCCTCCATTTAGGTTTTGAAGAATTATAAAGGATCAATTACTTTGAACAAAAAGTGAGCACCAATGCCGATCAGAATACAAGTCGATCCAAAGTTACGAAAGAAAAGAAATGAAATCTAGGGTGAAAACCCAAACACGGACAGTCTAGAGTGACCCGACGTATGATAGAGAAGAGAATATTTCATATGAGCATATACTGATTAAAAGAGTTTAGGAGCACGATTTTCGACCATGGTATACAATATAAGTCTTCAAATACCATTTTGATCATTTTTAGATATCAAAGTTGAATGAGATTGTCTTCAGATTACATCCCGCCTATAAGGGTTAACCTTTCTTCAAGGAACGTAAAATTTTGAAGTGCCTGATCGACACCTAAAATGAGGGAAGGATGAGGGCATAGTGAGTGGTCAAATTAAGAGAGCTACCTTAAATAGGTTAGAAATTAGGTATCAGAAGTGTTCCTCTTGAAAGCCTAAATGGACTAGGGGAGACCATACATATGCTTATATCTCCACAACAGTCATGATTTTCTAAACATACAAATTTGCTAGTGTATTTGTTATTTTATGATCAAACATTAATTTTAAAAAATGTTTGGACATTTTTTTTTCAAATTTCAATTCTTTTACATATTAATTATTTCCTCAAAGCATTAATTTTCAAAAAATTTTGGACATTTCTTTTCGAATTTCAATTCTTTTACATATTAATTATTTCCTCCAAGCATTAATTTAAAAAAAATGTTTGGAATTTTTTTTCAAATTGCAATTCTTTTACATATTAATTATTTTCTCCAAGCATTAGTTTTTAAAAATGTTTGGGCTTTTTTTTTTCAAATTTAAATTCTTTTACATATTAGTTATTTCCTCCAAACATTAGTTTTCAAAAAAGTTTGGGTATTTTTTTCAAATTTCAAATCTTTTACATATTTTTCATTTCCTCCAAACATTAGTTTTCAAAAATGTTTGGGCATTTTTCTCCAATTTTCAATTCTTTTACATTTTAGTTATTTCCTCTAAACATTAGTTTTCAAAAATGTTTGGCCTTTTTCTCCGAATTTCAATTCTTTTAATATATATTATTTACTCCAAACATTAATTTTCAAAAATGTTTGGCATTTTTCTCCAAATGTTGATTCTTTTAATACTTACCATTTCCTCCAAACATCAGTTTTCAAAAAATGTTTGGCCTTTTTTTTAAAAAAAACCTTGATTTTTTTAGATAGATATCTATAGTTTTTTTCTCCCAAACACTAATTTTCAAAATGTTTGGTATTTTCTCCTAGTTTTATTTTCAATATGACTGACTTTTAAAAAAATATTAATGAAAATTAAATCATAGGGACCGAGAGTTGGTTTCCGCCGAGATGCTGCAAGAAGATTAAGGATGAGTTCAGGGAATGGAAGCATTTTGCTCACCCTGATGGTGATATAAGTAGGGTAGTTGAGCCCGAGGATTTAATAGGGCAATGAAGAACAAAAGAAAGGACGAGAGTCCCTACACAAAGATAGTATAGGGACTAGAATGAGATTATTTATGAAATGGGTGGAGACCCCGAAGAAGAAGAGAGTTACTCACGCAAGAGAGTTAAGAGTGTGAGTATTCAATTGATGAAATGAAGATTGACGAAGACGAAGATTGAAGAGCATACTGCAAAGAAATGAAGTGAAGAAATTTGAGAATGACCTTTCAAAGACTTGAAGTTTTGAACATCCCTAAAAAATATTGCATTTCATTCATCATATAAATATCCCTATGTTAGGGGCATGCTAATTTAGAAGCATTTTGAGTGTTTTAAACATGTATTTAAAGATTACCAAAGATTTTGGACTGCAGCTTCATATTGAAGAGGTAGATCTTATTGAAGATTTGTATTGGTAGCCATGTTGGCATGAATCCAGATTTTGGTCTGCAGGTTCATGGTGAAGATGTAGATCTTATTGAAGATTTCTATTGGTAGCCATGTTGGTGTGAATCCAGTTATTTGGTCTGCAACTTCATGTTGAAGAAGTAGATCTTATTGAAGACTTCCAATTGGTAGCCATGTTGGCGTGAATCCAGATCTTAAGTCCTTCGAGCCATCAGTAAGTCCTTCGGGCATGATGCTAACCTTATTTTGATGTCAAGAGTGGCAGAAACCAGGGCATCATTATAAGGGATTTTGGTAGCTATTTTGGCGTGCATCCATTTCTTAAGTCCTTCGAGCCATCAGTAAGTCCTTCGGGCATGATGCTAACCTTATTTTGATATCAAGACAGGTAGGAATAGAGGCATCATTATAAGGGATTTTGGTAGCTATTTTGGAATGAATCCATTTCTTAAGACCTTCGGGCCATCAGTAAGTCCTTTGGGCATGATGTCAACCTTACCTTTTGATGTCAAAATGGTTAGAAACCGGGGCATCCTTTAAGGTTTTCCAGCCTTCAGCTTTCAAGGAAGCAGTAAAATTTTTTTGGTAGTCTCAAAGTGAGATACCCTTTGATGCCAAGACGATCAGAAATTGGGGCATTCTTCAAAGATTTCAGTCTTCAACCTTTTGGGAAGAAGTGGAAATTTTTCGGTACTTACGCCATAGAAAACGTGGAGCCATTTCCAAAGATAGAGGTTCTATATAGGAAGAACCCACATTTTCAAGACTTTGAAGTGAAAGGTTCTATATAGGAAGAACCTGTAACTTCAAAATTTCGAAGCAAAATGTTATATATAGGAAGTCCCCGCAGCTTCAAGATTTCAAAGCAAAAGGTTCTATATAGGAAGAACCCGCCGCTCTGTCATTTCAGAGTGAACAATTCTATATAGGAAGAACCAGTTACTCCAAGAGTGAGAGGTTCTATATAGGGATAACCCATAGCTCTAACACTTCTAGACGGAAGATTCTATATATAGGAAGAACATGTAGCTCAAAGGCTTCAAAACGAGGAGTTTTATATAGGAAAAACTCATCGTTCTAGATTTTAAGAAAAAAAGAAGCGAAAAAGAAGAAGAAATGAAGAAAAAGAAGAAAATGGGAAAAAAGAAGAGAAAAGAAGAAGAGAAAAAATAAGAGATAAAAAGGAAATGAAACAAAAAAGAAGAAGAAAAAGAAAATGAAAAAAAGAAACAGAGAGAAAACCAAAGTGAAAATCTGAAAGAACACTTTAAAAAAAGAAGAAAGCAAGGAGATGATCAAAGTCGATTGACTAGAAATATGTATGCAAAGACCAAAAAAGATTTTGATCTACAACATCTCATTTTGGAGAAATAAATCTCATCAAAGATTTTAATTCGCGACTTCGCCTGTGAAGAGGTGGACCTTAGCAAAGAATCAAGAGTCTTTTGTACTCACCCAATTATGATATTTCATTGTTGGTTGATGCCAAGATGACCAGAAATTGGGGCATCATCTCAAGAACTTTTTTAATACCTCAAAATTTTGGGTAGTGACCAAAATGAAAAAATTTGAAAGTTTGATGGCTAAAGTATAAACTTAGGAAAAGTTTAGGGACTAAATTGTAATTTTCAAAAGTTAAGTATTTTAGTCCCATAAATGAATAATTTACCCCCAAGAATGACGTTTTACTGTTACTCGGATTTTTTTACGGAGTTTGTATTAATGGCTATAAAGCAATAAAGTTTAGAAAAATATTCAGATAATCAGATCGAATTGAATATTTAGGATATTTTGAAGGATGATAAAGTAAGGTTAAAAATGTCATTTACATGTCTTAAAATGGTAGGATTTAACATGGACCATTGGATTAAAGTAGATTTTCCATGTTAAATATAAGCCATTAGATGAAAAATGGCAAGATTGTAATTTTGGAAATTTACAAGGGCAAAGTTGGTAATCACTAACTTCGTGGTTTATTTTTGACCCTTGGATGAGTATATTGTCATGTGGAAAAATAAGAAGCATTGGATTAAAAGTACAAAATGGTCATTTTGCCATAAAAGAAATTTTTAATTGAATTTTTATAAATACATGACAAATGGCCTAAATTAAAAACAATTGAAATTTCATGAAATTTCTCCGCTTTTCTTCATATTTCGTGAGTTTCTTATAAGGTATGTAAAAGTTTTCTTTTTGATTTTCAAACTAATTTAGTTGGAATATGGATGAAAGCATGAAACAAGGAATTGATCTACATGAAATTCTCTATCATTTGGTACCAATTATTCAGGCTTTCCTTGATTAAATCCTTAGTTTCATGAATAGAGTGGATGAAGGGGATATTCAATTTTGATGATTTAAGATTAGATTTTAATGAAGTTGATGTTGTAGAATCATGTCTAAGCTTGTATGATGATTGGAAACACTTGAAAATGGTTAAATTCCAATTTGGTTAAAGTTAGGGTTTTGATATGAAGTTGAATTTGGATTGATTTTGATATAGAAATAATTGTAGAAGCTTGGAAATGTTGTTTAGAAGTTAAAGTCATGCTTGAATCAATTTGGAAATGTTGAGAATAGCGACCCTTCTTATTCGGCCTTTAGGGAGAAAATTATAGGAAATAATGGAAATTTTCCCTAAAGCTAGAAAGGATGTAAGAATAATTCTACAAGGTTTAGAATGTTGTTTGGACCAATTTAGAAGTTTGCAAAGTGTTGAGGACCAAATAGCATATTAAGGGAAATATGAGATTGAAATGGAAATTGACTAGAAGTTAATGTGTGAAGCTTTAATGTATTGTTGAAATATTTGATCATGTTATTAAGTAATTGTATTTGAAGTTCAAAGGCAAGGGTTCATTTTGAATAATTTGGAAATATTGAGATGAATTCTAAAATAAATCATATTATGGTTAAATTGTGAGATTTGAAAATGTCTTGTGAATTATTGATGGATATAAATAGTAAGGGGTTTGAAATATTATTTTGAAGTATTAAGTTAACATTGATGTTGTGAAATAAAATTAGTATCGAATTAATATCAAAAGGATTTTTAGGAATTTTATTTCCTAATATGCGTCTATATTAGAATGATGCTAACATATGCTTTGAATTGTATGTGTTGGTAAATGATGTTTTTATAGATCGTGTTCGTGATCGAGATCGTAATACGAGCAAGTTTAAAGACAAGGAAAAAGTATAAGAGTAATGCTAAAATCGATAGTAAGGTTTACAGTGAGGCACCAGGTGAGTGCAATGCATATATAACATGATACATGGATGTTTTATACATCATTAGGAAGACTTGTGATGAGTCTACCTTGTTTATAATTGGCATGATATTTATGTCATTAATCATATGTTTGACATATTCTAAATATGTCAAAAGTTAAATATAAATGCATGGATCACTAGTTATATATGGTGTTAATTATGAATGTTATTTCGGGTATGAACTGCCCAATATTAAATTATGTTGATATACATTGCCATGGAAGAAATAAATATGGAATATACGCCCAAGTATGTCATTGAGGGACAGGGTATAGTAGGCATGCCATAGAGTCCACCAGCACGCTGCATATTTGGTTTAGCACTATAGTGTATATAAAGGATAGCTAGTGTATATGGTGGGCATGACCTTATGTGTATTATGGTGGGCACGAACTTATGTGTATTAGCACTTCGGTTCATATTTGACTCGTGTACCTAGGGTCCTCATAGGTTTATATTTGGTCTATGGTATATTGGTAAATAATTGATAAACAGGTAAAAGAGTTTATGAACTCTCAAAGTAAATGGCAAGTATATTGGTAAGAAATTTACAACCGGTTATATTATGTTAATATATGATTAACATGATGATAATACATATCTAGTGATTGTGATGCATAAATATTGTTACCTGTTATTAGTTATAGTTATATTGTATTGCACTGGATATATTATTATTATTATTACCTCACTAAGTGTATACTTAGCGTGTGATGGTTTTCGCGCGTAGGTAAAAAGCAAAAATTGGAGTAAGGAGCAGCTGGAATCCTACTAGACAAGATATGAATTGCTAAGTTGCTGCCTGAAATTTGAATTAATTCGGTTGGTTAAAAAATTGAAATCTGATACTACGTTATAAATGGTAAAATGAAGTAATTGAAAATTTTCTAGTAAATAACTACTATGGAATGTTAGCATATTCATTATGGGACATTCTTGCTAGTAATAGGTAAAGAATACTGGTAAGAATGTTACATTTATTGGTATAAGAGCTACATGTTTATCCGGTTTTGGATACGAATCGGGTATGTAGAGAGTCAAAATTATATACATGCCACTATGATGTCAAAATTACTGATATTTGTATGAATATTCTATGATGCCTATTAATTAGCAATGTTACACCTTACTTATAAGGGATGATTGTGACATTAACAGATGTCAGATCATCAAGAATTCTGTCAGAGAACTGAGTATGATATCCCTGCACAAAGCTGGAGTAATGAGGTGAACTAGAATTTGTCTCTTGCTTAGTTGAACGAAGAGGTACCTGTTTAGGAACAACAAAATATGCCTATGCAAGATCAAGGCTTATTTTTTCAGGCATTGGATGCTATTATTAATCGTCGAGCACCAGTATTAGTTCCAAAAGAATTAAGAAAAATAAAAGCTCTAGAATTTCGAAGTAACACTGATGCAGATCCAATGGCCACTGATTACTGGATAAATGATATTAAAATTATGCTGAGCAGAATCCCATGTGATGATCAAGGAAAGTTAGAGGGAGTTGTATCCTTACTGATGGAGCAAGCCAGTGTGTGGTGGAATGTAGTCACTGCACGAGTTCCTGCAGAGCAGATTACGTGGGAATTCTTTCTGAAAGAATTCAAAGAAAAATATATTGAGGACTTGTTTATTTAAGAAATGAGGCAACAGTTCTTGGATTGGAAACGAATGTGAGTTCAATAGACTGAGCCGATTTGTAGCAGAGTTTCTCCCAACCGAAAAATCCAGAATTGAAAATTCATAACTGGGTGGGATCCTCAATATAAAAGGGTATTGGTTTCTCATAATTTCACAGCTTTCCAAGAGGCAGTGAATCGAGCAAAAGCTATGGAAAAAGTAGATCTCGAGGATAAATCAGGGAAATAGGTTCAGATCCGAAAGTTCTTTTGTTGCATCGTCATTTAAACGCAGTAAAGGATTTCCATAACAAAATCCATTAACATCAGCTTCTTTAACCAAAAAGGGATATTTTGGAGGAAAGTCAAAGCAAGCTTAGACTATTACTGCAAGTTCTCGAGGTTCCAGATTTCGTCCTATTCGAGAATGTGAACACTATGGTAAGAGGCATTCTGGTCAATGTTGTTTCGCTGGTGGAGCATTCTACCACTGTGGGCAAGCTAGTCATTTCAAAAAGAATTGTCCAGAGCTTCATCCTGATCAGTCAGTTGCATCACCTCAGAAAAGCAGAGGAAATAAAGGTGGCAAACCGGGAGCATCTACAACCATATCTAATCGAGAAGATAAGACTGCTGCTCGAGTATATAATATCAAGACTGCTAATGATCGAAGCGATTCAAAGATTGTAGCAGGTATGATCGAACTCTTTGGCAGACCTATTTTTGCATTGATTGATCTAGGCTCTACCCATTATTATATTAGTTCTAAAGTAGTGCTTGAATGAAATATCCCGGTAGAACCAATTTTGAGTGAGGTAGTTGCTATTAATCCAATAGGTCAAAGTGCCAAAGTAAGTCGAATATGCAAAAAGTGTCCTATAAAGATTCAAGAAAATGAATTTCCAACTGATCTTATGGAATTACCCTTCCAAGAGTTTGAATTTATTCTTGGAATGGATTGGTTATCGACATACAATGCTACGGTTGAATGCCGATTGAAAGGGTTAATTTTAAAAGGACCAGATGGCTCAGAAGTAATATTTGTAGACGAAAGGCAGAATTATTTGAGTAGTGAGATGTCAGTTGTAATTGCTAGAAAGTTATTATCACATTAATATGAAGCATATTTAGCTCATGTGATAAATACTCCAGAAACAAAGATAAATTTGGAGAATATACCCACGGTGCGGGAATTTCTAGATATTTTCCCAAATGAATTATCGGGATTACCTTCGGATCGAGAAGTGGAATTTGGTATTGATGTGCTTCTTGGAACAGCACCAATATTAATGGCACCTTACAGGATGGCTCCTATAGAACTTAGAGAGCTGAAGGATCAATTGCAAGAATTATTAGATCGAGGTTTTATACTACCTAGTATATAACCTTGGGGAGATCCAATCCTATTTGTGAAAAAGAAAGATGGATTAATAAGGTTATGTGTGGATTATCATCAACTTAATAATGTGACGGTAAAGAATAAATATCCTTTACCAAGGATTGATGACCTATTTGATCAACTTTAAGGAGCAACAATATTTTCTAAAATTGATCTTCAATTGGGGTATCATCAATTGAAGATCAAAGAAGCAGATATACCAAAGACAGCTTTTAGAACTAGATACAGGCATTATGAGTTTGTAGTAATGCCTTTTGGGCTTACAAATGCACTAGCAGTTTTTATGGATCTAATGAATCAGATATTTCAGCCATATTTAGATCAATTTGTGGTGGTATTTATAGATGATATATTGGTTTATTCAAAAACCAAAGAAGATCGTGATACTTATCTCCGAGTAGTTCTCAGACCCTCCAAGAAAAGAAATTATATGCAAAGCTGTCAAAGTGTGAATTTTGGTTGTCTGAAGTAGCTTTCCTTGGACATATAGTTTTAGCTGAAGGGATTCGAGTTGATCCTAAAAAGGTTCAAGCAATACTCGAATGAAAGATTCCTCAGAATGTCTCTGAAGTGAGAAGTTTCTTGGGATTAGCTGGATATTATCGGCGGTTCGTGAAAGATTTTTCAATGATTGTCGCTCCAATAACTAAGCTATAAAGAAAGGGTGTGCCATTTGTTTGGACAGAAAAATGTCAGGAAAGCTTTGACAAATTGAAAAAGATATTAACAGAAGCTCTTGTTACGGTACAACCAGAATCTGGGAAGGATTTTACAATATATAGTGATGAGTCCCATAATGGTTTGGGATATGTTTTTATGCAAGAAGGAAAGGTTGTAGCATATGCTTCTCTACAACTAAAAACTCATGAAAGTAATTATCCTACTCATGATTTAGAGTTGGCTGCAGTAATGTTTGCTTTAAAGATTTTGCGTCACTATTTATATGGTGAAAAGTGGTACATCTTCACTGATCATAAAAGTTTGAAATATTTGTTATCTCAAAAAGAACTTAATTTGAGGCAAAGAAGATGGGTAGAATTGATCAAGGACTATGATGTAGTTATTGATTATCATCCAGGGAAGACTAATGTGGTAGCAGATGCACTCAACCAGAAGACATTTTCTGCTTTGAGAACATTGAATGCTCAGTTAAAATTGCAGGAAAATTGTGCAATAATGGCTGAACTTCAAACTAAGCCTAATTTGATAGAAAAGGATTAAAGAATTATAAGCAAAGGGTGAAGAATGCTTGAAAAAGAAGAAGCAAGTGGAATGTGGTAAATCTAAAGACTTTGAAATAAAATAAAATGGATGCCTATACTACAAGGGGTGTGTATATATTCCTAAAAGTGAGGGTTTAAGAAGGGAAATACTTTTAGAAGCACATTACAGTCTTTTAAATATGCATCTAGGAGGCAACAAAATGTATCAAGACGTAAAGAGACGATTCTGGTGTCCTGGCATGAAATGAACTATCAACGAGTTCGTTACTAGATGTTTAAAATGTTAACAAGTAAAGGCAGAACACCAAGTTCCATCGGGGTTACTTCAACCAATCTCAATTCCACAATGGAAGTGGGAAAAGTTACCATGGATTTTGTAACAGGTTTACCACTGGCGCAAGTAAGAAAGATTCGATTTGGGTGATTGTGGACCGATTGGCTAAAACGACATATTTCATACCATTTTGAACAGAATATTCTTTGAATAAATTAGCAGAGATATATATTAAGGAAATTGTTAGACTGCATGGTGTTTCTATGTCTATTATTCGATAGAGATCCAAGGTCACTTCAAGGTTTTGGAGTGCATTACATGAAGCATTGGGAACTCGGCTACACTTCAGTATTGCCTTCCATCCTCAAACAGATGGACAATCAAAGAGAACTATTCAAATAGTCGAAGATATGTTCAGAGCATGTATAATAAGTTTTACAGGTTTATGGGAAGAATATCTTCCATTAGCTGAGTTTACCTACAACAACAGTTATCAATCAAGTATAAAGATGGAACCTTATGAGGCATTATATAGAAGACAATGCCGATCACCATTGAATTGGTTTGAGTTAGAAGATCGAAAAGTCATCAGACCAAATCTTGCTCAAGAAATGGAGAATAAGGTAAGGATAATTCAAGATAATCTCAAGGCCGCTTCTGATAAACAAAAGTCATACTCAGATCTTAAAAGGAAGGATATTGAGTTTGAAGTTGGAGACAAAGTATTTTTAAAAGTTTCACCCTGTAAAAAGATATTACGATTTGGATGAAAAGGAAAACTTAGTCCGAGATTCATTGGTCCTTACGAAATTTTGAGAAGGGTTGGTCAAGTGGCGTATCAACTAACATTACCACCAGAAATGAGTAAGGTCCATAATGTGTTTCATGTGTCCATGCTTCGAAGATATTGATCAGATACTTCGCATATCATTACACCAGAAGAGATTGAGATTCAACCAGATTTGACATACGATGAGGAACCAGTAAGAATCTTAGCTCGAGGAGAAAAGCAATTAAGGAACAAAAAGATTCCTTTAGTTAAATTTTTGTGGAGAAATCACAAAGTGGAAGAAGCTACTTGGGAAATAGAGGAAGCAATGAAAGAACAGTATCCGTATCTTTTTGAACCAAGTAAGTAAAGAAAATTCGAGGATTAATTTTCTTAAGGGAGGGAGAATTGTAATACCTCAAAATTTTGGGTAGTGACCAAAATAATTTTTTTGAAAGTTTGATGGCTAAAGTATAAACTTCGAAAAAGTTCATGGACTAAATTGTAATTTTCAAAAGTTATGTATTTTAGTCCCGTAAATGAATAATTTACCCCCAAGAATGACGTTTTAGTGTTACTCAGA